>WAAF01000017.1:0-17364 GCA_013400475.1 Tricholaema leucomelas
CTGCATGGTTCTGTGAGTCTGTGCAAGGGGCAGGAGCAGGCAGAGGGTGAAGGGCACAGCATGCACCGGTAGGATCTGAAGCTGGGAAGCTCAGAGGGGATGTGTTTGGAGCCAAGGGGATGTTTAGCTCAGCCAGAGATGTAGCCAGGAACATGCTGGATTCCCCAGCACTTCCAGTTCTCAGAGCCAGAGCAGATGCCTCGCTGGGGGATCTGGAGTTGCTCAGAGCAAGGTGTTCTGGCCTGAGCTCCACAGACACCTGTGTGATGCTGCAGGAAGTTCAATGTCCTCCCCAGCCACAAACACCTCAGTGGGAGCTCCCCTACTCTATGCCCGTGCCCATCACACTGCCAGACACCATGCCAATGCCGTGTGGATTGTTTGGTGAAGGGACATCCCCACTGGCAGTGGTGCCCTGAGGCTCATGCTGCCACCAGCCACATCACAGAACCACAGCATTAACCAGGCTGGAAAAGACCTCTGAGGTCATCGAGTCCAACCTATCACCTGACACCTTCTGATTAACTAACCCCTGGCACTGAGTGCCTCATGCAGCCTCCTCTTAAACACCTCCAGGGATGGGGACTCCACCACTTCCCTGGGCAGCCCATTCCAATGCCAATCACTCTCTCTGCCAACGACTCCCTCCTAACATCCAGTCTCTTTTGGCACAGCTTGAGGCTGTGTCCCCTTCTTCTGTTGCTGGGTGCCTGGCAGAAGAGCGCAACCCCACCTGGCTACAGCCTCCCTTCAGGGAGCTGTAGACAGCAATGAGCTCTGCCCTGAGCCTCCTCTTCTGCAGGCTACACACCCCCAGCTCCCTCTCTGCCTGGCTGCTCTCAGCCACTGTGTCCCCAGCCTGCAGTGCTGCTGGGTTTATTGTGGCCAAAGTGTAGAACCCTGCACTTGGCCTTGTTAAAACTCATGGCATTGGACTGTGCCCATCTGTCCAGCCTGCCCAGGCCCCTCTACAGAGCCCTCCTGTCCTCTAATAGATCCAGACATGCTCCCAACTTGGTGTCATCTGCAAACTCACTGCTGCTGGACTCAGTGCCCTCATCTGGATCATCAATGAAGATATTGAACAGGACTGTGCCCAGCACTGATCTCTGGGGCACACCACTAGTGCCAGCTGCCCACTGGCTGTGACACCATTCAGCATCACTCTCTGGGCCCTGCCCTCCAGCCAGTTCTTGACCCATATCAGAGTGAATCTGTCCAAGCCAGGAGCTGCCAGGTGTGCCAGGAGCTGCTTGTGGCAGACAGTGTCAAAGGCCTTGCTGAAGTCCAGGTAGACTCCATCCACTGCCTGTCCCACATCCACCAGGCAGGCACCTAGGCATAAAAAGAGATGAGGTTGGTCAAGCAGGAGCTGCCCCTCCTAAATCCATGCTGGCTGGGTCTGAGCCCCTGCACATCCTGTAGGTGCCCTGTGATTGCACTCAGGATCCATTATGTTGCCTGGCACTGAGGTCAGGCTGACAGGTCTGGAATTTCCTGGATCCTCCTTCTGACCCTTCTTGTGGATAGAGATCAGGTTCTCAGAGCCCTACCAACAACAGGTGGAGAGAGGACAAAATAAAACCCCAGCCTCAATAAACAATTTCACCAAACCACAGAGCTGGGTGCAAACTTTGGGGTGATTCCAATCTTCCTCTGCCTTGGGTGACTCCAGAAGCATCCAATTATCCCCTCACTTCTACACAACCTGAGTAGCAGCAAGGAAAGGAGGGGGGGAAAGGTCAGCACGTTGTGGAGAGCAGGACTAAAGCACCTTCATTCCCTCTAATATCTGCCTGGTTAATTACTGGAACAATGATTTGAACATTGGAATCCATTAATTGAACAGGAGGGGAATTGTGTGGTTACAAATCCACTCTGGGCATCACCAACTGGAGCTGGTGCTGAAATGGACCCCAGAATTTGTGGAAGGGGGAAAAAAATGACTAAAAAAATGAGGGAGAAAATGTTAGTTGGGTTCCCTTCTGCCCCCCTGAGTCTGACAAATGCTTCATCAGTTGTGGGTGTTCCAAAAAGCCAGGCCAGGAGGGTGCTGGTTCTGACAGCATGGAGCAGGGACTGGGTTTGGGGTGTTCCAAAGAGCCAGACCAGGAGGGTGCTGGTCCCAGGAGGATGGGGCAGGGACTGGGTTAGGGGTGCCCCAAAAAGCCTGACTAGGAAGATGCTGGTCCAGGAGGATGGGGCAAGGTCTGGGTTTGGGGTACCCCAAAAAGCCAGTCCAGGAGGGTGCTGGTCCTGACAGCATGGAGCAAGAACTGGGTTAGGGGTGTCCCAAAGAGCCAGGCCAGGAGGGTGCTGGTCCCATCAGTAGGGAGCAAAGGCTGGGTTAGAGGTGTTCCAAAGAGCCAGACCAGGAGGGTGCTGGTCCTGACAGACACAGGGACTGGGTTTGTGGTGTCCCAAAAAGCCAGACCAGGAGAGGGTGCTGGTCCCAGGAGGATGGGGCAGGGACTGGGTTTGGGGTGTCCCAAAAAGCCAGTCCAGGAGGGTGCTGGTCCCACCAGGAGGGGCTAGGGCTGAGTTTGGGGCATTTAGAACCACCAGGAATGAAAATGGAGAGAGAGAGAGCTGCAAAAGCAAAGAGTTTGGGGAGATTCTCTCCGGCTTGGGGAATTTCTCCTTGGGCTGCTTGATCCCAATGCTCTTGGGAAAGGCTTAGCTTGGAGAAGTTCATTTTTCTTCCTCCAGAAAAGCCAAAAGGAGCCTTGCAAGCAGGGAAACATCAGCACCGCGGTGTCAAACAGTCGGGTTTTGACGTTTACCAAAGCAGTTTGGACTTTGTTTGGAACAGCTCCCGCTGGGATGTGCTCAATTCCCAGCCAAAGGATGTAAGCAGAGGCAGCCCAGCCCAGCCCCCCGGCTGCCAGCTGCCTGCACACAAACCTTGAGAGGCGCTGGAAAGAGAGAGGCTGCTCTCAGAGCTGCCTTCACCTGCCCACAGGTTGCAAGCCTCCTTCTGGTGCTGGCCAGGACGTGGATGCAGCCCTCTGAGGGACCAGGACTGGGGGCCTCATGCTGTAGTAGCCCCCCTAGAGCACCACAGACGCCCAGGTCACTGCAGCCTCCCAGGCAACTAAAGTCCTCAAGGCCACCACAGTCCCCCAGGTCATTGAAGCCCCCAGGTGACTGCAGCCCCCAGGCCACAAGAGCCCCAGGTGACTGCAGCCCCCAGGTCACAACAGCTCCAGGTAACTGCAGCCCCCCAGGCCATTACAGACCCCCAGGTCACAACAGCTCCAGGTAACTGCAGCCCCCCAGGCCATTACAGACCCCCAGGTCACAACAGCTCCAGGTAACTGCAGCCCCCCAGGCCATTACAGACCCCCAGGTCACAACAGCTCCAGGTAACTGCAGCCCCCCCAGGCCATTACAGACCCCCAGGTCACAACAGCTCCAGGTAACTGCAGCCCCCCAGGCCATTACAGACCCCTAGGTCACTGCAGCCCCCAGATGACTGCAGTCCCTCAAGTCACTACATTCCCCCAGGTCACTGCAATCTCCCAGGCCATCACAGTCCTCCGGGTGACTGCAGCCCCCACACCACAACAGTCCCCCAGATGACTGAAGCCCCCCGGGTGACTGCAGCCCCTCAGGCCACCACATTCCCCCAGGCCACTGCAGCCCTCGCAAGCCACCACAGACCCCCAAGTGACTGCAGCCCCCAGCCCCACACAGCTGGGGGTCAGGTGTAGCCAGGGAGCTTTCCTGCAGCAGCAGCCTCACCACCAGCTCCTGTGCCCATGATGGGTCCCATGATGTTCCATGGCATTCAGCATCGACCACGGTGGGGGTCTGAGGACCTGCTTGGGCATGAGTTTGAGGTGACTTCAGACCTCCCTGAGCCATGCTGGCCACAAGGAAGCTAGGGGCTGGGTGCAGGCCCCTGGCCCAGCTCAGCTGGCATTTCTGCAACCACTTGCAGAGGGAGAACATTGCTCTTTAACAGCTATTCATAGAAATGTCACCAAGTGCAAACACCAAGTGACCTTTGCTGCTCTCCTGGCTCCTCAGGGACAGGCAGCAAATTCAATAACCCAGCCAGTGGTTCCTAACTGCTGTCACCTCCTGCTTTAAGTAAATCACTATCCAATCCATCTGGCCTGGCTCCTTTGCTGGCCTCTGTCCTGCAGGGCCACCAGCAGAGCCCTACGCAGGCTCCTCGCATCCCAGCTTCCAGCACCTCAGCCCTGCATGGTCAATGCCAACAGGGAGCAGGGTCAAAGCAAGGCTGGGATCCCTCTGCTAAAGGACATGGGGACCCCAAGGGAAGGAGTTAACTAGGGCTGACCACCTTGCTTCCACATCCCATGGGATGTGCCCTTGTGGCCAATGGGATCCTGGGGTGCATTACAAAGAGTGTGTCCAGCAGATCAAGGGAGGTTCTTCTTCCCCTCTACTCTGCCCTGCTGAGACCTCATCCTGAGTACTGCCTTCAGTTTTGGGCTCCCCAGTTTAAGAGGGACAGGGATCTGCTGGAAAGAGTACAACAGAGGGCTATGAGAATGATGAGGGGAGTGGAGCACTGCCTGATGAGGAGAGGCTGAGGGACCTGGGGCTGTTTAGTCTGGAAAAGACTGAGAGGGGATTTAATCAATGTTTATAGCTATCTGAGGGCTGGGGGTCAGGAGGAGGGGACAGGCTCTGCTCACTGCTCCCTGGGATAGGGCAAGGAGCAATGGATGGAAGCTGCAGCACAGCAGGTTCCAGCTCAACACAAGGGGGAACTTCTTGACTGGAAGGGTCTCAGAGCACTGACACAGGCTGCCCAGAGAGGTTGTGGAGTCTCCTTCTCTGGAGCCTTTCAAGGCCTGTCTGGATGTGTTCTTGTGTGCCCTGAGCTAGATTGTATGGTCCTGCTGTGGCAGGGGGGTTGGACTGGATGATCTCTTTGGATCCCTTCCAACTCCTGACATCCTCTGATCCTGTGCTCCTGTGATATGCTCATCCCTGCCAGCAGCTTGCCCCCAGCCCTGCCTGCTGCAGGCAACACTCTTCATGCTGTGGCGATTTTCAATGACCAGAGCAGGTCCCAGATTCCTGCCTTTGTCCTCTTATCTCCCCAAGCATCTCCTTGCAGACAGCAGCTCTATAATCCATCCGTGACAGGACCATCAGTCACACTCTAAATTAAGCATCTCAAATAAGGATTTATTGGGATTAATCAGACAATTAATGTATGGCCATTAAAGAGAGTTTATTAAAATACATCTTAAGTGTATTAACTGTTCAATAGGACAGAGGCTGCTTAAGGGAGTGGGCAAAAAGGCTCTGCCAGCTGTCCTCTCTCTCCAGAATCTGGACAAGCAGGGGCTGAGTAAAGACCATAGTGATGCCACCAGCCTGTGGAGCACCTCAACCAGGGCTGCCTTCCCTGTGCAGTTCTGGAGGGAGGTATCAGGGACAATGACTCTGGGATGCTCTCCCTGAGCCCAACACACCAGAAACAAGGAAGGGCAGGAACCTGAACCGTGGTGGAGCAATGATAGTGCCAGCCTGGATGGACCTGCAGTGGCATGGCCAGTGCTGGGTGGGCAATGCTGAGCCCTGATAAATGCAGTGAGGCTTCAGGGTGCCCATTTTAATAAGGGATAACTACATCAAAAAGACTGAATACAAGAGGGCTCAGCCCAGTGGGCCTGAAGAGGCTGGAGGTCTCTTTCTGCTGCAGGCTGGTTCTGTAGGAGGGAGATTATGGGATGCTTAGAGGATGCAAATCCTGCTCCAAGCAGGCTGCAGCCACCATAGAGTCACAAAAGTATTTCAGTTGGAAGAGATCTTAGGGTTATTAAGTCGAACCTTCAAGGCCACCATGACCATCAAGCCACATCCCCAAGTTGAACACTCACTTGACAGCATCATAGAATCACAGAATCAGTCAGGGTTAGAAGAGACCACAAGGATCATCTAGTTCCAACCCACTGCCATGGGCAGGGACACCCTACCCTAGAGCAGGCTGGCCAGAGCCTCATCCAGCCTGGCTTTAAATACCTTCAACCATGAGACCAGCAGCATCACTGCTGCCCTAAGTGGCAATTAACAGCCTTTGAAGTAAAGCAACACTAAGACAGGCCAGCAGGGAAACCTAGTCCAGACCAAATCAGAACAGAACAGCCTAAATCAGCCCAGAACAGCCCAGAACAGCCCAAATCAGCCCAGAACAGCCCAATCCAGCTCAGTTCATAGTGTCACAGTATCACAGTATCACAGTATCACCAAGGTTGGAAGAGACCTCACAGATCATCAAGTCCAAGCCGTTACCACAGAGCTCAAGGCTAGACCATGGCACCAAGTGCCACGTCCAATCCTGCCTTGAGCAGCTCCAGGGACGGCGACTCCACCACCTCCCTGGGCAGCCCATTCCAGTAGCCAATGACTCTCTCAGTGAAGAACTTTCTCCTCACCTCAAGCCTAAATTTCCCCTGGTGTAGCTTGAGGCTGTGTCCAGCACAGCCCAGCTGGACTTTCTGGCTGCTGGTTTGCAAGAACTCACAGTCTCTGCTGTCGGTAAGAACCTCCCTAGTCCCCAGGAAGCCTCCAGTGCCTCCCCAGCCTGCAGCCTCATTTCTCTACAAATTCCACCACCACTATTTCTTTCTCCCTTCTCCACTAAAGCACCTCCCATCACCTCCAGAGCCACCTCCACCAGCTTCTCTGGATCACCCCATTTAGACTTTGCACTGGTACAACACTTTACACTTGCAAAGCAGCACTTCACTAATTAATCAGATGTTAATGACTCCTCAGAGGTGCAGCAGAGCAGGCAGCACTCCATCCTTGCCTCTCCCTCTGCATCTCCCCCCTCATCCCGCCTCCACAATTAGATTCCTGCAGATTTTCCTCCTACTTTGCCTTGTTTTCTCTGTGGCCCCTGGCTGGGGGAGCCTCTGGAGCGTGCATCACCCCCAACTCTCATTACTCAGGCACAATAAGCAGGGCTTGGCCACATTTACTGCTGGGATGTCCAGTGTGGGAGTCTTTGGAGCAGTGGGCATGAGCAGACACACAGCTGTTCATTTTAGCCTCAAAAAGCTGAATCTGGTCTGATGGTACCCAGGACAGCCCAAACCACCCACAGCACCCATCCTCACCTCGCTTCCCCAGGCAGGAAGGAGGTGGCAGCTCCCCTGTGTCCTTGGCTGCATGCTCCTGGCACTGGCAGGTCCTTGAGAAACAAAGTGTGAGTCACACAGTGCCAGCCCCATGGTGATGGGAGGTGTGGGTCACTCAGTGCCAGCCCCATAGCAGTGGGAGAAGGGAGGTGTGGGTCACAAAGTACCAGCCCCATGGCAGTGGGGAAGGGAGGTGTGGGTCACTCAGTGCCAGCCCCATGGCGATGGGGAAGGGAGATGTGGATCACAGTGCCAGCCCCACATCAGTCTCAGCTGGATAGGGAGGGATCTGGCACCCCTTTGCTTGCTGACACTCCATGCAGGGCTGACCCACCAGGAAATCCTGCACAACCACCCAGATCCTCAAAGCAGGACCCAGATGCCCAAAGCAGGACCTAGATCCCCAAAGCATGACTCAGATCCCTAAAGNATGCCAGTGGGGAAAGGAGGTGTGAGTCACTCAGTGCCAGCCCCATGGCGATGGGGAAGGGAGGTGTGGGTCACAAAGTACCAGCCCCATGGCGATGGGGAAGGGAGGTGTGGGTCACAAAGTACCAGCCCCATGGCAGTGGGGAAGGGAGGTGTGGGTCACTCAGTGCCAGCCCCATGCCAGTGGGGAAAGGAGGTGTGAGTCACTCAGTGCCAGCCCCATGGCGATGGGGAAGGGAGATGTGGGTCACTCACTGCCAGCCCCATGGCAATGGGCAAGGGAGGTGTGGATCACAGTGCCAGCCCCACATCAGTCTCAGCTGGATAGGGAGGGATCTGGCACCCCTTTGCTTGCTGACACTCCATGCAGGGCTGACCCACCAGGAAATCCTGCACAACCACCCAGATCCTCAAAGCAGGACCCAGATGCCCAAAGCAGGACCTAGATCCCCAAAGCAGGACTGAGATCCTCAAAGCAGGACCAAGATCCCCAAAGCAGGACTGAGATCCCCAAAGCAGGACTGAGATCCTCAAAGCAGGACCCAGCTCCCCAAAGCAGGACCGAGATCCCCAAAGCAGGACTGAGATCCTCAAAGCAGGACCAAGATCCCCAAAGCAGGACTGAGATCCTCAAAGCAGGACCCAGCTCCCCAAAGCAGGACCCAGCTCCTGCTGCCCTCAGCCAGGACACCAAGGTCACACGAAGTGAGGTATGGGCTAGTGCAGAAGCACCCAGCAAAGGAGTCAGCATTTCTGCTGGGTGACACTCATGGGGCTGCCACCATCTTTAGGGATCCAGCCTGGGCACAGTCTTAGGCAAACCTCCAGCCAGGAGCAACGAGTGATGAATGTGAGCTGTGGGCTCCTGCTCTTCCATCTCCTGATGGAAAAGATGGGGAGGGAAGGCAGGGGAAAAGGGCAAAGCAGGAACAGGGATCGTTATGATATGCAAAAATATTCCAAGATGATGCAAATGAAGCAGCTGAGCCTGGCAGGCATCGCTCTGTGCCCTGCTATGGAGAGCTCCCAGCCTGGAATTGCTGCTTCTAATCACAAGCAGGATCCAAGACAAGGAGGAAAAAGAGCCGGGGCCGGGCAGCTGTGGGCAGCATGGGGCAGGATCAGCCCAGGCTGGGCAGCATCTTGCACTCAGGGACCTCAAAGCTTTAATGTGCTCTACATCTGGAGTGCTGGGGCCAGTTCACAGGCTCCTGTGTCAATTGCCTGTGCTCTGCTCTAAGGCAAAAAGAGCATGAGAAGGATGTGAATGCTGGAGACAATAAGCTTGAGCTGTGAGGAAGAAGGAGCTGAGGAGACCTCCATTCAAAGCTGGGGGAAGCACAGAGGGTGACCTCTTTGACCTGAATGGCAGAAGCAGGGTGAAATTCAAGAGCAGAAAGCACAAAGTCCTGCATTTAGGGACCGATAAAGACAAATCTCTTGCCCTGAGTGGTAATCTCACCATCTGGAGGCACTGAGAGGAGAGGGGGGAGCTGGGCTGACCACAAAACAATGCTGCTGCCCTGACACAAGTGTCCAAAGCCAAGGGCAGCTCTGGCTGTCACCTTCTTACCCCATCAGCGCCCACCTCCCCCTGATCTCCTCACTGCTCTTGGTATTTTTGCAGGCTTTGTAATCAAAGGTGAGCAGACCCCCAGCTGCTGACTGAGAAAGGAGATTTTTCCTGGTCCTTCTCCCTGTGATCATACAGACCATGCTGGTCCTTCTTCCCTGACCATCCAAACCATGCTGGTCCTTCACCTCTGACCATCCAGACTATGCTGGTGCTTCAACCCTGATCATCCCTGTGAGGAGAGACTGAGAGAGCTGGGGGTGTGCGGGCTGGAAAAGAGGCTCAGGGCAGAGCTCATTGCTGGCTACATCTACCTGAAGGGAGGCTGTAGCCAGGTGGGGTTTGGTCTCTTCTGCCAGGCAACCAGCAACAGGACAAGGGGACACAGTCTCAAGTTGTGCCAGGGCAGGTCTAAGCTGGATGTTAGGAGGAAGTTGTTGGCAGAGAGAGTGATTGGCATTGGAATGGGCTGCCCAGGGAGGTGGTGGAGTCACCGTCCCTGGAGGTGCTCAAGACAAGCCTGAGGCACTTAGTGCCATGGTGTGGTTGACTGGACAGGGCTGGGTGCCAGGTTGGACTGGGTGATCTTGGAGGTCTCTTCCAATCTGCTTGATTCTATGATTCTAAGCTGATTCCTTCACCTCTGATTCAGAGCATTCTGGTCCCTCACCACCTGCCTGAGCTGTACTCCACACCAAGGGGCTATCAGGGAGTCATTTCCCCATGACTTAAGTGACTAAGGATGTCAGGCTAATTAATAAGCATTGGAAGTGTAAACAATTGTGTCAAAGGCAATTTAATTATTGGCAATATAATATGATTGTGATTAATGCAATTAGATTCTCTAATTGCATTAGGAAAACCCAAAACTAGCTCCAGGTCACTGATTTGATTGCAATTTGCAGCTAAATGAGCTCCAGCCCTCCTCGCCTCCCTGTGAGGATGGGATGTGGGCATGAGCTGCTAGCACCCCCAGGACAAGGATCTGCCACACCACCAGTCCGTGCCCTTTTATCTTCCTTCCCCAATCTGAACAAAATCGTTTCGAATTTTATTTAACCTTTCCCAGCACCTCTTCCCAGCACCTTCTCAACAGACAACTGAAAAGGAGGAGGATCTGGTGGTGGACGAGGAGGAGGTGGCAGAAAAGAGAAGAAAATTGTTGATGGAGATCATTGCCATTCACAGGAGCCACTGCCTCACGAGGAGCGCCCATCCTCAGCGCTACCTCACCGGCCAGAGAAGCCACCGACAGGGCACCCTTGGGGCTCGCCCTGCCGCTTGAACTCGCCCCCAGGGCTGCCGCTGCCGCTTCTGCCTGCGCTGGAAACTCAGCGGGGATACGCTGGGACACACTGCCCTTTGCTGCCAGTCCTGGCTGGGTACCCTGCGCAGGACCGGCAGGAGCGGGGACACACTGCCCTTTGCCGCCACTCCTGGCTGGCTACTCTGCGCAGGAGCGGCAGGAGCGGGCACACGCAGCCCTTTCCCGCCAGTCCTGGCTGGGTACCCTGCGCATGCCCGGCAGGAGCGGGCACACGCAGCCCTTTCCCGCCAGTCCTGGCTGGGTACCCTGCGCATGCCCGGCAGGAGCGGGCACACGCAGCCCTTTCCCGCCAGTCCTGGCTGGCTACTGTGCGCATGCCCGGCAGGAGAGCGCGGGAAGCGAGACAAGCTCCTCCCCCTCTCGTCACCGCCCCTTCCGTCACAGCGAACTGGGGGCTGAGTCGCGGTGGGGAAGGAGGTCTCCGTCGCCTCTGTCCGCATACTACCCTGCAGCGCACACGCTCCAAATACAGACTCGCCATGTACAGCCGCAGCCTGCCCCTACACGCTGCCTGTGCTGGGACAAGAGGGGTGCTGAGGCACGGCTGTTCCTTCTCATGTACAGCCGCAGTTTGACTCTATACGCTGCCTGCGCTGGGACAAGAGGGATGCTGAGGCACGGCTGTACCTTCTCATGTACAGCCGCGGGTTGACTCTATACGCTGCCTGTGCTGGGACAAGAGGGATGCTGAGGCACGGCTGTACCTTCTCATGTACAGCCGCAGTTTGACTCTATACGCTGCCTGTGCTGGGACAAGAGGGATGCTGAGGCACAGCCGTTTCTTATGTACAGCCGCAGCCTGCCCCTGCACGCTGCCTGTGCTGGGACAAGAGGGATGCTGAGGCACAGCAGTTTCTTCTCACGTACAGCCGCAGCCTGCCCCTACACGCTGCCTGTGCTGGGACAAGAGGGATGCTGAGGCACAGCCGTTTCTTCTCATGTACAGCCGCAGCCTGCTTCTACAGGTTGCCTGTGCTGGCACAAGAGAGATGCTGAGGCACAGCAGTTTCTTCTCATGTACAGCCGCAGCCTGCTCGTACAGGCTGCCTGTGCTGGGACAAGAGGGGTGCTGAGGCACAGCCGTTTCTTCTGGGGCTGCCGGTTCATCCCCTGAATAGGGAGCGGCTGCGCCCAGCAAGAGGATGGCCGCCACGGCCATCAGCCCGCCAAAGAGGGCAGCGCTGCTTCCGTGAAGCGCCATCTTAGAAACGCCGCCTGGATCTACGGGTCCAGGGGAGGCTACCGGCATGGCCGGAGCCGCCTGCGTTTCCACCGCCGCCCGCGGGTTGCGATCAGGAGGGGGAAACACCGGCGGGTTTTCCTGCTCCGCTCTACGCCACCCCTCCGGCTCGCCCCGGGGCAGTGCCGCTGGGCGCCGTGCTGTGGGTCAGCTCCAGTCGGCTGCTTCAGGGGCAGGGGAACCAAACCGTCCTCAGCCTTCTCTCCGTGCCAGCTTCACTAAGAGGCACCATTTCCCCTAAGCTTTAATGCTGTGTGCTCTGCAGCCTCTGCAAACCAGCAACCATCTCGTTCCCTGTACGGGCCACTCTTGTGGTGTTTAAAAGAGAGCTGACAGGAATTAAGCTCTCAAGTGAAGTTGGAGAGAAGATACAGGATTATATTTAGAAAGAAATAGAGACATTACAAAGCAATTACTGCATCCCTGGCAAATCCCCTTGAATTTCCCCCCATCCCAAAAACTAATACTCCCCAGGGATCCAATCCTCCTTCCCCCCCCAAGCCTCTGCCATCCAGAGAGGCTTAAACAAGCCTCGGGAGGTCTGTGTTCTTCCCCATAAAGTGGCTCCTGCCACACACACAGGGCAGGAGGAGGAGGAGGAGAGGAGAACGACCTGACCTTGTTGTGAGTTTATAAGGAGATAGCAGAATTTTGAGATTGAATAACAATCTTCTAGTCCCCAGAAAAAACCCCACAGACTCAACCTGGGACACACATCCAGGCTGGTCTTGAATATCTCCACACAGGGAGACTCCACAACTCCCCTGGGCAGCCTGTGCCAGGGTTCTGTCACCTTCACAAGGAAAAAAATTCCTCCTCATGTTTAAGTGAACCTTCCTCTGCCTCAGGGTTTGGAATATCTCCAGAGAGGGAGACTCCACAACCCCCCTGGGCAGCCTGTTCCAGGGTTCTGTCACCCTGACAGGGGAAAAAACACCTCAGGTTTAAATGAAACTTCTCTGCCTCAAGGTTTGGAATATCTCCAGAGAGGGAGACTCCACAACCCCCCTGGGCAGCCTGTTCCAGGGTTCTGTCACCCTGACAGGGGAAAAAACACCTCAGGTTTAAATGAAATTTCTCTGCCTCAAGGTTTTGAATATCTCCAGAGGGGGAGACTCCACAACTCCCTTGGGCAGCCTGTTCCAGGATTCTGGCACCCTCACAGGGAAAAAAATCCTCAGATTTCCATGAAACTTCTCTGCCTCAGCTTCCACCCCTGCTCCTTGTGCTGTCCCTGGGCATCACCCAGCAGAGCCTGGCTCCAGCCTCCTGCCACTCACCTTTACATCTTGATAACCATTACTGAGGTCACCTCTCAGTCTCCTCCTCTCCAAGCAGCACTGCCCCAGCTCCCTCAGACTCTCCTCCTAAGAGGAGAGGTTCCACATCCTGCCTGGAACAGGCTGCCCAGAGAGGTTGTGGAGTCTCCTTCTCTGGAACCTTTCAAAGCCTGTCTGGATGTGCTCCTGTGTGATCTGGGCTAGATTGTATGGTCCTGCTGTGTCAGGGGGGTTGGACTGGATGATCTCTTTGGGATGATCTCTTTGGGTCCCTTTCAACCCCTGCCATCCTGTGATCCTGCTGCCGGCTCGGGGGAGCAGTGCCACCTGTAGGGACAGGGCCATGCCTTCTGGTGTGCTCAGCCCACAGGAGAAGAAAACTCCCTGCCTAATAACTCTGGATTTTGCCTGTGAGAGTTGGGAGATGTTGGCACTGGTTGGCTGTGCTGCAGCTGAGGTCTCCCAACCTGTCCCCAGTACAGGGAGCAGAGCAGCTCAGCTGCTGGGCAGCACTTTCAATTACTGCTGATGAAAATCTAATTATTGACTTTAATGGGAGCTGAAGAATCCAGGAACAATCATTGTGGGTTCCTGTTGCATTAAGGGGGAGCAATGGAGCAGCTCCCTCCCCTCTGCAGGCTGCCATCTGAGCTGAGGACAAGCTGAATGAAAGCTTTGCCTGTGGCATTTTGGTTTCTTCTCAAGGCATGAAGCGAGGTGCTCAGCAGAGCTGGACTTAGCCCAGGGTGCTGGGAGAGCAGGCATGGGGCAACCCCAGGAACATGGATCCCTGTTCCCTGACTCAGCCTGGGAGAGAGTTGAAGTTGTTCAGTCTGGAGAAGGCTACAGACAGGACCTCCTGGTGGCCTTTCAGGACTCGGTGGGGCTGATTAGAAAGCTGAGGATGGAGTTCTGAGCAGAGCCTGTTGTGACAGGGCAAGGGGGGATAGGTGTGAATTAAAGGAGGGAGATTCAGGTTAGACCTGAAGAGTAATTCTTTTGATGCTGAAGGTGGTGAGACTTTGTCCCAGGTTGCCCAGAGAGGCGGTTGATGCCCCAGGTCTGGCACCGCTGCAGGTCAGGTTGTTTGGGACTCTGAGCAACTTGTTCCAGTGGCAGGTGTCCTTGCTGACTGCAGGGGGTTGGACTGGATGACCACTGAAAGTTCTTTCCCACCCAGACCACTCTGCAGTTCTTAACTGATGGTGTTCCAAGACAGCCCTGCTGTGCCTGGGTCGCAGAAACAGGTCAAAGGAGCCCAAATTTTAGAGCTGAGCTGCTCCCTGCGCTCATGCTGCTAGTGCCAGTGTCACCAGGTCACTGTCCCAGATGGCAGCATGGCAAGGAATGATGGGCAGGTACCAAGCATGGCAGTGAGTGATGGGCAGGCAGCAAGCAAAACAGAAAGAGATGCATCAAAGTGAAGGCAGAAAAATCACTTGTGGTGGGCTGGGGGTGGAGGGCACAACATTTATCCTTCCATAGAGTCATAGAATCAACCAGGTTGAAAAAGACCTCCAAGCTCATCCAGTCCAACCTAGCACCCAGCCCTGTCCAATCAACCAGACCATGGCACTAAGTGCCCCAGCCAGGCTTGGCTTCAACACCTCCAGGGACAGCAACTCCACCACCTCCCTGGGCAGCCCATTCCAATGCCAATCACTCTCTCTGCCAACAACTTCCTCCTAACATCCAGCCTAGACCTCCCCTGGCACAACTTGAGACTGTGTCCCCTTCTTCTGTTGCTGCTTGCCTGGCAGAAGAGCCCAACCCCACCTGGCTACAGCCTCCCTTCAGGTAGTTGTAGCCAGCAATGAGCTCTGCCCTGAGCCTCCTCTTCTGCAGGCTTCACACCCTCAGCTCCCTCAGCCTCTCCTTACAGGGCTGTGCTCCATGTCCCTCACTGGCTTTGTTGCCCTTCACTGAACACCTTCCAGTACCTCAATATCTCTCTTGACTTGAGGAGTCCAGAACTGGACACAGCACTCGAGGTTGGTTGGTCTCTCCTCACATGCAACAAGTGACAGGACAAGAGGAAATGGACTCAAGCTGGGGAGGCTGAGGTTGGAGATTCTCTCAAATGTTGTCACCCTTGCTCAGATGGAGCAGGTTGCAGCTTAGTTGTTAGCTGCAGTCGCTGTGTTCTGCTCAGGCAGGTGATGCTTCACAGAAAGAGTGCTCAGGCACTGGAACAAGCTGCCTGGGATGGTGGTGGAGTCACCAATGCTGAAGGTGTTCAAGAAACATGTGGCCACAGCACTTTGGGACATGGTTTAATGGCCATGGTGGTGTTAGGTTAATGGTTGGTTGGACTCCATCTCAGAGGGCTTTTTCCAACCCAAACACTTCTGTGACTCTCTGGTTCTGCGATTTAACAGAGCCCAGCACAGCAAAACCCCACATTGAGTCCCACATAACTAAGCCTGGCATAGCAAAACCTCTGTGTCTGCTCTCCCTGTCTCTTCTCACCCTGGGTACAGCTGGACACAGCAGGTTTCCCACTGGAAAACATTCAGTGTGATGCCAGGAAACTCAAACCCAGCTGTTCCCTCAGCCAGCCTAGTGACAGGTCCTGTTCCCTGTGTGCACAGAGACATAACTTAAGCCTCATGTAAATAAAGGCTTCATTTTAAAGCAGAAAGCTGCACTTTGGGTCTGGCAATTTTGGTGTGGCCCGAGCAGTGCTGAGCACAGGGGCAGTAGAACCTCCTTTGTCCTGCTGGCCACACTGCTTCTGATCCAGGCCAGGATGACATTGGCTCTCCTGCCTGCCTGGGCACACTATGGCAATTTTGGTGTGGCCTGAGCAAGGCTGAGCACAGGGGCAGTAGAACCTCCTTTGTCCTGCTGGCCACACTGCTTCTGATCCAGGCCAGGATGACATTGGCTCTCCTGCCTGCCTGGGCACACTATGGCAATTTTGGTGTGGCCTGAGCAAGGCTGAGCACAGGGCAGAAGAACCTCCCTTGTCCTGCTGGCCACACTGCTTCTGATCCAAGCCAGGATGACATTGGCTCTGCTGCCTGCCTGGGCACATTACAGCAATTTTGGTGTGGCCTGAGCAGTGCTGAGCACAGGGCCAGAACCTCCCTTGTCCTGCTGGCCACACTGCTTCTGATCCAGGCCAGGATGACATTGGCTCTCCTGCCTGCCTGGGCACACTACTGGCTCATCTTCATCTACTCTCTCCCAGCACCCCCAGGTCCCTCTCTGCCTGGCTGCTCTCAGCTACTCTGGCCCCAGCCTGTAGCACTGCTTGGGGCTGTTGTGGCCAGAGTGTAGAACCCTGCCCTTGGCCTTGTTCAATCTCATCCCTTTGGCCTCTGCCCACCCATCCAGCCTGGCAAGGTCCCTCTGCAGGGCTCTCGTAGTCTCCAACAGCTCCACACCTGCTCCTAGCTTGGTGTCATCTGCAAACTTACTGCTGTTGGACTCAATCCCCTGCTCCAGATCATCACAGTATCACAGTATTATCAGGGTTGGAAGAGACCTCACAGATCATCCAAGTCCAACCTTTTACGACAGAGCTCAAGGCTAGAGCATGGCACTCAGTAAAGATACTGAGCAGGACTGTGCCCAGCACTGATCCCTGGGGCACACCACTAGTGCCAGCTGCCCACTGGCTGCGACACCATTCAGCACCACTCTCTGGGCCCTGCCCTCCAGCCAGTTCTTGACCCATATCAGAGTGAATCTGTCCAAGCCACGAGCTGCCAGCTGTGCCAGCTTTTGCTTTTTTGCTTATAGCCACCAAAAAAAAACCAAACCAAACCCAAACCCCACCAAGACCAAAAACTAAAATGCAGATTTCTAGGTTAATAAACATCTCCAATCGCCCTGTGAAGAAAACACACTCAGGTAGACAGGAATGATTCACTCAAATTAACAATCAATTAAGAGCAGGCTAATTGAAGTCCATTAGAAAGGGGGAAACACAGCTCCTGTTCAAAGGAATCTGTGCTTGATGCAACAACCCCCCCCAAAAAAAAACCAAAGAGAAGAAAACCAGAAAGTTTCAGACTGTTCCCTGCTCGTTCATTTGCATCCTTGAGCCAAGGTGGAGCGGGGCTGCGGCGCGCGAGCGGCAGAACAGAAGGAACAATAATTAGTTATGTAAATAATGTGGCATTCTTGTTTATAATTAGTCCAAGAATCAAATCAAATCCAGGCGTGTCACAGGACTCATTTTCCTATGCAAATGAACAATC
This sequence comes from Tricholaema leucomelas, assembly GCA_013400475.1. Taxonomy (NCBI): domain Eukaryota; kingdom Metazoa; phylum Chordata; class Aves; order Piciformes; family Lybiidae; genus Tricholaema lacrymosa; species Tricholaema leucomelas. The sequence continues at coordinate 17,188 of WAAF01000017.1, forward strand.
AGAGTTATAAACGGTAATCATGCAGTTGGGGAGGGAAAGTGGCAGCGGTAATTTGTTAGCCCGGGCTGCAGGCAGGGCTTGATTCTACTTGATGTTGAGAGGTTTCAAAGGGGTGTCCGGGATGGGAAAGTTGTGGAAGGGGAAAAAAGGGAGGGAAAGAAGAGGGGGGGAAAGGGA
>WAAF01000017.1:18088-29627 GCA_013400475.1 Tricholaema leucomelas
GGGGGGGGGGGAAAAAAAGGGGGGGGGAAAAAAGGGAGGGAAAAAAAAATGAGAGAAGGAAAAAAGAGGGGAAGGGAAATAAAAGGGGAGGGAAAGAAAAAGAGGGAAGGAAAGAAAATGAGAGAAAGAAAAGGGAATGGAAAGAGAAGGGAAGAAAAAAGGGGGGGGGAAGGCAAGAAGAAAAAAAGGGAAGAAAATAAAGGGGGAGGGAAAGAGGGAAAAGGGTGGAAAAAAAGGAAAGAAAATAATGGTGGGGGAAAGAAAAAGGGGAAAAGAAAGGGAAAAAAGGGATATAAGAAAAAGGAAGAAGAGGGGGAGGGAAAGAATAAAAAGGGAGGAAAAGGTGGAAAAATAAGTGGGGGAAAACAGAAGGAAAGAAAATAGAAAAAAAAAGAAAAAAAGGGAGAGAAAAAGGGGAAAAAGAAAGGGAAAAAAGAAGGGGAAAAAGGGGGGGGGAAGGGTAGAAAAAAAGGGGAAAGGAAAAGAAGGAAAAAAGGAAAGAATAAAAAGGGAGAAAGGGAAAAAAAAGGATAAATATTTTTAAAGTGAAAAAGAAAAAATGGAGGTTGGAAGAAAAAAAAACCAGAAAAAGGGGGAAAAAAAGGGGGAAAGGAAAAAAAGTAAAAGGAAAGAAAAAGAAAAAAAAAGAGAAGGGGAAAATTAAAAAAGGAAAAAGAAGAATAAAGGAGGGGAGGGGGGAAAGAAGAAAAAGAAAAGTGAGGGACAGAAAAAAGGAAAAAAAGGAATAGAAAAAAATCAAAGGGAAAAGGAAAATGGGGAAAGAAAAAAAGGGAAAAAAGGGTAAAAGAAGAAGAAAGAAAGGGGGTAAAAGGAAAATCAACAAGAAGACAAACTGGTGTGGGATCCACCTGATGGAGTTTGTATCAGGAAGAAATTCTTTCCAGTGAGGGTGGTGAGACACTGGCACAGGTTGCCCAGGGAGGTTGTGGCTGCTCCCTCCCTGGAGGTGTTCAAGGCCAGGTTGGATGAGGCCTTGAGCAACCTGTTCTAGTGGGAGGTGTCCTTGCTTAGGGCAGGTGGCTGGACCTGGATGATCTTTAAGGTTCCTTCTAACCCAAACCATTCTATGGCTCCACAAATGCTGAAGGGAAGAGGATGCAGAACTCTTCAGGGCTTTGGGAAGAACAGAGCCTGCCTGCAGGCATCAAGATCAGGCAGCATCTGTGGTGCATCCTGGGAATGTTCATAGAATCACAGAACCATAGCATTGGTTGTTTCGATTAGAAAGGACCTCAGAGATCATTGAGTCCAACCAGCAACCCAGCACCACCATGCCTACCAAACCATCTCCCAAAGTGTCGTGGCCACAGGTTGCTTGAACACCTCCCTGGATGAGGACTGCAGCACCTCCCTGGGCAGCCTGCTCCAATCCCTGACCACTCTTGCAGCAAAGACATTTCTCCCAACCTCCAACCTAAGCCTTCCCTGGCACAATTTCAGACCATTTCCTCTGCTTCTATCTCCTGCAGCAGCAGGAACTTCACCTCTTCTCTCTGTCCTACCATGACTGAGGCCAGGAACCTGAAGGCAACCCTTGGTTTTTCCACCTTGCTCCCCTCCAGGTGACTTCACCATGAGCTTGGTCCCCGTTGTCCCCACCAAGGATGCAGCAGACACCTTTGTGTCAGGGCTGATGCCCTCCCTGCACATCCTAGGGAACAGCTGGAGCTGGGGCGGGAGGGGAAACCCTTGAGGAGCTCTTGGAATGTAAGGGCTTATTTGGTATCAATTATTAATTATGGTTGATCTTGCTTCAGAGTGTGGAACAGGAGTCAGAATCTGCATCAGGGAGGAGAGGACATCTCAGGGAACAGTAATTCTTAGGCTTCTCTCTTAAAATATGCTTCCTACCTCAGCTCAGCTCTGGCGCTGAAGGCTCTCAGCGGAGTCGTGGAGCCCAGATGAGTGTGCTTGATAATGAAGGCAAGAACAGGAGCTTTAATTAAGGCTCCTCAGCTTGCTGCTGCAAGAGAGAGAGAGGAGGCAGCTTGGACTTCACTCAGCTAGGGCTGCTTAGTGGAGTGCTGAGTGGGGCGAGGGGAACAAGCATCCACCAGCAGCAGGAATGTCTCAGGCAGGAGATGAGGAGCTGGGCTGGGCCACCTCCACCTGGCTAGGGCTGCAGGAAAGGTCACAGAAACATGGAATGATTTAGGTTGGAAAAGACCCTCCAGATTTGGGTTGGAAAAGATCCTCCAGATTATAGAGTTCAACCATGAAGCCAGCACTGCCAGATCACTACCAAACCGTGGCGCTCAGCACCACAGCTCCACGGCTTTGAAACCCCTCCAGGGATGGGGACTCCACCACCGCCCTGGGCAGCCTGGGCCAGGCCTTGACAACTCTTTTAGGGGAGAAATTATTCCTCATATCCAATCTAAATGTCCCCTGTGATGTCTTGAGGCCATTTCTTTTTGTCCTGTTGTTTGTTCCTTGGAAGAAGAGACCCAACCCTCACCTGGCTCCAACCTTTCAGGGAGCTGTAGAGAGAGAGGTCTCCAAGCAGGTCCTGAGCAGCATCCAGCAGTGTCCCTTTGCTCTGGATTTTTCTTTTCCTGGCCAGGTTTATGGATCATGGTGCCTGCCCTTTCCCAAGCCCTCCAGGAAGTGTTGGGATGTGCTCCCTGGGGGTTGGTGTCATAGAAGAAGCTGCCCAAGGAGGTGGTGGAGTCACCACCCCTGGAGGTGTTCAAGAAGGATGTGGACAGTCATCAGCAAGTTTGCAGATGACACTAAGCTGGGGGCAGATGTGACTGAGTTGGAGGGCAGAAGGGCTCTGCAGCGAGACCTTGACCGCCTGGACAGATGGGCAGAGTCCAAGGGGATGGCATTCAATAGCTCCAAGTGCAGGGTGCTGCACTTTGGCCACAACAACCCCATGCAGAGCTACAGGCTGGGGTCAGAGTGGCTGAGGGCAGCCAGACAGAGAGGGATCTGGGGGTGCTGATTGATACCCGCCTGAACATGAGCCAGCAGTGTGCCCAGGTGGCCAAGAGAGCCAATGGCATCCTGGCCTGCATCAGGAATGGTGTGGCCAGCAGGAGCAGGGAGGTCATTCTGCCCCTGTACTCTGCACTGGTTAGACCACACCTTGAGTACTGTGTTCAGTTCTGGGCCCCCCAGTTTAGAAGGGACATTGAGATGCTTGAGCGTGTCCAGAGAAGGGCAACGAGGCTGGTGAGAGGCCTCGAGCACAGCCCTACGAGGAGAGGCTGAGGGAGCTGGGATTGTTTAGCCTGGAGAAGAGGAGGCTCAGGGGTGACCTTATTGCTGTCTACAACTACCTGAGGGGTGGTTGTAGCCAGGGGGAGGTTGCTCTCTTCTCTCAGGCAGCCAGCACCAGAACAAGAGGACACAGCCTCAGGCTGCGCCGGGGGAAGTTTAGGCTCGAGGTGAGGAGAAAGTTCTTCACTGAGAGAGTCATTGGACACTGGAATGGGCTGCCCAGGGAGGTGGTGGAGTCGCCGTCCCTGGAGCTGTTCAAGGCAGGACTGGACGTGGCACTTGGTGCCATGGTCTAGCCTTGAGCTCTGTGGTAACAGCTTGGACTTGGTGATCTGTGAGGTCTCTTCCAACCTTGGTGATACTGTGACATGGTCCCTTCGAGACATGATTTCGTGGCCATGGTGGTGTTGGGTTGCTGGTTGGACTCAGCATCCTTAGAGGTCATTTCCAGCTGAAACCATTCCATGAATCCATTATTCTATAAGCCCTCCAGGCCCTGTCCCTGAGGAGCACCAGCCCTCTCCTGAGGAGGCACAGAAATGTCTGAATGGTCTGAAAGCAGTGCCAGAAGAACCTGAAATCCCATTTCTGAGTCGTGCAAACCAGGGTCCTGTTTCCTCACATCACTTAGACCCTTGGATGCCAATCCTCTGACTGAACCTTTCTGTCAAACCAACACTTTTAAGGTAATTTAACTTAATAACAGCTTTGTCTGCACATGCAGTTGTATCTGAAGGGTTATTACCAGAGGAGTTATTTTGGGTTGGTTAATGGTGTGTAGGAGATTTTAGCCTGCCAGAGCTGCTGTTCAGAGTGTTTACCCTTCCAGTCCTCCCCTCACTCAACAAATCCTCCCACCCCTACCTCCAAATGTCATCACCAATTCTCAGCAGCTTCCCTCCCCAGGTTCTCACAGAACCGTAGAATGCATTGGAAGGGACCCCCCCCAAAGGTCATCTTGTCCAAGCCACCTGCAGTCAGCAGGGACATCACCTCAAGCAGGTTGCTCAGGGCCACATCCTATTGGAGCTGGAATGTCTCAACAAAGGATGGGGCATCAGCAACTTCTTTGGGCAACCTGTTCCAGTGTTCCACCACCCTCACTGTGCAGAACTTCCTCCTGATGCCCCACCTTAATCTCCCCTGCTCCAGCTTCAAACCATTGCCTCCCCATCCTATCACCTCTGACCCTTCTGGACAGTCCCTCCCCAGCCTGCCTGCAGGTCCCTTTCAGATATTGAAATGCAGCTCTAAGGTCTCCCTGGAGCCTTCTCCAACCTAAACAGCTCCAACTCTCCCAGCCAGTCCCCACAGCAGAGTTGCTTCAGCCCTCTGATCATCTTTGTGGCCTCCTCTGGACCCACTCCAACAGGTTCATGTCCTTCTTGTGCTGGGGGCTCCTGAGGTGGACACAGCACTGCAGATGAGGGCTCATGAGAGCAGAGGGAAGAATCACCTCAATCATCCTGCTCCATTTGATGCAACCCACCTCTGCAAGGTGACTGACACCCCTGTGCAGCAGCTGGCACCTACCCAGGCACCTGCCCACCTCACAAGCATCTCACAACAGGCACAGTGGGAGGGTAGGAACTGCACCCACCCTACCACACACCCCTTTCCCACCCAGCACTAACCTCCTGCCTTCCCCCAACCTCAGTGTCATTTTTAGGTGGCAGTCCCACTGATTGCAGTGGGAAGGGCACCCAGGGCTGTCCCTGTGCCAGGGCTGGCACCTCCCCGGTTCTGCCACCACCCCTCCGTGTGTGACCTTGAGGTTGCTTTAGTCTTTGGCTCAGCTGCTGCTGGATGATTAAATTCTGCTTCTGCCCTGGGAATTTGATGATGAAAAGCCCTTTCCAGACAGGACCTGGATAATGAAGAGCTCCCAGCTTCATGGGGACGGGGGACTCGGGAGTTATTACCCCATTAAAAACTCTCCAAAGTCAACTAAATCCAGCAGAGATGTGGAGAACCTGAATTCTTCTTCATTACAGTGAGGTAGAGCCTTAACCAGTATAAACAACCCTCTGCAGCTGGCCAGAGTGGGGAGCCCAAGGCTCTGCCCTGGTGAGGCTGAGCTCACAGCAGGGTGCATCCTGCTGCTCACCCTCATGGAAGCGTTAGGGTCAGAAAAGACCTCTAAAATCATCAAGTCCAACCTTAGAATCATAGAGTTGGAAAAGCTCTCTAGGATCATCAACTCAACGCCACCATGGTCATTAAATCGTGGCCCACAGTGCTGTGACCACAGGTTTCTTCAACACCTCCAGGGATGGGGACTCCATCATCTCCCTGGGCAGCCTCTTTCAATCCCTGACCACTCTTGCAGCAAAGAAATTCTTCCTCATGTCCAACCTAAACCTCTACTGATTTAGGTTGGACATCAGGAAGCTACTCCACCGAAGCAGCTTTCCACTTCCCTTGCTGTTAGTGACTTGGAAGAAGACAACATCAGCCTCACTGCAACCTTCTTTCAGGTTAAGAAGGTACCTGTAGGGAGCAATAAGCCTCTTCTTCTTCAGGCTAAACAACCCCAGCTCCCTCAGCCTCTCTTCACAAGACATGGTCTCCAAACCCCTCACTATCTTTGTTGTCCTGAACCCCTTACCAACTTCCCACGTCCATCATGCTGCTCTGCTTCAATCCTGGACCCATATAGACTCATAGAATCACTCAGGGTTGGAAGGGACCACAAGGATTAGCCAGTTCCACCCAAAGAAGATGCTCAAGCTCTGCCTTGGGGCTGGTGAGCAGCCAATGCTCCAGCCACTGCTGATGCCAGGTGCCAGCAACCTGCCAGATGTGTTGTCTAAAATGCTTTACCCATAATTTGGGAGCTTTTTCTTTTCTATAACAGGAAACTAAACCCTCAGGCACTGGGAGGGGCAGATCATGGGATTGGCTTTGGCTGCAAGAGATCTTTAATAAGCTATCAATCCCACTCATTCACCCAGCACTGCCAAGTCACCACTGAAGTGTGGCCCTCAACACCACATCCCCATGGCTTCAGTGACCAGCAGCCTGATGCAGGACAGCAAACAGAGTCCCACCATTGTGGGGGACAGTTGGGCCCAAAGGGACCTTGAGTTCAACGGCCTGAACAGCATCACTGTTGGTGCATTAATGAGGTTCAGTGGAAGAGAGTCATGAGGATGATCAGGGGACTGGAGCTGCTCTGTTATGAGAGGAGACTGAGGGAGTTGGGGCTGTTCAGGCTGGAGAGGAGAAGGCTCCCAGGTGACCTTATTGTGGCCTTTCAGTATCTTAAGGGGGCTACAAGAAAGCTGAGGAGGGACTTTTTAAGCTATCAGGTAGTAATAGCACTGGGGAGAATGGAACCAAGCTGGAAATGGGGAGATTCAGACTGGATGTTAGGAAGAAGTTCTTCAGCATGAGGGTGGTGAGAGCCTGGAAGGGGTTGCCCAGGGAGGTGGTGGAAGCCTCATCCCTGGAGGTGTTTTAAGGCCAGGCTGGATGAGGCTGTGGCCAGCCTGCTCTAGTGTGAGGTGTCCCTGCCCATGGCAGGGAGGCTGGAACAGGCTGCTCCTTGTGGTCTCTTCCTGATTCTATGATTCTAAGATGTAGCATCCAGGCCCAAACCCTTGCCTTGTGTCACTGGGATGTCACCAAGCAGGGACTAACTGCTCAGCATCCCAGAGCCAGGGTGGGTGTCACAGACCCCCCAGGGCTGAGCCTGTGTTGAGGTGTAAATTCTGTGCTTTTAATTACCCAGGACAAAAGAGAAAACCAAGATGTAGAGCAGGTGCCATAAACAAAGCTGTGGCACAGCTCTGGCATTCATCATGGCTGGCTGGGAAGCAGAACATCTATCTGGGCAGGGTTTGGGCTCCCTGCTAATTAACAATTCCTCTGACTGCTGCAGACAGTGCTAACTCATGGAGAAAGTTCCTCCCCTGGGTCATGGTTGGGACAGGGAAGGATTTATACCCTGTGGAAGTTTTATTCCTTACATAAAGGCTGTGCTTGGCCTGAGCTTTTCCAAAGGGTTTGGTGAATAAAAAGAGAGTTGAGCCTCTGATGGGAAGTCTGTGGCTTTGCTTGTCCTGCTTTCAGTTTCAGGACATGTTTTGATGGCCATGCTGGTGTTAGGTCAGTGGTTGGATTTGATGATCCTAGAGGTCTTTTCTAATCTAAATGTTTCTTTGACTCTGTGGTTCTGTCCTAAGGCTGTAGCACCACTCCTGCAGACACCAAGACTGATTTCTCCTTCCACGGTGCCACACAGCCCAAGCCCTCTGCCACTGCAATGTCACTTTGGCCACCCATGAACTCCACACCAAGCCATTTGGAGCAGGTGAATAGATTTTCTGCTCCTCTGGCTGGTCTAAGGGGTTGGTGTGAAGCCAGAGGTGCTGCCTGCTCCAAACTCAGTTGTTTTCTGGGGTGCAGGGAGATGCCTGCTGGGCTCATCAGCTTACCTGGATGTGAAGAGCAAGCAGTGTTTGGGGCTGGCAGAGAATGAGGGAATGGCCTCAAGCTGAGGATGGGGAGATTTAGATTGGGCATTAGGGTTCTACATTTTGGCCAACAACTCCTAGCAGTGCTACAGGCTGAGGACAGAGTGGCTGAGAGCAGCCAGGCAGAGAGGGACCTGCGGGTGCTGGTAGATAGGAGCTGAACAGGAGCCAGCAGTGTGCCCAGGTGGCCAAGAAGGCCAGTGGAATCCTGGCCTGCATTGGGAGCAGTGTGGCCAGCAGGACAAGGGAGGTTCTTCTGCCCCTGTACTCAGCACTGGGCAGGCCACAGCTTGAGTGCTGTGTCCAGTTCTGGGCTCCTCAATTTCAGAGAGGTGTTGAGGTGCTGGAAGGTGTCCAGAGAAGGGCAGCAAAGCTGGGGAGGGGCCTGGAGCACAGCCCTGTGAGGAGAGGCTGAGGGAGCTGGGGGTGTGCAACCTGCAGAAGAGGAGGCTCAGGGCAGAGCTCATTGCTGTCTGCAGCTCCCTGAAGGGAGGCTGTAGCCAGNCAGTGAGCAGAGCCTGTCCCCCAGATCTTGACCCCCAGCCCTCAGAGATTGATAAACATTGATTAAATCCCCTCTCAGTCTTTTCCAGACTAAACTGCCCCAGGTCCCTCAGCCTCTCCTCATCAGGCAGTGCTCCAGTCATCCTTTTAGCCCTCTGCTGGACTCTCTCCAGCAGATCCCTGTCCCTCTTAAACTGGGAAGTCCAAAACTGAAGGCATCACTCAAGATGAGGTCTCACCAGCGCAGAGTATCACCACAAGCCTTCCCTAAACAGTCCTTCCCCAGCCTTCCTGCAGGTATTGAAACACTGCTCTAAAGCCTCCCTGGAGCCTTCTCTTCTCCAGGCTGAACAGCCCAAAGATGCCTTTTCTGCCCATCCAAAGCCTCCCCACAAAGCAGCCAGCAAACCTCTCAGCCGGCGAGCGGGAGCTGGGGGCTCCCCCATCAGCCTCGCACGGCAGCAGGAGGGCTCTGACAGCCTGGAATAAAAGCAGAAGCAGCAATTTCTCCCTGCAGATCTCTCCTGACATCTGCTTGACCTGCCAGCAGCAGGGACTCCGGGCACACAGGTAGAGCCAGGCTGGTTGCTGCTGCTTTGGTTGACACTGCTGATTAGAGAAGACAGCCGAGCAGTCGTCCGCGGTGAGCTCCGGCCGGGAATTGGGATGCTCTCCCTGACCCCCAAACCCAAGTGCTGTTGCCCTGCATCTGCAGCTAAATAAACCAAGTAAATCATCCTGGCAGATAGATAATTAAATAATTATCAGCCACTTAATAACAAGGAGTGGGTGTTCGGGATTAGCATATTAGACAGTGTCTTTAAGGGCTAATTGTTGCATTACATCAGAGTTACTCATTCATTATTCTTGTCATTTCGGGTGATAATTTGCACTTTAGGAGACAGAGACAATTTTAGCAGGCAATTAGAGACATGTCAGGCTTGGCCCAGTGAGTTACTGTCACAATTATTGAATTTTTTTCCTCCTGGTGTCCTCGTTTGCAGGAGTGTATTTAAGGGCAGTTTGGTCATTTCATGGTTTAGGCAAAACAGACACCGAGGCAGCCTGGGATGGAACAAAACCTGATTGCCCAACACTGGCTGATGCTGCTGAGCTCCAGTGCCAGCATCAGCAGGCTGATGTGGAGCTGCTGGTTTTGTCCAGCAAAAAAAAAAACAAAGAGCAAAAGGAAGTTTCTCCACTGCTGCCCTGCAGGCTGAGGTCTCACACTAGGAGCTCAAGAGCTGTTGCCCCTTCCTCACCCCACGCCACTAAGGGCCATAGGCATCCCTGCCTGGCTTTCATGAGGTGGAGATACAGGTGGAGATTCTCTCAGATGTTGTCACCCTTGATCAGATGGAGCAGGTTGCAGCTTAGTTGTTAGCTGCAGTTGCTGGGTTCTGCTCAGGCAAGTGATGGATGCCAAGGCTAGAGGGTATGGGTGGCACCTACTGAAGTTTGGGTCACATATTCTCCCCCCAGAAGTGAGAGAAAAATGCAGAAGTCAACCCCATAAATGTGCTCTCAGGAGTTTGGGGTCAATCTGCCAGTTGTCACCTCCCAGTGAAGCTCAGTGAGACAGTCACAGGCTGAGCTGCCATGACTGGGCTGTGCCAGGGATGGAGAAGTCCAAATCCCTCCTTGGGGGAGCAGAGCTTCAGGGGAACTCTGCACAGACTTCACTTTGCTTCTCCTGTGCACATCCCCCTCCCACCCAGAGAGACAAATCATGGGCAGCCCAAGTCCAGGCTGATGGAGCTGAGCTGCTGTCAGCAGAACACCCATAGGTGAGGATGGTCCTGACACATGAGGATGCTCCTGGCTCAGGATGATGCTCCCAGCACAGAATGCTCCTGGCAAACAAGATGATCCCAGCACAGGAAGATGATGTCAGCACATGTGGATAAACCCAGTGCATAAGGATGATCCCAGAGCATGAAGATGCTTCTAGTTCGTAAGTACATGAAGATGATCCTGGTCCACGAGGATGATCCTGGTCCACGAGGATGCTCTCAGCGCACAAGGATGCTCCTGGCACACGAGGTAGGAAAATTCACTCCTGCAGTGGGCCAGAGGTGGGATGACACACACACACTCCTGGGTTTATCCTCTCTGGTGCCTGAATCCAACCACTTACCTTTATGAAGCACCTCCAGGGGAAGGACCTCCCCTTGCTCACCCTAGAAGGAACAGCTGCAGGCACAGGTTCATAGATTCATAGCACAGTTTGGGCTGGAAGGGAACTTAAAGATCATCCACTCCCTGTCATGGGCAGGGACACCTTCCACTAGGGCAGGTTGCTCAAGGCCTCATCCAGCCTGGCCTTAAACATTTCCAGGGAGGGAGCATCCACAACCTCCTTGGGCAACCTGTGCCAGTGTCTCACCCCCCTCACTGTGAAGGGTTTCCTCCTCATCTCCAGTCTAAAACCTTCCTCATCCAGCTTCAATCCACTCCCCTCACTGTGAAGAGTTTCCTCCTCATCTCCAGTCTAAAACCTTCCTCTTCCAGCTTCAACCCACTCCTCTCACTGTGAAGGGTTGCCTCCTCATCTCCAGTCTAAAACCTTCCTCTTCCAGCTTCAATCCACTCCTTTTCTTCCTAGCTGGGACACTCCAAGGGGAAATCAGTTCCCCTGGCATGTGGCATATCTCAGCCAGCTGCAGAGTGTGCAGCTGTTTTATCAGTTCCACCAAAGATAAGGATGTGCTTGTGGGGTTGGAGACCAGCAGAGCCTGAGAGTTCTGACAAGGTTTGACTGTCTTAAAGTACAGTCAGAGAGAGGGAAAAAAAAAGGAAGGGGTTGGGGGGGGAGGGATTTAAAGGGGAAGGGAGGGATGAGCAGCAACTGCACCTTGGGACACATGTGTTACCAGGGTAGATACAGTCAAATAGAGTTAATTAAGCTAAAACCACAGTAAATCTGCCAGCCTCATCTTACCACTGGAGTCAAACTGGTGGGAAAATATAGTATTTAGTGTCATAAATCCTGGGGGGGGGCTGCCAGATTTATGCTGGCACCGGCGGAGTTGCCACAGTTTTACAATAATCATTGATCAATCAAAGCTTTATGACCAAACCTATAATTTTCCTCTCTTGCCTTCCTGACTCCCAGTTTCCCAGTTTGCCCAATTCCCCACAATGCACTCCAGTAAATCTTGGGATCTGGGGATATTAAGTAGACCATCAGCATGCCGACCAAGATTTGCTTATATTTTAAGCTGTCTTTGCCAAATGATTTATAATTAGGGCCAAATCTAAGACAAAACATTATTAAAGTCAACCCTCCTCCCCCAACCTACCCCCCCCCC
>WAAF01000017.1:29654-47039 GCA_013400475.1 Tricholaema leucomelas
CCCCCCCCAACCCATAAGTTGCCAGGGTTTGCTTTGTGCCTGTAGTAATTTATGAAGGTTTTACTACAGTGTTTTCTCTGGTGAGATCCAAAGCTTTACATGTCATAAATGGGAAATATGAGTTGGCAACCCACACAGAAACCAGGAATGATCCCCTGTGACCTCCCCCCCATCACCCAGATAGACTCAGAGAATCAGAGAATCAGTCAGGGTTGGAAGGGACCACAAGGAGCAACCAGTTCCAACCCCTCTGCCATGCCCAGCGACACCCTACCCTAGAGCAGGCTGCCCACAGCCTCAGCCAGCCTGGCCTTAAACACCTCCAAGGCTGAGACCTCAACCACCTCCCTGAGCAACCCAGTCCAGGCTCTCACCACTCTCATGCTGAACAACTTCCTCCTCTTGTCCAGGCTGAATCTCTCCTCAGCTTTATTCCATTCCCCCCAGTCCTGTCACTCCCTGACAGCCTAAAAAGTCCCTCCCCAGCTTTTTGTAGCCCTCTTTAGATACTGCTCCATTTCCTCCTGCTCTGCTGGAACATCCACAACCTTTTTGCACTGGAAATAAAATGGAGTTTTTTTGATGCTGCACTTGGGCCAGACCCAAAGTGCAGCTTTCTGCTTTAAAATGAAGCCTTTATTTACATGAGGCTTAAGTTATGTCTCTGTGCACACAGGGAACAGGACCTGTCACTGGGCTGGCTGAGGGAGCAGCTGGGTTTGAGTTTCCTGGCATCACACTGATGTTTTCCAGTGGGAAACCTGCTGTGTCCAGCTGTACCCAGGGTGAGGAGAAGGGACAGGGAGAGCAGGCACAGAGGTTTTGTTATGCCAGGCTTAGTTATGTGGGGACTCAGTGTGGGGTTTTGCTGTGCTGGGCTCTGTTAAATCACAGAATCAGGCAAGCAGCAACAGAACAAGGGGACACAGTCTCAAGTTGTGGCAGGGGAGGTCTAGGCTGGATGTTAGGAGGAAGTTGTTGGCAGAGAGAGTGATTGGCATTGGAATGGGCTGCCCAGGGAGGTGGTGGAGTCACTGTCCCTGGAGGTGTTGAAGCCAAGCCTGGCTGGGGCACTTAGTGCCATGGTCTGGTTGATTGTCCAGGGCTGGGTGCTAGGTTGGACTGGATGAGCTTGGAGGTCTCTTCCAACCTGCTTGATTCTATGATTCTAACACCCACCTCACTCCAGCTTCCTCTGAGGGAGTTGTAGAGAGCAGTCAGGTCTCTGAAGGCTAAACCACCCCAGGTTCCTCATAAGATTTGTGCTATTGGTGATCTTAGAGCTCTTTTCCAGCCTAGCCCACTGCACTATTCCATGGCTCTCTGATGGCCACGCTGGCTGTGGCAGCAGTCACCTTTGGAGAGCACAGCCCAGGCTGCCACCCAGCCTTATGCAGATGAGGCTATTAAAGTTTGATGTGAATTCAGAAACTTGGGTGTTGGCTTCTTGCTGACGCCAATAGGTATGAAAATTCTGGTGAGCACGCTTGTTGTTCCAGGAATCAAATGGCTGAGCAGCCACTAATGAGGCAGGGAAGGAGCTTCACTCATCCTCTGAGGATTTGAAGGCAGGAAGAGAAGCAGCAGTGCTTTCCATTATTCATGCTGCCTTGTTTGAGTTTCAAATCACAAGGAGTCACAGCAAAGGGGGATGTGGGACGTGCTGCTGACCTGCTCTGCTCAAGGAGGTAGGTGTGTGTGTGTGTCTTTAAAAGTCCTGTCACCCACCTGACAACCTCTCATTGTGGCCCTGGCTGAGAGCTTCCTCCCTGCACAGAGCCCACTCAAGAGAAGAGTGTCCGGTTCTGGGCCCCCCAGTTTAAGAGGGACATTGAGATGCTTGAGCGTGTCCAGAGAAGGGTGACGAGGCTGGGGAGAGGCCTCGAGCACAGCCCTACGAGGAGAGGCTGAGGGAGCTGGGATTGTTTAGCCTGGAGAAGAGGAGGCTCAGGGCAGACCTTATTGCTGTCTACAACTACCTGAGGGGTGGCTGTAGCCAGGGGGAGGTTGCTCTCTTCTCTCAGGCAGCCAGCACCAGAACAAGAGGACACAGCCTCAAGCTGTGCCAGGGGAAATTTAGGCTTGAGGTGAGGAGAAAGTTCTTCACTGAGAGAGTCATTGGCTACTGGAATGGGCTGCCCAGGGAGGTGGTGGAGTCGCCGTCCCTGGAGCTGTTCAAGGCAGGACTGGACGTGGCACTTGGTGCCATGGTCTAGCCTTGAGCTCTGTGGTAACAGGTTGGACTTGATAATCTGTGAGGTCTCTTCCAACCTTGGTGAGACTCTGATACTGTGACACTGGGATCCTTGATCCTGTGGCCTGCTAGGCAATGCCCCAGGGTTGCCTTGAGGTGAGGAAGATGCACTGACAGCACCTTCTAGTGCTGCTGCCTGTGGCTGCTGGGTACTGCCCACCCATAGGACCTGGCAACACTGAGTGGGTCACCCAGGTAGAGCTGCACCATTGCCACCACTGCTCCAGCGCCAGCCACGGTCACCATTCAGGTTTCTCCTGCAGCCTCAGCCACTGGTGCAGCACAGGCAGCAAGCAGAGCCAGCTCAGATGGAGGGTTCACCCCACCCAGACAGGGTCTAACAGCAAGAAGCACCCAGGACATTTGTGCAGTCACCCCAGGAGAACCCAGACCCCATCCATGATGTGGGGAGAGCACCCAGACCTCTCCCCCAATTTGCACCTTGCCTCCTCGTGCCCTGTGCAGCCCCAGGAGGAGGTGGGTTTGTTGCGTTGCTGACCACTCCAAAGTCACCATGATCTGCTGCAGCAGGCACAGAACTCGTTTTGAAGGGAAAGAAGTAAGGAAAATGAGGGAGAAAAATTGGTCTGTGCTGGGGAGCTTTAGGTTGGAGATTAGGAAACATGAGTGGTCAGGCTTTGGAACAGGCTGCCCAGGGAGGTGGTGGAGTCCCCATCCCTGGAGGTGTGCAAGAAATGCTTGGATGTGGCACTTTGGGACAGGTTTTGATAGCTATGGTTGGTAGTCAGACTTGAGGATCTTAGAGGTCTTTTCCAACCCAAACAATTCTCTGATTCACTAATTGGGAAGGAGGTGACCTTATTGTGACATTTCAGTAACTGAAAGGGGCTACAAGAAAGCTGAGGAGGGACTTTTTAGGCTGTCAGGTAGGGATAGGACTGGGGGGAATGGAGCAAAGCTGGAAATGGGGAGATTCAGACTGGATGTTAGGAAGAAGCTCTTCAGCATGAGAGTGGTGAGAGGCTGGAATGGGTTGCCCAGGGAGGTGGTTGAGGCCCCATGGCTGGAGGTGTTTAAGGCCAGGCTGGATGAGGCTGTGGGCAGCCTGCTCTAGTGTGAGGTGTCCCTGCCCACGGCAGGGAGGTTGGAAGTGGCTGATCCTTGTGGTCCCTTCCAACCCTGACTGATTCTATGGTTCTATGATTTGCTGGGATCTCTAAGTAGCCCACTCAGGCTCCTGCTATTCACTGGGACAGGTGAGCACAAACCAGGACTGTCTCAAGCTGCTCTTGGCTGCCTCTTATCTCTCCATCTGACCTTCCCACCTAGCTGTTAAGCAGAATATGGACCAGGTGGGATCACTGCTTCTGACATGGCTTCTGCTGAAGAGAATCACAGAAGCACAGAATCATTTTGGGTTGCCCAAGGAGGTGGTGGAAGCCTCATCCCTGGAGTTGCTTGAGGCCAGGCTGGATGAGGCTGTAGACAGCCTGATCTAGTGTGAAGTGTCTCTGCCCATGGCAGGGAGGTTGGAACTGGCTGATCCTTGCAGTCCCTTCCAACCCTGACTGGTTCTATAATTGTATGAGTCTATGATGTTGGGCAAGCGTTCCACGAAGCAGGGAAAAGACAGAGGGTGGAAGTGTTGGCCAAGCACTCACAGCTCATAAACAGCTTCCCTGAGTAGCTCTGTGTTTTGTAATTACTGCCTCCCCACCGAGCCCCTCTCCCTGCTGCCAGCCTTATCTTGGTGAACTTTACGAGTGCTCAGGAGGTTAATGCGGAGCTGTAAATCTGCGGCTGAGCTGCAGGAGTGAGAGTGGAGGAAGTGTTTGTAAATCTGCTGGAGCTGCTCCACTTTGGGGGTGTAATGAAACCTCCTGCAGAAGAAGGCTCCCAAAGGGGCTCAGTCCTCCCCTGTGGCTGGCAGGTGGTGAGGGGCTGATCATGTAGCTTATCTGTCCATGCTTCTGCCTGTTGGGGCACACCAAATGCTCATCCTTCACTTCCACCTGCCTGTTGCACCACCCCAACTGCCCACCCTTGACTCCATCTGCCTGTTGCACCGCACCAACCACTTACCCTTCACTTCCATCTGCTTGTTGCACCACACCAACTACTCATCCTCCACTTCCATCTGCCTGTTGCACCGCACCAACCACTTACCCTTCACTTCCATCTGCTTGTTGCACCACACCAACTACTCATCCTCCACTTCCATCTGCCTGTTGCACCGCACCAACCACTTACCCTTCACTTCCATCTGCTTGTTGCACCACACCAACCACTCCCCCTTCACTTCCATCTGCCTGTTGCACCACACCAAATGCTCATCCTTCACTTCATCTGCCTGTTGCACCACACCAACCACTTACCCTTCACTTCCATCTGCTTGTTGCACCACACCAACCACTCACCCTTCACTTCCATCCTCCTGTGCACCACACCAACCACTCATCCTTCACTTCCACCTGCCTGTTGCACCACACCAACCACTCATCCTTCACTTCCATCCTCCTGTTGCACCACACCAACCACTCTCCCTTCACTTCCATCCTCCTGTTGCACCACACCAACCACTCACCCTTCACTTCCATCTGCTTGTTGCACCACACCAACCACTCATCCTTCACTTCCATCTGCCTGTTGCACCACACCAACCAACCTCCTGTGCTGCAGCTTCTATGATCTTGTGATTCTATGACCTTCTCTAAGTGAACCTGCCTTAGGAGGGGAGGTTGAGCTCAATGATTTCCAGAGATCACTTCCTACCCCTATCATTCTGTGCCTCTCTGATCCTGCATCACAGACAGCACAAGGGACAGTAGGACCACATTTTTGACTCCATCAGCGTGGCCAACATGGAGTTAAACTCCCCCTGTTCTGTTTTCCAGGTCAGGGTGTATTTGCTTGGATTCTGCTTTGGGATTTGCAATCCAGGGCTACCAGGAAACCTTTCTTTTCCTGCCCTTTGATGACCAAACAAGTGTCACTGAGGCAGGAGGAAGCAGGGCTTCCATTAGTGGAGTTGTTTTCTTCTTGCTGTAGAGTATCCAATTTGGTGACATTTCCATCAGCTCTTGCTTTGGATCAAAGCTCCAATGGCAGAATAATCTCCAGGCTTTTAGACTTCACAGGGTTTGCATTTCTGAGCCCTCTCTCCCTCCTTCCCTCCCTCCCTCCCTCCTTCCCTTTCTACCAGCTGAAGGTAGCTGTGATTCCTTCCCCTCCCTCCTTCCCTTTCTACCAGCTGAAGGTAGCTGTGATTCCTTCTTCAAGGACCAAAGGAAAGGTGATGGAAACAAGAGCCTTGAGGAAATCCCAGGGAAGTGGGTTGAAAGAGTTGTGCCCATGGAAAACCCAGAGTGGATTTTCCAGCTACCTGGGAAGCTGCTGCCATCCCTCATCCATCTGACAGGAGGTGAGCACCAGGGCATCATCATCACCTGCATCAAGTTCCTCAGGTGGAAGAGTGAGTCACTGAAAGGTAAGACCCATCATGACATCCCAAAGGGTCAGGAGGGTGATACCCGCTGCACTTCCAGCAGTCCCCCAAGCCAAAGCCCTCAGCTTGTTTCCATCTTAGCCTGATATGCTACAAACCCACTTAGTGTGATTTCAGCTCAAAGATGCCTCCAAATGCCAGTTTTGAAGGCCACTGCCCCTGGGCCAGCTGTGCCAGCATCTCCCTCCTGCCTCAGGGTTGGTCCTCTCACGTGGGAGATGCCTTCCAAGCATTTCCAGTGACCCTGGGGAACATGCAGGGCTGCATGACTGCTGTGATGCCTTCTCTGCTGTTTGAATCCATCAACAGACTCCTGAAATCACTGTGGTTGAAAAGCCCTCCAAGATCACTCAGTCCAACCATCGACCCAACACCACCATGGCTATCAAGCCATGCCCCCAGGTGCCATGGCCACAGGTTTCTGGAACACTTCCAGAGGTGGTGACTCCACCACCTCCCTGGGCAGCCTGTTCCAAGGCCTGAAACCTCTTCCCATCCCTGCACTCATTGGGATTTCAGGAGTAAGGTGGCATCCTGCCAGCCCTTCAGAGTGAAGCGGGAGGCTGGGGGGAGCAGGGTGGCACATCTGCAGGGTGACATGTCTGTGTAGTGGCAGCTCTGCCTGGTGGCAACTCAGCCCAGCCCTGCCACACACAGATAGGAGCAAACTCAGAAGCCCCTCTAGGCACGACTCTGTTTTCTGGTGGCATGGAAATGCCTTTCCAAAGCAACATGGCTTTGAAGTTGCTGTTTATCTCGCTTTGATAACAATCTGCTTCATGTCTTGTGTCAAACTAATTAGAGTCTAATTACTTCGGGGGAGGGGGGTAATAGAAGGTATTTTAATTGCTGCAGGATTCACACTCCTGCTGCAGGAATTCCTGCTCTAACATGGCCATGGCACAGCCAGCTCTGGTCTCGAGACCTTTGGGCACACAAGCTGCACATCGCTGGCATCAGCAGCTCTGCCCAGCACCACATTGCCTGAGCAGCCCTTCCCTCTGCTGTCTCCTCCTCTCGTCTCCCTCTCCTCTCCCTCTCCTCTCCCTCTCCTCTCCTCTCCCTCTCCTCTCCCTCTCCTCTCCTCTCCTCTCCTCTCCTCTCCTCTCCTCTCCCAGGCTCCTCTCCCTCCTCTCAGCCTCCCCTCCCTCCCTGTTCTTTGCCTCTCTGGGCTCCTTTCTCTCCTGCCTGTCTCCCTACATGTTCCATTCCTCCTTTTCCATTTGTTTTCTCCTGACATCAATTTTTCATGCTGGATAGCCGAGGATAATTAATTAATGATTCATGGGAAGGCTGTGGTGATCAGACATAATGAGAGGCTGGCTGCTAACCTGTTGCAGAGGCAGTTCTCAGTAATTCCAGGCTAATTAAGAGATGTTTTCAGTTCCAAAAGCCTTCACTGAACTGAGGCTGAATTGTTCCTGCTCCTCAGCAGCGGCAGCAGCTTCTGTCCCCTTGGGGGGTCCTGGGGTGCTCTGTGGAACCTTAGGAAAAGGAGAAGGGTCTGGAAAACAGAGCTGGTGAGGAGCAGCTGAGGGAACTGTGGTTGTTTAGCCTGGAGAAGAAGAGGCTGAGGGGAGACCTCATTGCTGTCTACAGCTCCCTGAAAGGAAGCTGGATTGAGGTGGGGTTGGTCTCCTCTCCCTAGTATCAGGTGGTAGAATGAGAGGAAATGGCCTGAAATTGTACCAGGGAAGGATTAGGTTGGAGATGAGGAAAAATTCCTTTGGCTGCAAGAGTGGTGAGGGACTGGAACAGGCTGCCCAGGGAGGTGGTGGAGTCCCCATCCCTGGGGGTGTTCAGGAAACCTGTGGCTGTGGCACTCTCAAACAATTAGTTGGAAAGGTCCCATGCCATACAGCAATGGTGAGTGCCAGCTCTTCCCTCAGGCTTCCTGCATCCTATGGGATGGATCCACATGGTCCCCAAGCCAGGTTTCCATTCAGCAAAGCATATCCTGTGTTATACAGAGACCATGGAGAAGGTTTCTCTGTGTGCTACTCCAGTAATCCTGGAGAGGTTCACTGAAGACAGCTCTCAGCAGGGAGGAATTGCTGGGCAAGAAGGATCCTGACAAGAAAGTGGCAACCAAGAGTGGCCCAAAGAGAGTTATTCAAGGTTAATACCACTGTTACTGGAGGCAGTCCTTCCCTGCCTAAGGACAGACATAAATACACTTGGAAGCTTCCAGAAGGCCATGCCAGGAGCTGAATCCAGCAGGCTGTGATCTGCTCTGTCAGCAACAGGCTGCCCAGAGAGGATGTGGAGTCTCCTTCTCTGGAGACATTCCAACACCTCCCTGGACATTGTGATCCTGGGCAAGTGGCTGTGTGTGCCCCTGCTTGAGCAGAGGGGTTGGGCTGGATGATTTCCAGAGGGGCTGGGCTGAATGGTCTCTAGAGGGGTTGGACTGAATGATCTGCAGTACTGAATGGTCTCCAGAACTGAATTATCTCCAGAACTGTATTATCTCCAGAGGGGTTGGACTGAATGGTCTCCAGAACTGAATTATCTCCAGAGGGGTTGGACTGAATGAGCTCCAGAACTGAATTATCTCCAGAGGGGTTGGACTGAATGAGCTCCAGAACTGAATTATCTCCAGAGGGGTTGGACTGAATGAGCTCCAGAACTGAATTATCTCCAGAGGGGTTGGACTGAATGAGCTCCAGAACTGAATTATCTCCAGAACTGAATTATCTCCAGAGGGGTTGGACTGAATGAGCTCCAGAACTGAATAGTCTCCAGAACTGAATTATCTCCAGAGGGGTTGGACTGAATGAGCTCCAGAACTGAATAGTCTCCAGAACTGAATTATCTCCAGAGGGGTTGGACTGAATGAGCTCCAGAACTGAATAGTCTCCAGAACTGAATTATCTCCAGAGGGGTTGGACTGAATGAGCTCCAGAACTGAATAGTCTCCAGAACTGAATTATCTCCAGAGGGGTTGGACTGAATGAGCTCCAGAACTGAATAGTCTCCAGAACTGAATTATCTCCAGAGGGGTTGGACTGAATGAGCTCCAGAACTGAATTATCTCCAGAACTGAATTATCTCCAGAGGGGTTGGACTGAATGGTCTCCAGAACTGAATTATCTCCAGAGGGGCTGGACTGAATGAGCTCCAGAACTGAATTATCTCCAGAGGGGTTGGACTGAATGAGCTCCAGAACTGAATTATCTCCAGAACTGAATTATCTCCAGAGGGGTTGGCCTGAATGCTCTCCAGAGGGGTTGGACTAAACAGTCTCCAAAGGGCCCTTCCAACCCCCACCATGCTGGCATTTAGAGATTCTGGGCCAGGGCTGTCATCTTCCTTCATCTTGAACTGAAGTACCTGATCAGTCCCCACTCCAGAGCTGGCCCCACCGCTGCAGGAGTAGCTCTGCCCATCACAGCTCTGGAGAGCCTGAGATTTCCACTTTCCTCACCCATGGTGATCATGAGCTCACAGAATCATGGAATTGTTTGGGTTGGAAAAGCCCTCTAAGATCATTGAGTCCAACTATCAGCCCAACCCCACCATGGCCATTACACCATGTCCTCAGGTGCCATGTGAACATGCTTCTTGAACACCATCTCTAAGGATTTGCAAAGGTAGGTGAGAGCAGGACCATTCCTGGTGGTCAGGAATGCTCCAGAGGCACAGGCTGCATGGGGGTGATGGGGTGGGGCAGCCTAAGCAGCCCCCAACATCAGTGATGTAGATCCTGAGCTGCAGTAAGGTCTTGGACCCTACGGTTCTTACTAGATCCAGTATTGCCAAACCCTTCCCTCTTCTCCCATCATGAGCTGCACCCAGTTCCTGGGGTCCCCAGCATAAGAAGGACACAGAGGTGCCAGAGAGAGTCCAGAGGAGGCCACAGAGGTGATCCAAGGCCTGGAGCAGCTCTGCTGTGAGGACAGGCTGAGGGAGCTGGGGATGTTCAGCCTGGAGAAGAGAAGACTCCAGGGGGACCTTAGAGCTGCCTGCCAGTACCTGAAGGGGTCCTGCAGGAAGGCTGAAGAGGGACTTTTAATTAGGGTGTCTAGAGACAGGACAAGGGGGAATGGTTGGAAGCTGAAGGACAGTAGGTTTAGAGTGGATGTGAGGAAGAAGTTCTGCAGTGTGAGGATGGTGCCACACCAGAACAGCTTGCCCAGGGAGGTTGTGGCTGCCTCCTCCCTGGGGATGTTTAAGGCCAAGTTGGATGAGGCCTTGGGTAACTGAGTCTAGTTGAGTGGTGTCCCTGCCCATGGCAGGGGGGTTGGAGTAGATGATCTCTAGGGCCATGAGGGTGCTCAGAGGGCTGCAGCAGCTCTGCTGTGAGCACAGACTGAAAGAGTTGGAGCTGTGCAGGCTGGAGAAGAGGAGGCTCCCAGGTGACCTTCTTGTGGCCTTCCACTGTCTGAGGAGGGCTACAAAAAAGCTGAGGAGGGAATGCCAGGACTGGGGGGAATGGAGCAAAGCTGGAGGTGGGGAGAGTCAGGCTGGAGGTGAGGAGGAAGTTGTTGAGCATGAGAGTGATGAGAGGCTGGAATGGGTTGCCCAGGGAGGTGGTTGAGGCCCCATGGCTGGAGGTGTTTCAGGCCAGGCTGGCTGAGGCTGTGGGCAGCCTGCTCTAGGGTAGGGTGTCCCTGGGCATGGCAGGGGGGTTGGAACTGGCTGCTGCTTGTGGTCCCTTCCAACCCTGACTGATTCTCTGATTCAGTGATCTCTGAGGTCCCTTCCAGCGTGAGCCATTCTATCATTCCATGATCATTCCAGCAGCTACACTGCTTACATGGCCCTGGGCAGCCTGATCTAGCTGGGGGGGTCCCTGCTTACTGCAGAGGAGGTTGGACAAGATGTAAAGAAGTTCTTGACAGTGAGGGTGGTGAGACACTGGCACAGGTTGAGGGTAGTGAGACACTGGCACAGGTTGAGGGTTGTGAGACACTGGCACAGGTTGCCCAGGGAGGTTGTGGAGCACAGAAGCACCCAATGTGATCAAGGCACAGGTTGAAGGTAGTGAGACACTGGCACAGGTTGAGGGTTGTGAGACACTGGCACAGGTTGCCCAGGGAGGTTGTGGAGCACAGAATCACCCAATGTGATCAAGGCACAGGTTGAGGGTGATGAGACACTGGCACAGGTTAAGGGTTGTGAGACACTGGCACAGGTTGCCCAGGGAGGTTGTGGAGCACAGAAGCACCCAGTGTGATCTTTGATCTTTGATCACATTGGGTGCTTCTGTGCTCCACAACCTCCCTGGAGATGTTCAAGGCCAGGTTGGATGAGACTTGGAGCAACCTGCTCTAGTGAGAGGTGTCCCTGCCTATGCCAGGGGGTTGGAACTGGCTGATCTTTGAGATCCCTTCCAACCTAACCCATTCTATGATTCTATGATAGGATGCCCTTTGGGGGTCCCCAATGCAATCTCTGAACCTGTATGGCTCTTTTGCTCCTCACCTTCCCCACCCAAGCTGAGTTTTGTTTTCCCTCCTGTATCTTTTTCTTTGTGGTGTGGATTTTTTTTCCCTCTTCCTTTACTTCTCCCATCTTTTTTTTTTTCCCCACCCCCTCTCCTTTATTTCTTTCTCAGCACAGCCAAGTATTCAAACCAGCCTTCCCATTAGGGGCTAGACATGCTCAGAGCCTTAATGATAGATTAAATACCAAATACCTTAACATTTGAAAAATGACATTTATTATGGGGAGTTGTAAATAGAGAGGGGGAAAGAAAGGAAGGAATGAAGGAGGGGGGGGGGGGAACCCCTCCCCAACCCTGACAATAGAACACAGTGTAGATCTTACACAAACTGCAGCAGCTCCATGTAATGACTATGATAATGTCAGTGCTAACAAGCAGATAATTGGCATCACAGAGATAATTTTTGGCACCTTATGCAGAGGGGAAACTGCTCTGCATAATTATTTTTACCTAGGAAATAGTCTTCATTTAACAGGTGCATTTGCATGAAAGGTTGGAAACTTTGGAAGCCAGCAAGGGTGGTTAAGATGTTGATTTGTTTTAACCACACAGCAATTGTTTATTCATGACAATGGGCACCTGAGGACTGCAGTAATTAAGCCACAGTGACCCAGTTGGAAGCAAGAGCTTCTTCTTGGCTTTACTGGTCCAGGTGGAGGCAGGAGCAGCAGTCTGCTGGCAAACACCTAACAGGCTTTTATAGACCCTTACAAAACTGAGTTGTTCCCTGCAGTAAAACTTTATTTCTTTAACTTTCACAAGTTGATAACTTCAGCATTTCCTAGAGCACCTTCCCAGGAGGGTGGGGAGGCAATGGAACAGGTTTCCCATAGAAACTGTGAGAATTCCAAGCCTGGAAATATTCATAGCCAGGTTGGGTGTGGCTCTGAGCAACCTGATCTAATAGGAGGTGTTCTACCCATGGCAGGGGGGTGGAATTAGATGATCTTTAAGGTCTCTTCTGACCCAAACCACTCTATGGCTTCATGGCTCTGTGATTCTGTGCTTCCATGATTCTGTGACTTCATGATTCTGTGACTTCATGATCCTTTGTTTCTATGCTTCCATGGTTCTGTGATTCTATGCTTCCATGATTCTTTGTTTCTGTGCTTCCATGATTCTTTGTTTCTGTGCTTCCATGATCTTTTGGTTCTATACTTCCATGATCTTTTGGTTCTATGCTTCCACTATTCTGTGATTCTATACTTCCATGATCCTTTGATTCTGTGCTTCCATGATTCTGTGATTCTATGCTTCCATGATTCTGTGATTCTATGACTTCATGATCCTTTGTTTCTATGCTTCCATGGTTCTGTGATTCTATGATTCTATGAACCTTTGATTCTGTGTTTCCATGATCCTTTGATTCTGTGCTTCCATGATTCTGTGATTCTGTGTTTCCATGATCCTTTGATTCTGTGTTTCCATGATCTTTTGATTCTATGCTTCCATGATCTTTTGGTTCTATGCTTCCATGATTCTGTGGTTCTGTGGTTCCATGGTTCTGTGATTCTATGCTTCCATGAACCTTTGATTCTATGCTTCCATGATTCTGTGATTCTGTGCTTCCATGATCCTTTGTTTCTATGCTTCCATGGTTCTGTGATCCTGTGCTTCCATGATCCTTTGTTTCTGTGCTTCCATGGTTCTGTGATCCTGTGCTTCCATGATCCTTTGTTTCTGTGCTTCCATGGTTCTGTGATCCTGTGCTTCCATGATCTTTTGGTTCTGTGCTTCCATGATTCTGTGCTTCCATGATCCTTTGGTTCTATGCTTCCATGACTCTGTGATTGTAAGCTTTGTTCCTGTGATTCTATGCTTCCATGACTCCTGGCTAGTGGCAGGCCCATGCTCAGGGGCTGCCTGTATTCCCTGGCCACCTCAGGATGGTAGCATGAAGGTCCTGGCCTCTCCAGATAGGACACACAACCTCACACTCTCAAAGCTCCAGATCAGGCACACTGCTGCCTCACAGCTGAGCTGGGGTAGATGGGGAGAAGGTGGGATGCTTATAAAGGAGCTGTAACTGCATGAGCACAGAACAGGTCCTGTCCCCATGGCTCTGGAGAGCAGAGATGGGTGTAGGTTTGAGCCCTGATGGGTCAGGCTGATGAGCTGTCTCAGCGTCCAGGCGATGGCCCTGCCAAGCTGTCTGGAAGCACAAAGGATGCTGGATTCCAGCCTTGTGCTTCCATTGCAAGCAGATACTTGGCCAAGGTCCACATGTTCCATGGTGCTCTGAGGCTCTAAATAACCCACATTTGTCTTCTTCTGCTGGCCTGGCTTCAGGGACCCTTAGAGAGAGCACCCTTGCCAGCTCCTGCACTGTCTACCACATGGATGTTTGCCCCATCCCAAGAACATTTCCAAAGCAGGGAACAAGCTCTGGCTTTGACTGGGTGTTCTGTACCAAACCCCAGCGTGCTCATCCTTCCAGAGTGATTCATGGCAGCTCTAAGTCCACCTTGGAAGAGTTCAAATTTCCCACAGGTTACCCTTTGACACTTACTTGGCTTCTCCATCTCTGTTTCTGAATCTGCTGGCAAACAATTCCTGCAGCTAGGAAAGCAGCAGACAAACACTTTACATCCTGTAAAGCACTCTTGATGCTCTGAGAGGAGAGAGCATCACTTGAGAGGCTACAACTGCCTGAGACTCCCTAGCAGGCACTTAAAGCTCCCAGCTCCTTTCAGCCTTGTCCTCATGCAGCCACTGCCCACAAAGAAAACCCTCAGGGAGCAGAGTCACAAGCAAGAACCTTGCCAGAAAACAGCAAATTGAAGGGGAAAAAAAACCTCAAACACCCTTTACAATCCCAGGTTTATGAAAAACACCTCCAGACTTTTCCAAGCCACATCAGCAGGGCCAAGAGGAATTGGCAGGAAATCATTGCTGCAGCTTGGACTCTGCAAGGTTAAGAGTGTCCCCAGAGGTTCACCCAGTGAGAACTTCTGTTGACTCCCAAACTAATCATGTGGTGAATGACCTGGGTGAATAAGAGCCCCAGAAATGGTTGGCCAATGGTCTCATGGCAGAGCAGCTCCTCACAACTTGAGGCTGTGTCCCCTTCTTCTGTTGCTGGTTGCCTGGCAGCAGAGCCCAACCCCACCTGGCTACAGCCTCCCTTCAGGGAGCTGCAGACAGCAATGAGCTCTGCCCTGAGCCTCCTCTGCTGCAGGCTGCACACCCCCAGCTCCCTCTCTGCCTGGCTGCTCTCAGCCACTCTGTCCCCAGCCTGTAGCACTGCTTGGGGTTGTTGTGGCCAAAGTGTAGAACCCTGCACTTGGCCTTGTTCAATCTCATCTCATTGACATGTGCCTGCTGCTCTCCAAACCTGCTCTTCCAGCTCAGCTAACATCTTTTGGATTAAATTCTACTCCTTCCCAAACAAGGCCATTTGCTGCAGTGTATGTGCATGAGATAGCTAACATCTGACTATGCTCTGGGCTTTCACTCCTGCCCATCTGCTGGCAGGAATAGCCTGTACCAAGGTGATGGACTCAGCATCCATCCATCACACTCCCATTCCTTCAGGGCCACCTCACTGGCCCCTCACATTCTGCAGAACCTTTGTCTCCCTGCTGCTGGATGAACTTTTCCTGCCTTTCTCCAGCTCTCCTCTGGAGCTCCCAATGCCTGGAGCCATCCTCACCCCCTTGGCCTTGCTGGCACACAGGTTCCCACCATCATGCCAGAAAACCCTCAGGAGCTTCCATCAGCTCCAGCCCATCTGCTGTGTTAAACCATCCTGAATTTCTGCCTTAAATCACCAATCTCTGCTGGACAGAGGGAGGTGTCCAACCTTCTGAGGGGTTAGCTGGTGAGCTGCTCTACTCCTGCTCCTGGAAGGACCATAATTGCCATGTCCCAACCCACCCACAAGTCTTTTTATGACTCCACCAGCTCATCTGTCTCAGGAGACCACACTTGGACTTTGTCCTCCTTTTCAATACCCAAGTCAGCTCAGCAGAGAGTTTTATCACCCCTCCCTGGCTCCATGCCATGGCAGGGAATCTTCTGAGCAGCTCAAGCAACATTCTGAGCACCAGGAGATGTGGTTCTGTGCTGATATCATTGTGAAGGTGCTCAGAGGGCTGCAGCAGCTCTGCTATGAGGACAGGCTACAGGAGTTGGGGTGCTTCAGCCTGGAGAAGAGAAGGCTTCAAGGAGTCCTTAGAGTGGCCTTCCAGTAGCTGAAGGGGGCTACAGGAAGGCTGGGGGGGGGACTATTGACAAGGTCTTGGAATGACAGGATGAGGAGGAATGGGTTTGAAGTGGCAGAGGGGAGATTGAAAGTGGATGTTAGGAAGAAGTTGTTTGCAGTGAGGGTGGTGAGACACTGGCACAGGTTGAGGGTAGTGGGACACTGGCACAGGTTAAGGGTTGTGAGACACTGGCACAGGTTGCCCAGGGAGGTTGTGGAGCACAGAAGCACCCAATGTGATCAAGGCACAGGTTGAGGGTAGTGAGACACTGGCACAGGTTGAGGGTAGTGAGACACTGGCACAGGTTGAGGGTTGTGAGACACTGGCACAGGTTGCCCAGGGAGGTTGTGGAGCACAGAAGCACCCAATGTGATCTTTGATCACATTGGGTGCTTCTGTGCTCCACAACCTCCCTGGAGGTGTTGAAGGACAGGTTGGATGAGGTCTTGAGCCATCTGTTCTGGTGGGAGGTGTCCCTGCCTATGGCAGAGAAGTGGAATTGGCTGATCTTTGAGGTCCCTGCCAACCTAAACCGTTCTATGATTCCATTTCTACGTGGCCAGGCTCATGGCTGTGGTCCCCCATGGGCTGGGGTGCATGGCAAGGGGGTCAGCACCCCAGCAATGAGGCTGCTGCTGCGGTGATGCCCCTCAGAGCTATGCAGGGAGGTTTGGTGTTCCCTGCCCATGATGTGAGACACTCAGGGGGTGGCATAGCTCTGCCAGAACACAAGGAGAACCTCTTCAAAAGTTTCTTTATCCCTTGAAGATGATGTGGTAGAATTTGGTCTGTGAAAGAGGTGAACTCAAAACTCATCTCAGAGCCAAGCCACAGATGAGGAGAGGCAGTTCCCTGGCCAGGGGCTGTAGGGGCATCTGGCACCATGCCACATGTTTGCAGCAGGCAGATCCCTGGCCAGGGGCTGTAGGGGCATCTGGCACCATGCTACATGTTTGCAGCACTGCCCACAGGTGTGGTGGCACTGATGGTGATGTACCCAGACTGTCCCCAGATATGGCATAGTGGATCCAGTGCAGAGCCCTGGTTCCCAATGCTTTCTCCAGCAGGATAATCTCAGCAGCAGCAAGGGATGGTGAGGAGCTAGAGAGTCTAGAGAGCTTTGGGTCAGTCAAGGTGAGGGGACATTGGCCAGACCTTGGCTGCATCTACTGTGGCATGGGAAATCACCTGCCTGAGTGAACAGGCCAGGCAGGGGAGGAATCATGAGCTCCAGAGAGAGGAATTGTGGGCTTTGGCCATTTTCCTTGTTCAGCTGATGGAGCCCATCTTGATTCAAGATGCTGAGGACATTATTGATCTAAACAAGTTGTCAGTGAAGGAAAAGTTGTAATTGCTGCTGTAGTTGCATTGTAACACAGCAGCCCCGAAGGGAAATTAAAGTTTGGAGCTAATAGGGTTGTATGATCCTTCAACCTTTGATGTATTGAGTCTCCAGCAGCCCCTGGAATACTGATTTGATGCACAAAGGATCATTTTTAACAGCAGCTGGACCTTCAATTTCCTCTGATCCAATCCTCCCTTCGATCCTGCTGTGGGGTGTGTGTGTGTGTGTGTGCAGCTGGGGTTGCACTGAAGGCACAGCTTCAGTCCACTGAGCCTGTATTCTCCATCATCTGAGTCTCTGCCTTCAGCTCCCACATTTCTGCGAGCCCCTGCTGCCTCCTGCATGACTAAAGCAAGCAGGAATGATGGTCAGGAGAAGGAGGAGATGCTGCTGTGTGTGTGTGTGCTGTGAGGATTAGGCAGAAGTGGCTCACCTCTTCCTGGCTGCCTGCATGAAGGGATGCTCCTTTTTCTTTGAACTGCAATAATTCTTCCAGTGCCTCGGGGAAGGTGAGATCAGGAGGCTGCAGAGCTGAGAGACCAGAGGGAAACACAAGCCAGGGAAGGTGGCACCAGGAGGCTGCAGAGCTGAGAGACCAGAGGGAAACACAAGCCAGGGAAGGTGGCACCAGGAGGCTGCAGAGCTGAGAGACCAGAGGGGAACACA
>WAAF01000017.1:56360-88697 GCA_013400475.1 Tricholaema leucomelas
GAGGAGGAAGTTGTTGAGCATGAGAGTGGTGAGAGGCTGGACTGGGTTGCCCAGGGAGGTGGTTGAGGCCCCATGGCTGGAGGTGTTTAAGGCCAGGCTGGCTGAGGCTGTGTGCAGCCTGCTCTAGGGTAGGGTGTCCCTGGGCATGGCAGGGGGGTTGGAACTGGCTGATCCTTGTGGTCCCTTCCAACCCTGCTTGATTCTATGATTCTATTTAGAAAGGAAGTTGCCTTCCCAGGAGTGAGGGCTCTGTGTGTGTGTGTGTGTGTGTGTAGCTGGTGGCTGAAATCGTTTCTCCCTCCTTTGGAATGAGTTTGCAGAGCCGGAAATCTGTGTTTGCCAGAATGGAAAGTCTGGA
This sequence comes from Tricholaema leucomelas, assembly GCA_013400475.1. Taxonomy (NCBI): domain Eukaryota; kingdom Metazoa; phylum Chordata; class Aves; order Piciformes; family Lybiidae; genus Tricholaema lacrymosa; species Tricholaema leucomelas. The sequence continues at coordinate 56,719 of WAAF01000017.1, forward strand.
GGAAGGTTCCAATTCATAAACACTGAAACAAGCTTATTAGAATGACACAATCTGACAGCTGGGGAAGTCTTGTAATAAAGCAGAAGAGAGAGAAGGGGGGGGGGGGGGAAAGAACCCACACAAAACAAAGGGGAAAGAAAATCTACCATAATTCATTTCTACCTTTGAAATGTTTAAGAGAGTGAGGAAAGTCAAAATGGATCAGTTTAGATCTGGGATTATTTCATTGAAAAATACATCAAGCAGAGAAAGCCTCTTGTGGGCTGTTGGGATGTGGATGTGAAAGTCCTTTTGTGGGAAACATCTGGAGCCAGAAGGTCCTGCAGCTGGGTCAAGGCAATCCCAAACACAGAATAGAATGGAACAGAATAGAATAGAATAGAATAGAGTAGAATAGAGTAGAATATATAGGCTGGGCAGTGCCCGGCTGGAGAGCAGCCCTGGGCAGAGAGACTTGGGTGTGCTGCTGGGTGAGAAGCTCAATGTCTAGTTGATTGGACAGGGTTGGGTGCTATGTTGGACTGGATGAGCTTGAAGGTCTCTTCCAACCTGCTTGATTCTGTGATTCTGTGAGCTGTCAGTGTGCACTTGCAGCCCAGAGAGCAACCAGAGCCTGGGCTGCAGCAAGAGGAGTGTGAGCAGCAGGGAGAGGGAAGTGGTCCTCCCCCTCTACGCTGCACTGCTGAGACCCCACCTGGAGTACTGCATCCAGTTCTGAAGCCCCCATTACAAGGATGTGGAGATGCTGGAAGGTGTCCAGAGAAGAGCCATGAGGATGCTCAGAGGGCTGGAGCTGCTCTGCTATGGGAGGAGACTGAGGGAGTTGGGTTTGTTCAGTCTGGAGAGGAGGAGGCTGCAAAGTGACCTTATTGTGGCCTTTCAACATCATAAGAGGGCTACAAGAAAACTGGGGAGAGACTTTTTAGGCTGTCAGGCAGGGATAGCACTGGGGGGAATGGAACAAAGCTGGAAACGAGGATATTCAGACTGGATGTTAGGAAGAAGTTCTTCAGCATGAAGGTGGTGAGAGCCTGTCCTCATAGGAGAGGAGATAGTCTGAGAGACCTTCCTGATTCTGAGGAGGATGAGAAGAAATCATAGAATGGCTCATGTTGGAAGGGCCCTCCAAAAGTCACCCAGCCCTCCCCACTCTGCAGCAAGCAGGGGCACCCTTAACTACATCTGGCTGGCTGAACCAGAGCCCACCAGCACATCTGGGTGGTACCCAGCGCTCAGAAGGTGGTTTATGAGCAAACACCCCCCACAAATCAGGCTGAAACATTGCAATTCCACAGCTGAGCAGCCTGAACTGCTCCCCTTCCCCTTGGTAAGAAATCACCCAGCTCCCCTGCCTGCCACCTTGGAAGGTCTCCCCTCAATGCCCAGCTGCTCAGTGCCCACCATTCTCCCAGTGCCAGCGAGTGGTAAAACCAGTGCCGAGGGAACGAAGGAGGCCAAGAGGGAAGCAGCCGACCCCAGCTGCCTAATGGGACTTATCAATTATTATCTGGGACCATATTTCTTGGAGGGGTGATTGTTTCCCAGAGCCTGACGTCTCATATAGCTTTAAATTACTCACAACTGGGATGCCTTACCAGATAGCAGTAAAATCAGGAGAGGATTGGGCAATGTAATTATAGTATGGAAATGATGTTGAGCGCTCAAGCAGGGAGCAGACCTTGAATCGACGCCGGCACCCGTGGAGCCAGCAGCAGCCACGGCTCCTCCTCAGGGACCTGCAGGCTCCAGGGGGGACAGAGCAGGGATGGGCACGGGCACAGAGCCTGGGAGGAAGGGAGCAGGATCTGATCCCCCAGCCAGAGGCAAGAAGGGACAAAGGGACACAATGCTTGGGGGGCGCTGGGCTCTTAGTGACGTGGGTGCAAACAGCTGCTCTAGTGGGAGGTGTTCCTGCCTGTGGGGTAGGGATGGGGAGGGTTGAAATAGATGATTTTTAAGGTCCCTTCCAATCCAAACCATTCCATGATTCTATGATCTTTAAGGTCCCTTCCAACCCAAACCATTCCATGGTTCTGTGATCTTTAAGTTCCCTTCCAACCCAAACCATTCCATGATACTATGATTTTTAAGGTCCTTTTCAACCCAAACCATTCCATGATACTATGATTTTTAAGGTCCTTTTCAACCCAAGCCATTCCATGATTCTATAGTTCTATGATCCTTAAGGTCCCTTTCAACCCTAACTATTCCATGGTTCTGTGATCTTTAAGTTCCCTTCCAACCCAAACCATTCCATGATACTATGATTTTTAAGGTCCCTTTCAACCCGAACCATTCAATGATTCTATGGTTCTATGATGATTAAGGTCCCTTTCAATCCAAACCATTCCACAATTCCATGATCTTTATGGTCCCTTTCAACCCAAACCATTCCATGGTTCTATGATCCTTAATGTCCCTTTCAACCCAAACCTTTCCATGGTTCTATGATCCTTAATGTCCCTCTCAATCCAAACCATTCCATGATTCTATGGCTCTATGATCTTTAAGGTCCCTTTCAACCCAAACCATTCCATGATTCTATGGTTCTATGATCCTTAAGGTCCTTTCAATCAAAACCATTCCATGATTCTATGATCCTTAAGATCCTTTCCAACCCAAACCATTCCATGATTCTATGGTTCCATGATCCTTAAGGTCCCTTTCAATCCAAACCATTCCATGATTCTATGGTTCTATGATCTTTTAAGGTCCTTTCAACCCAAACCATTCCATAATTCTATGGTTCTATGATCCTTAAGGTCCCTTCCAACCCAAACCATTCCATGATTCTATGATCTTTAAGGTCCTTTCCAACCTAAACCATTCCACAATTCTATGATCTTTAAGGTCTCTTCCAACCCAAACCATTCCACCTAGACCCCTATTCTGCAAGATTCACTTTAAACCATAGCCCTAAGCACCACATCCAAATGATCCTTAAACACATCCAGGCTGGGTGACTCCACCACCTCCCTGGGCAGCTCATTCCCACCCCTGACCACTCTGTCCATGAAAAACTTTTTCCTAATGTCCAATCTAAACCTCCCCAGTCTCAGCTTGAGAATGACAATCTTGTTCTGTCTCTAATTCCCTGTGAGAAGAGCCCAGCAGCAGCCTCTCCACAGTGTCCCTCCAGGTAGCTGCACACAACAATGAGGATTCCCTGCAGCAGCCTCTCCACAGTGTCCCTTCAGGTAGCTGCACACAGCAATGAGGTCTCCCAGCAGCAGCCTCTCCACAGTGTCCCTTCAGGTAGCTGCACACAGCAATGAGGTCTCCCAGCAGCAGCCTCTCCACAGTGTCCCTTCAGGTAGCTGCAGACAGCAGTGAGGTTTCCCTGCAGCAGCCTCTCCACAGTGTCCCTTCAGGTAGCTGCACACAGCAATGAGGTCTCCCCTCATCCTCTTTTTCAAGCTAACCATCCCCAGCTCCTTCAGTGACTCCTCAACTAATCATTTCATCACTGACCCAAAGTTCAGATGGTTCAGCAGAACCAGTCTGAGAAGCAAACCTAAGTGCAAAACCTCCTCCAGCTGCTGCCATCCGACAGGAATGACCTGGCAAATTCCTAGGCAGCAGCTGTGGTGGATGCACATCACAGGCAGCCCCTGTGGTGTGTATCTCTTCCAACCTGCTTGATTCTGATTCTAAGATTCCAGGGCAGTGGTGGAGTCCCCATCCCTGACAGAGTTTCAAAGCCATAGAGATGTGATGCTTAGGACCATGGTTTCGTGGTGCCTTGGCAGTGCTGGGATTGTGGTTGGACTCAGTGATCTTAAAGGTCTCTTCCAGCTGAAAGGAATCTGTGAATTCCTGGGAGGAGCAGGGGTGTGCCATGGGCAGCATCAGCACCACAGAATCATAGAACTGTTTGGGTCAGAGGAGACCTCCAAGCTCATCAAGTCCAGCCAGTGGCTCAGCATCACTGTGGCCATCAAACCCCATCCCAGAGTGCCATGTCCACATTTCCTGAATCAGTGTCAGTGTTTTCCAGGCTGCTGCTGGGAAGAAGGGGATGAGAGGAGCCTGGCTGTCTGTTTGCTGGTGACAAGCAGCAAGTCTGCAGGAAAGCAAATGAGTGTCCCCGAGGAGAGTCACACAGCAGTGCCTCCTCCTTCAAAGGCAGAGCCCTGGTGGGAGCAGGGGCAGGGAGCAGTAGCCTATGGGCACGGCTGACAGGGCTCTCAAGGTGCCGGTTTGAAATGCTGGAGCAGGAATGCTGCTTCCAGAGGGGCTGGGGAGGGAAGGAAAGGCAAAAAGCAGAGCTTGCCTGCTTTTGCTTTTTTAATTAAAAAGCCCTGCTTTCTCCTTAAGAGTTGATGCTCTGTCAGGCTTAACGAGCTGCTGTCAATCCATCCCCTGCCCTGCCTGCTCCTGGGGGGGCAGCAGCAGCCAGCAGCCCAGGCCTGCACCAGCTTGGGCACACAACCCCCCTCCTGGCACCACACTGGGCTCCACACACGGCCCCCAGTGTTGTGTGGCTCCCCTCCTCTGTCTTGTTGGGTCAGTGGTGGGCACGGAATGTGCCCTGCCAGCTGGGCATCTCCTCCAGTCCCATCATCTGCTCCAGATCCAGCATCTCCTCCAGCCTTGGCATCTCCTCCGACCCCAGCATCCTTTCCAGCCCTGGCACCAACTTTGCCCCAGCATCTACTCCAGCCCCTTTATCTCCTCCAATCCCAGCATTTTCTCCAGCCTCAGCACAGCTCCTTCATCCCCAGCTCCTAACTGTGTGTCCCTGCAAAAGGCAAAGCCCCTGACCCTCTGGCTGAGCCAGGGAGCAGGAGCCCTCCTTGGACCACCTCCTCGGTACCACCTTTTCTCTGCCGGTGCTGACACAATGCTGGATAATGAGGTTAATTAATATGTTCCTGTTAAGCCCAAAGGCACTGGGAGGGCTGGGATCAGCCTGTCCCCACTGGCTGAGAGCTGTGTGCCTGGGAGCTGGCATTGTCCAAAGGTTACTGGGTGTAGATGTGCTCCAGGCCATGCCACCAGATAATGAATCACTGTTTATTAAAAGCTCTTCAAGGATGGCTGCAGAGTGAAAGGAGCTGTGTGGTTCTTCCACAACCTCTCCCTCCCCCAGTGCTGGGATTGGCTGACAAATCCTCCTTCTCAGCTCTTTAGTCCCAGAAGCTCCTTAAAAAGTAGAGGAATGCTGGAGGCTGGGTCCAGGCTGGCAAGGAGGAGGCAGCAGCCAAGGAGGCAGCTGAGGGATGGTGAGCAGAGCAGGGGGACAGGCAATAGAACTGTAGAAGAATAGAATTGTTTGGGTGGGAAAAGCCCTCTAAGGTCATGTAGTGCAACCTTCAACCCAAGACCACCATGGCCAGCAAACCATGGCCACAGGTGCCATGGCCACAGGTTCCTTGAACACCCCCAGGGATGGGGACTCCAGCACCTCCCTGGGCAGCCTGTGCCTATCCCTGACCATTCTTGCAGTAAACAACTTTCTCCTCATCTCCCACCTAACCCTAGCACAATTTCAGGCCATTTCCTCTCTTTTTATCACCTGATAGTAGGGAGAAGAGACCAACTCCCACCCCACTCTAATCTCCTTTCAGGGAGCTGTAGAGAACAATGAAGTCTCCCCTCAGCCTCCTCTTCTCCACCCTAAACCCCCAATTCCCTCAGCTGCTCTTCCCCAATCCTGTTCTCCAGACCCTTCCCCAGATTGTTTGCCCTTCTCTGGACCTATTCCAGCCTCTCAGTATCCTTCAGTGAGGCTGAAGGGCCTCGGACACCCCCTGCTGCTGCCAAGTCCTGCTTTTGAAACGCATCCAAAGCAAGCCTGGGGCTTGTGCCGGGATGATGTCAGTGCCCATCGTTAGTGTGGTAATTACAGTGAAAGCTTTTGCAGTTGTATCCTCGGAAGGGTCGTTAATGCAACCCGACTGCACCAGTAAATGTCTCATTAGTCTTATTTCAGACTTCTGTGTTTTTCAGAGCTGCAGAATCCTAAAGGTCTTCTCTTCCCTCCAAGAACATTAATACCTGCTCCCCACTCCAGCCTCCCTGGGTACAATGGGTCCTTCTCCTCCAGCTTCCAGATGTTGTGTTAGGGAAGACTGATTTCCAGCAGAGGAATGGCTCTGGGAGCTGAAGTTAGAAAGGACCAGAGCTGAACCCTGGTTTCTGCTCCCCTCAGAGGCTGGGGAAGCAGATTCTACTTGTTCCCAGCAAACTTCATCTGGGTGGAAAGCTGAAGGAGGTAGAACAGCAGCTGAAAGCATGGACATGGGATCTGTCACCTTGGGAGCTCCTGGATTCAATAGCCAATGGGTGCAGAAGATCTCTGCGTGGGATGCTGCAGGGGAAGGGGGAGGTCAGATGCTGCTCTGTGTTTCCACTGACCTTATTTGAGGGGAAAGGGAGAATCTTCTGATGGATATAAAGAGAAATTTCTTTGCTGCAAGAGTGGTCAGGCACTGGAACAGGCTGCCCAGGGAGATGGTGGACTCACCATCCCTGGAGGTGGACGTGGCAGCTGGGGACATGGTTTAGTGGCCATGGTGATCTTGGTCGGACTGGATGATCCTGGAGAGCTTTTCCAACTAAAACACTTCTGTGCTTCTATGACTCTACAAGCTCCATTTGCAGGAGCTTTATGGCTGTCCAGGGGCATAAGACTGCTGCCAGGAGATCAGAAATCAAAACCTTGTTGACAAATTGGAGGTCTGGCCCAAAAGAAAGCAGAGCAAAGCTGGTCAGAGACAGGTGCAAGTCTCGCAGCTCAGCAGGAACATCCAGCTGCACAAACACCACCTGGAGTAGAAGGCAAAGCTCATCCTGCCACAGCAGCAAACCTGCTCCCTGCAAGGCACATGGAGGGACTTGCCTGCCCCCAGCACCAGCTGGACCATTCTGGGATGGAGCAGGGGATAAAAAAGCCTGTTGCAGAGATTAAGGAGTAATTTGGGTCAGAGTTAGACTCCTGTAGTGGTCCTGGAGGTCATGTTAGTGGTATTGGAGGTGTTGGGTGGAAAGTGGGACTTGATGATCATAGAATCATAGAATCACAGAATGTCAGGGGCTGGAAGGGACCTCAAAAGCTCATCTGGTCCAGTCCCCCTACCAGAGCAGGATCACCTAGAGCAGATCACATAGGAACACATCCAGATGGTTCTTGAAACTCTCCAGAGAGGAAGACTCCACAACCTCACTGGGCAGTCTGTTCCAGTGCTCTGCCAGCCTCACAGGGACAAAATTCTTCCTCAGGTACACATGGAACCTCCCATGCCTCAGCTTCCACCCATTGCCCCTTGTCTTAGAAGGTGTTTCCAACCTTAATGGTTCTATGATTCCTTTCATCTCTGAACATCCAAAAGAGCCTTTGGAAGGTAGTGTAGAGGCAGAGCAAAGCAAACACAAAGAGAGCTGCCCTTCCCAGTGCCACAACCCCCAAGACATTCTAAGCATGCTGGTAGCATCCCAGCAGGGCCAGAGAAAGTGGAGCCTGCAGGGAGGCACTTCCTGGCCAGCTGCCCTTGGCTTCACCTGAGTGGGTGTCCTGGGTGGGTGTCATCGAATTATAGAATCAGCCAGGTTGGAAGAGACCTCCAAGTTCATGCAGCCCAACCTAGCACCCAGCCCTGCCCAATCAACCAGACCATGGCACTAAGTGCCCCAGCCAGGCTTGGCTTCAACACCTCCAGGGACGGTGACTCCACCACCTCCCTGGGCAGCCCATTCCAATGCCAATCACTCTCTCTGCCAACAACTTCCTCCTAACATCCAGCCTAGACCTGCCCTGGCACAACTTGAGACTGTGTCCTCTTCTTCTGTTGCTGGATGCCTGGCAGAAGAGCCCAACCCCAGCTGGCTACAGCCTCCCTTCAGGGAGCTGCAGACAGCAATGAGGTCTGCCCTGAGCCTCCTCTTCTGCAGGCTGCACACCCCCAGCTCCCTCAGCCTCTCCTCATAGGGTTTGTGTTCCAGGCCTTTCACAAAAGGCCTGGGTGAGAGCTCCAACAAAAGAAAGCCTAGAAAATCCACCCAGCTGCAGCCTCAAAGCTGCTCCCCAGGACACGTCTGGATCCCACATCCCCCTCCCAGCACATCGCGCGGAGCTGTTCCTCGTGCAGCAGACTCCTTTAATCAGAGAAGAAGAAGGGGAAAAAAAAACCCCAACAACACCAAAACCTCTCAGAACAGAAGATTCAAATCCACCAGGAAAGGTGACAGATTCTCCAACTCTTCAAAGGGAGCTCTTTAAATATTAAAAATAGCATTGTTGTTTTAGCAGCTTTAATTCCACTGATGCGCTCCTGACACCTCTAATCGCCTTCGCGCGCTCCAGGCACCGACGGAGCCAGCCTGCAGCTCCTCTTTTCCAGCCTGTCCTGTGACAGAAGAAAGGAAGACATCCACTGCATCAAGCAGGAGGAGGAGGTTTGTTCCCAGCCTGCACATAGGATCATAGAATGGTTTGGGTTGGAAGGGATTTTAAGGATCACGAAGAATCACAGTATCACAGTCTCACAGTATCACCAAGGTTGGAAGAGACCTCACAGATCATCAAGTCCAAGCTGTTACCACAGAGCTCAAGGCTAGACCATGGCACCAAGTGCCACGTCCAGTCCTGCCTTGAACAGCTCCAGGGATGGCGACTCCACCACCTCCCTGGGCAGCCCATTCCAGTAGCCAATGACTCTCTCAGGGAAGAACTTTCTCCTCACCTCAAGCCTAAACTTCCCCTGGCGCAGCCTGAGGCTGTGTCCTCTCGTTCTGGTGCTGGCCGCCTGAGAGAAGAGAGCAACCTCCTCCTGGCCACAACCACCCCTCAGGTAGTTGTAGACAGCAATAAGGTCACCCCTGAGCCTCCTCTTCTCCAGGCTAACCAATCCCAGCTCCCTCAGCCTCTCCTCGTAGGGCTGTGCTCAAGGCCTCTCCCCAGCCTCGTTGCCCTGCTCTGGACACGTTCAAGCATCTCAATGTCCCTCCTAAACTGGGGGGCCCAGAACTGGACACAGTACTCAAGGTGTGGTCTAACCAGTGCAGAGTACAGGGGCAGAATGACCTCCCTGCTCCTGCTGGCCACACCATTCCTGATGCAGGCCAGGATGCCACTGGCTCTCTTGGCCACCTGGGCACACTGCTGGCTCATGTTCAGGCAGGTATCAATCAGCACCCCCAGATCCCTCTCTGTCTGGCTGCTCTCAGCCACTCCGACCCCAGCCTGTAGCTCTGCATGGGGTTGTTGTGGCTGGTCAAGATGCTCTTGACCAGTGGCCCTAGACATAGAGTCCAAGATCATCTCCTTCCTCTCTAAAGCTGCTTCCAGACCAGCTTAGCTAAAAACTGCTCCCATAAAACAGGGCTTAAGAAGGTCAGGCACAAGCAGTTGTCCAAAAGCACACCCTGGAAGTTCTTCCTACGACTGCTCAGCCCATGCTAGATCAGCGACTTTGTCACTCTCCCTCACTCTGCTGTCCTCCCAGTTTGATGTCCCAGTCCAGTCCCTCTCTTCAGGTCTTGCTGGAGGCTAGAAGGAAACCAACGTATTCAAAGGCATCTGTGACTTAGAGATGCCTTGGGTTAGGTCAGCTGCAACCATCCTCTTTATCTCCTCCCTCTAAATGCATTTCTGGACCAAGAGTAATGAGCTGAAGCTAAACACAAGTGAGGAGTCAGGTTGGTGGCCACTGTCATCTGGGAAGAGCTGCCTGTGGAAGACTACACAAGGAGACACAAAGCCTTCAGTCACTGCAGCTGCTGCTCAGCCTCTTTCTTTTACTGAAGGAGAACAGCTTTGCCTTGCTGTCTGCCATGGAAGCTCTTTGCAGAACCAGGCTGGTCAGGTACCATCTGCAGAGCTGCCCACACACCATCAGGGCTTATTTCCATCAAGCTCTGAAGAAATGAAAAGCCAACCATGATGCCTGTTTGTTCTAGTCAGCTAGGAAACAGCCTCCCCCCTCTCACACACACCCCCCCAAGAGAGCTTGACTTTGCTGTGGAAGACCCAACCAAGGGCAAGGAGTGGGGGTGGAATGCATTTGATTGTAAAATGATGGAATCCATCTGCAGCTTGACCTTCACTAATGATGGATGTCCCTCCTGTAAAGATCATCAGCTGAAAGCCTTCACTCTGATGCATCACCTGCAGCTGCGATGGATGGAGGGGAAAATCTGATGTGTGTTCCCCCCCTCCAAGAGCTCTGGGGGTTGTGGAATGGAAGCAGGGAACAGTCCAGGTTCTCGTGGCCAAGGCACTTAAACTGCATGGAGTGAATCCAAATCAGATTTGAAATCTGGGCTGGAGGTGAGCCAAGCACAGTGGCCAGGTGGAGCCTCAGGTTCTTGTGTTCGGGTGTCCCAGCATGAGGTTGGGTGTCCCATCATGGTTACTTCAGAGCAGACCTTGCATGAGAGCTGCAAAGCTTTTACTTTGGGTGCTTGGCTGCTTGCCTGGCTCAGAGTCACCTCTTGCTGAAGGAACTGTTGTAATCCACAGGTGATTTCCTTGTATTAGTTCATTTTGGTGACATAAAACCACTGCAGATCCACCAGCCTCAAACTGGGGATGCTGGGAGCTGCCCTGTGGACATTCCTCTCACTGCCTTCAGTGATGGTGTGGGGCAGCTTCTCACATGGGGCAGGCTGTGGATGGAGTCTACCTGGACTGCAGCAAAGCCTTTGACACTGTCTGCCACAAGCAGCTCCTGGCCAAGCTGGCAGCTCGTGGCTTGGACAGATTCACTCTGATATGGGTCAAGAACTGGCTGGAGGGCAGGGCCCAGAGAGTGATGCTGAATGGTGCCACAGCCAGTGGGCAGCTGGCACTAGTGGTGTGCCCCAAGGATCAGTGCTGGGCACAGTCCTGCTCAGTATCTTTACTGATGATCTGGAGCAGGGAATTGAGTCCAGCAGCAGTAAGTTTGCAGATTACACCAAGCTAGGAGCAGCTGTGGAGCTGTTGGAGGGTAGGAGAGTCCTGCAGAGGGATCTAGAGAGACTGGATGGGTGGGCAGAGGCCAATGGGATGAGATTGAACAAGGCCAAGTGCAGGGTTCTGCACTTTGGCCACAACAACCCCAAGCAGGCTGGGGACCGAGGGAGTGGAGAGCAGACAGGCAGAGAGGGACCTGGGGGTGCTGGTAGAGAGTAGGCTGAACATGGCTGGATGTTAGGAGGAAGTTGTTGGCAGAGAGAGTGATTGGCATTGGAATGGGCTGCCCAGGGAGGTGGTGGAGTCTCCATCCCTGGAGGTGTTGAAGCCAAGCCTGGCTGGGGCACTTAGTGCCATGGTCTGGTTGATTGGACAGGGCTGGGTGCTAGGTTGGGCTGGATGAGCTTGGAGCTCTCTTCCAACCTGGCTGATTCTGTGATTCTATGTCCAGATGTGATGTGTCAGCTCAGGGGCTCAAGATGGACACAGGGACTCTCGTTATTGTTCGACCTTGCTGCTAAAAGGCAGGGGAGAAAGGAGCCCAGGACCTCTGCTGGCTGCTTCAGCATGCTAAGGTGCTCAGATGCAGAATCAGGTCACTTAGCTCACCTGACCTGTCCTTAGAGTCAAAGATCAGGGTTGTGGATGCAGGAGCTGGAATCTAGTCCCTTCACAGATCTCTGCTTGTCCTCTTTTCCCATCTCATGTGGCTTTGAAGCAGCTCTAAGGTGCTCACAAAGATCCATCTGCCTTTCAGACACGATCACAATCGACAGAGCAGCAAGGGAAGATGTTCTTCAGACCCTCCTGGAGGGCAGAACTGGTTCATTTACAGGTCCTGGGAAGGGCTGTGCCTGCAAAACCAGCCTGAGTTGGAGAGAGCAGCATCTGCAGGCATTCCTGGGTCTGTGGGACACAGTGAGGACACCCAGGGGAGAAGAACAATTAAGGACTTAAAGAAAAGTCCTTTTATTTGCAGCCAGCTTGCTTGGAGCTGGTAATTAAAGGAGTAAAGGCACTTTCTGCCTTCTCCCAGCTCCTGCCCCTCCAAGGCAGGAAGGGCTGGATGATGCATTCCAGCGTGTAGCAAGGTCCACTGGTTTGGAACAAGAAGTCTGCCAGAAGGCAGCACCTTGGCAAGGGGGAGCTGAGGGGGTTGAGCTCAGGAGCAGTGGATACCAACAAAGAGGAAAGCAGGGAAGAAGAATGCTAGGAGGCCTGCCTGGCTGAGCAAGGAGCTCCTGGCCACACTGTCACACAATAAGAAACTACAAGGAGTGGAAGAAAGGACAGTTGGAATCAGGGGGTATGGTAGGAAGCTGCCTGAGCAGGTAGAGACCTGGTTAGGAAAGCCAAGGCACAGTTGGAATTGAATCTAGCCAGGGAGGTCAAAGGGAGCAGCAAGAATTTCTACAGGCACATTAATGGCAAAAAGAAGCCCAGGGAAGTGTGGGCCCCCTCAGACAGAAAGGAAAGGGAGCTCCGAAGCCTCCTCCAAGCTCTTCCACAGGCACAGAGAATACTAAGAGTGCTCTGTGGGAACCCAGCCCTCTCCAGCAGAGAGGGTGAGGAGTGCAGACCCTGCTCCCCAGATGTTTTCCTGGATCTGGTTCCCCTGTGCCAGCTGTGCTTCCCGATGGCCATTCTGGGAAGGAAACCCTGGGTGCAGCAGTTTGGTTTCTTGAGCCACACAACTCTTTGACTGCTGTTTCAGAAGCACATCAGGATGGCACAAGCTGTTTGCAGAAGCTCTGTCCTTCGTTGCAAGGGTCCCTGTGGTGTCTGATGTCTGCCTAACATCAAGGAAGGGTCCTGGCATGAGCACAGGGCTCAGAAACTCTGGCCCAAGCAGAGCCAGCCCTGTGCAAACCCTTGCTGGTGTCCAGTCACCAGAGTCAGCAACAAGCAGCAAACAACCCCCTCAGCCACAACCATCTCCCTGCAACTCAAGGAAAGTCTTCTCTGGCTGTGTGAAGCACACAGTGATGCCATCACCAGGAGAGTCTGGAGCTGATAACATCACCCAGACACCACAGTGGAGCAAGGTGGAACTAGAACTAGAGGGAACTACAACTAGATGGAGCTAGAACTGGAACTGGAGCTAGATGTAAACAGAACTAGAAGGGACCAGAACTAGGTGGAACTAGAACTAGAGGGAATCCGAACTAGATGGAATTTGAGTTAGAAATAGATGGGACCAGAACTAGATGTGACCAGAATTAGATGTAAACAGAACTGGATGGAATTAGAACTAGGGGGGATCAGAACTAGATGGAATTGGAGCCAGAACTAGATGTGACCAGAACTAGATGTAAACAGAACTGGATGGAACTAGAACTAGAGGGAAGCAGAACTAGATGGAATTGGAGGCAGAACTAGATGGAACCAGAACTAGATGTAAACAGAACTGGATGGAACTAGAGCTAGAACTGGAACTAGAGGGAACCAGAACTAGAGAGAACTAGAACTAGATGGAGCTAGAAATAGATGGAATTAGAACTAGATGGAACTAGAACTAGATGTAAACAGAACTGGATGGAACTAGAACCAGAGGGAACCAGAACTAGAGGAAACCAGAACTAGATGAAACTAGAACTAGATGGAATTGGAGCTAGAACCAGATGGAACCAGAACTAGAGGGAACTGGAACTAGAACTAGATGGAACCAGAACTAGATGAAACTAGAACTAGAGGGAACCAGAACTAGATGGAATTGGAGCTAGAACTAGATGGAACCAGAACTAGAGGGAACTGGAACTAGAACTAGAAAGTTGGACTTCATGATCTATGAGGTCACTTCCAACCTTGGTGATACTGTGATACTGTGAATCAGAACTAATGGAACCAGAACTAGATGGAATCAGAACTAGAGGGAACTAGAACTAGAGGGAACCAGAACTAGATGGAATTGGAGCTAGAACTAGATGGAGCCAGAACTAGAGGGAATTGGAACTGGAAGTAGAGGGAACCAGAACTAGAGGGGACCAGAACTAGATGGAATTGGAGCTAGAAATAGATGGAGACAGAACTAGAGGGAACTGGAACTAGAACTAGAGGGAACCAGAACTAGAACTAGATGGAACTAGAAGAAGTTTGAGCTAGACTAGAACTAGATGATCCTAAGGGTCTCTGGACTTGGGGTTATCTTCTGCTGCCTGGGGGGAGTTGGGAATGGGACAGATGATGCTCAGCAAAGGGAGGTGATTTTTCTTGGTTGCTTATTTCTTAATCTTGGATGATTTCCCCCCCCCCCCTGTGATTTGTTGGAGGGTTTTTTTGGCTGGGTACTAAAATCTCTGGCTGAAAGCACTCTGGCTAATATGTGCAGGGAGGTTGTGGAACCTCTTTGCTGCTCCACATGTAAGTGCTTGAAGGACTGTTTGTGCAGAGCTGAGCAAACAGAGGAGAACATCTCTGTGTGTACCAAACCCTCTCAAACAGATCTGGAGGTAACTGTGTCTGCAGCCTTCTAGCATTTGCTTTGCACCTGACTGCTGGGGCTGGACTGGGGCTGAAACCGGACTCTGTGCTCAAGGAGGGCAACCAGTTCCACTTGATGGCAAAATTCAGGCTTGATGATTTATCTGGGGCTGCTTAAGTTGCTCAGGAAGATGAAGGTGATGCCCAGGGCAATGGTAAGCAGAGCGTGGTGGCAGTTGTTGTGCACAAATCATCAGTGTGGGCAAAGCTTTAGGAGAATTAGAATTGTGAATGCTAACAGAGTCAGTCAGAAGTGTGATCAAGATGTAATAAACCCCTGCTAATAGGGAATTTGCATCATTCCCTCAGCTCTCACTGTGCTTGCATGGAGAAGCAGCCAGTGCTGATGCAAGCCATGGTTCCCTGCGTGTGCTGCCTCCTGGTACCTGCTAGAAGCATTCTCATGATACCATTTAGGGCACATCAGGCTTGCTCCAGCACTGGGAGACAGTGATGGTTGCCTCCAAATCATCCTCTCGAGCTGCCAGAGCCTAAAATAACTCTGTTATTCATGGAGAGGCAAGGGATGCAATTCACATTCATTATCTGTGTGTCATTCACAGTCCATGCACCCATGGTAGCTTGTCCCCTCCTCCTCTTGCAGAGGACAACGAGGTGCCTGTGACATGGATCCACATCAGTCTGTCTGAGCTGAGCTCAGTGACATGTCAGAGCATCACAGCTCTGTGGCCATGGCAGCATCCATGGCTGAGCACATCCATGGATATGTCCATGCCATCAGCAGGAAGATGATCAGAGGGCTGGAGACTTTGCCCTACAGGCACAGGCTGTGTGAGCTGGGGCTGTTGTAGCCAGGTGGGGTTGGTCTCTTCTCCCAAGCACTCAGAGACAGAACAAGGGGACACAGTCTCAAGTTGTGCCAGGGGAGGTCTAGGCTGGATGTTAGGAGGAAGTTGTTGGCAGAGAGAGTGATTTGCATTGGAATGGGCTGCCCAGGGAGGTGGTGGAGTCTCTGTCCCTGGAGGTGTTCAAGCAAAGCCTGGATGAGGCACTTAGTGCCATGGTCTGGTTGACTGGATAGGGCTGGGTGCTAGGTTGGACTGGCTGAGCTTGGAGGTCTCTTCCATCCTGGCTGATTCTATTCTATTCTATTCTATTCTATTCTATTCTATTCTATTCTATTCTATTCTATTCTAACATGGAGAAGAGAATGCTCTGGGGAGACTTTAGAGCAGCCTTCCAGCACTTGAAGGGAGCTAGAGAGAGCTGGAGAGGGACTGGATGATCCTGGTGGTCCTTTCCAACCGTAGCCATGTGTAGTGTGTGAAACTAATCATTGGACTCGATGAGCTTGAAGGTCTTTTCCAATCTAAGAACTTCTGTGATTCTGTCACTGCTCACAAGGGCTTGTAGGGTTAGGACAAGGAGCAATGGCTTTGAGCTGAAGAGGGGAGATTTAGACTGGAGATCAGGGAGAAATTCTTCACAGTGAGGGTGGTGAGGCACAGGTTGTCCAGGGAGGTTGTAGCTGCATCCTCCCTGGAGGTGTTCAAGGCCAGGTTGCATGGGACCTTGAGCAACTTGGGCTACTGGAAGGTGTCCCTGCCTTTGGCAGAAGGCTTGGAATGAGATGATCCTTAAGGCCCCTTCCAGCCCAAACTATTCTATGAACCACAGGAAGGAGCAGATCATAGAATCATAGAATCAAGCAGGTTGGAAGAGACCTCCAAGCTCATCCAGCCCAACCTAGCACCCAGCCCTGGCCAATCAACCAGACCATGGCACTAAGTGCCCCAGCCAGGCTTTTCTTGAACACCTCCAGGGACAGAGACTCCACCACCTCCCTGGGCAGCCCATTCCAATGCCAATCACTCTCTCTGCCAACAGCTTCCTCCTAACATCCAGCCTGAACCTCCCCTGGCACAACTTGACTCTGTGTCTCCTTGTTCCATTGTTGATTGTCTGGCAGAAGAGCCCAACCCCACCTGGCTACAGTCTCCTTTCAGGTAGTTGTAGACAGCAATGAGCTCTGCCCTGAGCCTCCTCTTCTGCAGGCTGCACACCCCCAGCTCCCTCAGCCTCTCCTCACAGGGCTGTGCTCCAGGCCCCTCACCAGCTTTGTTGCCCTTCTCTGGACACCTTCCAGCACCTCAACATCCCTCTTGAATTGAGGAGCCCAGAACTGGACACAGCACTCAAGCTGTGGCCTGAGCAGTGCTGAGCACAGGGGAAGAATAACCTCCCTCATCCTACTGGCCACACTGCTTCATCCCAGCCCTGCTGCTGCTACACATCCCAGGTCCCATCAGCACCCAGCCTCACACCCAACCCCTCTCTGGCTGTTAATCCTCCTCACACGCTTCGGGTGTAAGTGATGGAGAAAAGTGTCAGGCTTGGGAAGGGGGTGGGGAGGGGTAAAAAAAAAAGAGACAGATCACAAGTCTTGCTGGCCCTGACATTTTCCTCCAGATATCTGGATTTCCATATATTTGAAAACCTAATATAAACAACAGAGAGGGAATTTGCATTTTCGGGCAGAGAGGAATGAAAAATGGAGGCGGCGAAATGGATTGGTGCTGGAGGAAGAGGAATGACAGTGGTGAAGTCGAGCACATACACACACACACACACACACACACACACACACAATGACAGCACCCAATAGGCTGGTGGCAAACTCATTTCCTGCCAGAATATAGGGTTTCATCTGCTGGAACATTTAATAGGCATCAAAGAAAGATCACTTCCCCTCCTCTCCTCTCGGCGCAGATTGAGAGCTTTCGCTCCGGCTTTTATTTTGGTCATTTTATTAAAGCCTTTAGAAGAGTTTTTAACCCACCAAAAAAAAAAAAAAAAAAAAAAGATGATCCTCCCAGAAATGAATAAATTCAGAGGTGCTTCCCAGATTCTGAGGGTTTCTAATGGTTAGGGATGGTTTATTTCTATCTCTCAGCAAGATATTAAGCGTGCGGGGAGTGAAGATATGCAACGACAACAGCAGCAGCAGCAAAGAAAAGAATCAGTTCTAATTTATTGTGATCTTAATGTTGCAGAGGTGTATTTGCAGATCTGGGTAGCAGCAGCCCAGGGAAAAAGGGCTGGACATGCTCTCACCTCTTGTCTGAGAAGCCCCAAAGTTGCTCCCCTCAAGGACTTAGAGTCACTAAGGTTAGAAATGACCTTTAAGATGGTGAAGCCCAATTGCGACCCAACTACCATGGAATAGAATCATAGAATCAGTCAGGGTTGGAAGGGAGCACAAGGAGCAGCCAGTTCCAACCCTCCTGCCATGCCCAGGGACACCCTACCCTAGAGCAGGCTGCACACAGCCTCAGCCAGCCTGGCCTTAAACACTTCCAGCAATGGGGCCTTAAGCACCTCCATGGGCAACCCAGTCCAGCCTCTCACCACTCTCCTGCTCAACAACTTCCTCCTCACCTCCAGCCTGACTCTGCCCACCTCCAGCTTTGCTCCATTCCCCCCAGTCCTGTCACTTCCTCAGAGCCTAAAAAGTCCCTCTCCAGCTTTTTTGTAGCCTGCTTTACATCCTGGAAGGCCACAAGAAGGTCACCTGGGAGCCTCCTCTTCTCCAGCCTGCACAGCCCCAACTCTTTCAGTCTGTGCTCACAGCAGAGCTGTTGCAGCCCTCTGAGCGTCCTCCTGGCCCTGCTCTGGACACACTCCAGAACCTCCACAGCCCTCTTGTCACAGGGGCTCCAGAACTGGATGCAGTACTCCCGATGGGGTCTCAGCAGAGGGGAGCAGAGGAGGAGAATCACCTCCTTGGCCCTGCTGGCCACACTGCTCCTGCTGCAGCCCAGGCTCTGCTTGGCTTTCTGGGCTGCAAGTGCACACTGCTAAACTATTCCCCAAAACACCACATCCATGCACTTCTTGAGCTCCTCCAGGGGTGGTGACCCCACCACTTCCTTGGGTAGCCTCTCCCAATGTCTCACCACTCTTTCAGTACAGAAAAATTTCCTCACATCCAATCAAAACCTCTCCTGGCACAGCTTCAGCCGTTCCCAGCTGGGTCACAAGGAAAGAGCTGGGAGCAGTGGGACACACAAATGCAGGGGACTGCCGAACCCTCTCCCAGCCTGCCAGACCCTGGTTACTTCAGAGCAGCATCGTGAGGTGAGCCAGAACTATCAGCCCCAGATCCTCAGATCAGTTTCTACACTACATCATGGACACCTACAGGTTCTGGCTGGGCTGCAGACACCCCTCCCATCACACAAAAAGCCAGACTCACTGAATGCAGCAGTTGGAGGAGACCATCAATGCAGGTGGGGTTGGGCTCTTCTGCCAGGCAAGCAGCAACAGAAGAAGAGGACACAGTCTCAAGCTGTGGCAGGGGAGGTCTAGGCTGGATGTTAGGAGGAAGTTGTTGGCAGAGAGAGAGATTGGCATTGGAATGGGCTGCCCAGGGAGGTGGTGGAGTTGCCATCCTTGGAGGTGTTCAAGAAAAGCCTGGATGAGGCACTTAGTGCCATGGTCTGGTTGATTGTCCAGGGCTGGGTGCTAGGTTGGGCTGGATGAGCTTGGAGGTCTCTTTCAACCTGCTTGATTCTATGATCAAAGGTCCTCTTGTCCAACCCCCCTACAGCCAGCAGGGACACCTCCAACTAGACCAGGATGCCCAGGGCCACATCAAGTCTTGGATGTCAAGATGGGATATCAATCACATCCCTGGGCAACCTGTTCCAGTGTTTCTCCACTGCCATCATAAAGAATCCCTCTTGATGCCCAGCCTAAATCTACTCTGCTCCAGTTTCAAACCACTGTCCCCTGTCCTATCACCACAGACCCTTCTAAACAATCCTAACACAGCCTTTCTGCAGGAAGAGCCCAAACTCCCTTTTGATCCAACTCCAGCTGAGCTGACAGGCTTGTGGTGGCCTCCACCACACATGCCAGGGGACCAAGAGGATGCAAGCTCTTAGGAAAAGTCCTGTCAGCACTGCAGGGTGCAAAGGAGGCTGACATGAGAGGCCAGCTGGGTGGTGGAGCTCCCTGGGCTGACTCTAACCAAGCTTTTCTGTGCTTTCTGAATTCCATCTCCGAGCATCCACAGCTTCCCAGAGCCTGCAAGGCTGGGGGGAGGGGGGAGGGAGGAGGAGAGCACACAGGATGATTTTTGATGACAGCATTCAGCAGAGCTGGAAGCAGAGTGTCTGCTGAGCCTTAGTTATGGCTGGAAGCAGTAGCCTTTTGCTCTGAGTTTCCCTTAGTTGGGAAGCAGAGAGATGGCAGTGGGAGGCTTGCAGGGGTTCATCAATTCTGATCAGGTGCAGTCTGGACACAGGAGCTCTCCAGCTCAGGCACATCCTTGGCAGGCAGCCTCTAGCCCCTGAACGCAGAGGCACACAGACAGGCTGGCAGCCACTCTGCTTGTGGCACTGATGCTGGGCTCTGGCAGAGGGGAAGCTCTTCACTCAGCTGCTGAATAACTTCCCCTCCTCCACGTGGACCTGCCTGCTGTTGTGCACAGTTCTGCAGAGGGGTGCAAGATGCCCTACATGGAAATCAGTGAATGGTTGGGGCTGGAAGAGACCTCTGGAGGTCATCCACAATGCCTTGGAGTGTGCCCTTTTGGTCTGTTTCCTCAGCCCTTTCCAATCTGGAGGCCAAATCCTGTTTGTGATGTCATTCTGGAGCACCCAAGGGTGACAGCACAACAAGGGCTGGGCAGTGGTCAGAGGTGATTCAGATCACCCATAACAGACAAGACCTCATCACAACAATGCATTCACAGTCAAATGGCAGATGGACAAGAAGACCAAGTGGTCAAGCATTGGACCAGGCTGCCCAGGGAGGTGGTGGAGTCACCATCCCTGGAGGTGTTCAAGAAATGCATGGCCATGGCACTTTAGGGCATGATTTGGTGGCCATGGTGGTGTTGGACTGATGGTTGTACTCAGTGATCTTAGAGGTCTGCTCCAACCAAACCAGCCCTGTGATTCCATGACTGTTTCTCTTACCATCAGAGCAACAAGAATCATAGATCATCCCACCCCCACTCCCAGATCCTTCCCAAGGTCTCTTCCAACCAAACCAACCCTGTGATTCCGTGACTGTTTCTCTTACCATCAGAGCAAGAATCATAGATCATCCTACCCCCCACTCCCAGATCTCTCCCAGATCTGCTCCAACCAAACCAACCCTGTGATTCCATGACTGTTTCTCTTACCATCAGAACAGGAACCATAGATCATCCTCCCCACCCCCAGATCCTTCCCAGGGAGGCAGGCAGAGCAGGAGGGCCCCCAGCCCACTCCAAGGCTGTGTTTCTGCTGCATGGCTCCTGCTGAATGCATTTTCCTTTGGTCTGGTGAGCACAGCTCCAGGAAGTGACCCTTGGCTGGGGGTGACCTGCGCGAGCTGAGCCACAGCCGCCTCGCCTCGGAATCTCCATGTGTGTCCTTCAGACACAAGTGTTTGCAGGGAGGCCTCCCAAAGCTGCCTCTGACACCTGCTTGTTCTGCCTGCAGATCATTAGTCTGGACACCGAGGTGCAGCAGGAGAAGCAAACTCCACCTTAGCCTCTGAGATGCTCCTGGCCCCCGTGGTCGGGCGCAGGTGGCAATGCTGCTGCGTGCTGGCTCGTTCCCATCTCTGCCTGCAGAGCCAAGCTTCAGCACAGCCTTTTTCCCCTCTCATATCACTGAATCAAAGAGTGGATGGGGTAGGAAGGGATCTCTGGAGATCAGCCAGTCCAACCTCCCTGCCAAGGCAGCTTCATCTAGGGGAACACATCCAGGCAGGTTTGGAATGAGCCCAAAGAAAGAGACTCTACCACCTCTCTAGGCAGCCTGCTCCAGGGCTCCAGCACCCTTCAATTCAAGAAGTTCCTTCTCATAAAATCAAGCAGGTTGGAAGAGACCTCCAAGCTCATCCAGTCCAACCTAGCACCCAGCCCTGGCCAATCAACCAGACCATGACAGTAAGTGCCCCAGCCAGGCTTTGCTTGAGCACCTCCAGGGATGGCAACTCCACCACCTCCCCGGGCAGCCAATTCCAATGCCAATCACTCTCTCTGGCCCACCCCTGGGGAAGGGTCCAGACCACCTAGGGTCAGGTTCAAGGTCACTCCCCCTGGAGGGTTAATCCTGTACACCCCAGCCTTGGCAGAGGTAAGGAATTGTTGGACTTGATGATCTTAAAGGGCTTCTCCAGCCCAAACCATTCTATAGTTCTATGACTCCAAGTTTCTCTCTTTACACAGATATCTGTTCCTGAGAAGTCCCTCAGGGATCAGTCCTGGGACCACTCTTGTTCAACATCTTTGCAGGTGCCATGGACAGAGGCACTGAGTGCAGCCTCAGCAAGTTTGCTGACCACACCAAGCTGTGTGGTGCAGCAGACAGGCTGGAGGGCAGGGATCCAGCCAGAGGGACCTGGACAGGCTGCAGAGGTGGGCACAAGACAACCTCAGGAGGTTCAGCAGGACCAAGGGCAAGGTCCTGCAGCTGGGTGGAGGCAATGCCAAGCACAAATCCAGGCTGGGCAGTGAGTGGCTGGAGAACAGCCCTCAGGAGAGGGACTTAGGGGTGCTGCTGGAGAAGAAGCTCAACAGGAGCCAGCAGTGTGCACTTGCAGCCCAGAAAGCCAAGCAGAGCCTGGGCTGCAGCAGGAGCAGTGTGGCCAGCAGGGCCAGGGAGGTGATTCTCCCCCTCTGCTCCCCTCTGCTGAGACCCCACCTGGAGTACTGCATCCAGTTCTGGAGCCCCTGGGACAAGAGGGATGTGGAGATGCTGGAGAGTGTCCAGAGCAGGGCCAGGAGGATGCTGAGAGGGCTGCAGCAGCTCTGCTGTGAGCACAGACTGAAAGAGTTGGGGCTGTGCAGGCTGGAGAAGAGGAGGCTCCCAGGTGACCTTCTTGTGGCCTTCCAGGATCTGAAGGGGGCTACAAAAAAGCTGGGGAGGGACTTTTTAGGCTCTCAGGGAGTGCCAGGACTGGGGGGAATGGAGCAAAGCTGGAGGTGGGGAGAGTCAGCCTGGAGGTGAGGAGGAAGTTGTTGAGCATGAGAGTGGTGAGAGGCTGGACTGGGTTGCCCAGGGAGGTGGTTGAGGCCCCATGGCTGGAGGTGTTTAAGGCCAGGCTGGCTGAGGCTGTGTGCAGCCTGCTCTAGGGTAGGGTGTCCCTGGGCATGGCAGGGGGGTTGGAACTGGCTGCTCCTTGTGGTCCCTTCCAACCCTCCTTGATTCTATGATTCTATCTGTGTTTAAATGATTCCTAATTCCCCACCCAAGACAAAACCTTTTTAAAGGCCATAAAAAAACTCCTTCCAAATCTTTTCAAGGCATTCTCTAATTAGCTTTGGGATGAAATAACTCACAGAGTTAATGCCTCTGGCTGCCCCATGCATGCTTGCAGGAAGAACCCCACTTTCAATCAAGGCTACCAAGACAGGGCTTGTGGTGCTCCATTCTCCACCCCTGCCAGCTAAGGTGACCAGGACAGCCCAAAGCCCAGCCTGGTGCCCCCAGCCCAGGCAGGCAGAGCCTGCCTATTCCTCAAAGCATGCAGCAGCTTCCCCAGGGTCCCACAGCAGAAGGGCAGGACAAAGAGGAAAGCAAGAGGCAGCCAATTAAAGTCCTTGCCAGTAGTCTTCCTTAAATTCCTGAACTGGAGACACAAGAGTTGCCCTCACTGCCTGGCCGGGACCTGGAAGCAATTGCAGATGACTGCAGTGGAGATGCAGGCTGCCTTTCCCAGCACAGGCTTGGTGAGCAGATGGGGAGGTGGCAGGATGCCCAGTCGGAGCTGGCTGGTGGCCACCAGCGGGAGGGAGGAGGCCAGCGCTCGCCCCCGGCTCAGCTGCACTCTCCTCCTGCCAGAAGCAGCTGGACACGCTGCATCTTCCACCGGCACCCACCAGACCCCTCGCCTGCTGCTCTCCTGGAGAGAACTCCAACAGCCCAGGAAAGCTGCTGGAAAGGTCTGAAAGGCAGGAGAGGACTGGGGAGAGGTAGCTGAATCCCAGGGGAGGAGGCTTCTTCCCTGCAGGGCTTTGCTGGCAGCAGGCTGCAGCTCTTGGGATCGATTTGGGTGGAAAAGATCTTTCAGGTCATTCATGGTGTTAACCATGGCACTCAGCACCGTTTCTCTGCCCCTTTCACACATCTTCAGGGATGTAGATTCAATCACAGAGTTGCTCACAGAATGACAAGGGTTGGGCTTGGACATCTTTGGACAGGCTGAGAGAGTTGGGGCTCTTCAGCCTGGAGAGGAGAAGGCTTCGAGGAGACCTTATAGTGGCCTTCCAGTATTTGAAGGGAGCCTACAGGAAAGCTGGGGAGGGACTCTTTACACGGTCTAGTAATGTTAGGACGAGGGGGAATGGGTTTAAGCTGGAAGAGGGGAGATTTAGACTGGATGTTAGGAGGAAGTTCTTTACAGTGAGGGTGGTAAGGCACTGGAATGGGTTGCCCAGGGAGGTTGTGGATGCTTCCTCCCTGGAGGTGTTTAAAGCCAGGCTGGATGAGGCCTTGAGCAACCTGCTCTAGTGGGAGGTGTCCCTGCCTATGGCAGGGGGTTGGAGCTGGATGATCCTTGAGGTCCCTTCCAACCTAAACCATTCTATGATTCTATGATTCTATGATCTTTCAGTACCACCTGCATCCCAATGCCAGGATGGATTCAGTCTCAGCACCACTGCTGATCCCACATGCATCCCAAAACCAGGATGGAGCCAGGCTTAGTGCTGGCACCAATCCCACCTGCACCCTGACACAGAGATGGGGCTGAGTTCAGCACCATTGCTGATTCCACCTGCATCCCCACACCAGGATGGAGCCAGGCTTAGCACTGCCACCAATCTCACCTGCACGCTGACACAGGGACGGGGCTGAGCTCAGCACCACTGCTGATGTCACCTGCATCTCTGACAACAGGACAGAGCCAAGCTTAGCGCTGCCACCAATCCCACCTGCATCCCAACACCAGGATAGAGCTGGGCTCAGCACCACTGCTGATCCCACCTGCATCCCAACACCAGGATAGAGCTGAGCTCAGCACCACTGCTGATCCCACCTGCACTCTGCCACCAGGCTGGAGCCAGGCTCAGCAGCATGGCAGATCCCTCCCTCCACATCCCAGCAGCCCTGGGCCCCGCGTTCGCTCCGGCTCAGCCAGGCTGCAGACCTCCCGAGCTGTGTTTAGCTTTCCAGGTTTGTAGCTGGAATGATGATTCTCATCACCACTTGAATTTAATTTAAATGGTTTGCTTCTGCTTTGATTTTATTGGCACCCATTACATCCCCTCCTTGTACCTCTGGCATTTCCTTAATAGTCTTTTGACTCATCTGCTCTCGGGAGGAGAAACATTTTTTACCAGAACAATATGAAGTAACAGTTATAAAATCCACAGCCCGGTGATAAATGTTAAGGACTCATATTCTCTCATTGGAAATTGCTGTCTTTCAAATGTTTAACAGATTTGTACAAATAATTTCTCCAAAAGGTTAGGCTTCTGCTGAACTCCACGAGAGAGAGGCAGGGCTCTAAATCACGGCCCCGCAGCCCACGCTCGGGGCCACGCCGAAGTCAGCCTTTCCTCCCCGCCTGCGGGCGCAGGTTGGGACTGAGGTGCTGCTGGAGAGCAGCCACCCCCTCCCCCCCCGCCCCGGGGAAAAGAAGCTGGGAGTGCCACAAGGAAGTGTGCCCTGGTAGTCAAGGAGGCCAATGGAAAGCTGGGGTGCATGAAGAAGAGTGTGGCCAGCAGGTGGAGGGAGAATCATAGAATCAACCAGGTTGGCAGAGACCTCCAAGCTCATCCAACCTAGCACCTTCTAATTGACTAACCCATGGCACTAAGTGCCTCATCCAGCCTCCTTTTGATCACCTCCAGGGATAGAATAGAATGAAATAGAATAGAATCAACCAGGTTGGAAGAGACCTCCAAGCTCATCCAACCTAACACCTTCCAATTGACTAACCCATGGCACTAAGTGCCTCATCCAGCCTCCTTTTGATCACCTCCAGGGATAGAATGGAATGGAATGGAATGGAATGGAATGGAATGGAATGGAATGGAATGGAATGGAATAGAATAGAATAGAATAGAATCAACTGAGTTGGAAGAGACCTCCAAGCTCATCCAACTTAGCACCTTCCAATTGACTAACCCATGGCACTAAGTGCCTCATCCAGCCTCCTTTTGATCACCTCCAGGGATAGAATNAATGAGGTCTGCCCTGAGCCTCCTCTTCTCCAGGCTGAACAACCCCAGCTCCCTCAGCCTCTCCTTGTAGGGCTGTGCTCCAGCTTGGGCCATATCTGGGGTATTAGTGCCATGGTCTAGTTGATTGATTAGGGCTGGACTGGATGATCTTGGTTGGATAGATTGGACTGGATGCTCTTGGAGGTCTCTTCCAACCTGGTTGATTCTATGATTCTATGATTCTATTGCATGCAGTTCTGGGCTCCCCAGTTCAAGAAGGACAAGGACATGCTAGAAAGGGAATGGCAAAGGGCTACAAAGATGCTGAGGGGACTGAAACATAGCCAGGTGGGGTTGGTCTCTTCTGCCAGGCAACCAGCAACAGAACAAGGGGACACAGTCTCAAGTTGTGCCAGGGCAGGTCTAGGCTGGATGTTAGGCGGAAGTTGTTGGCAGAGAGAGTGATTGGCATTGGAATGGGCTGCCCAGGGAGGTGGTGGAGTTGCTGTCCCTGGGGGTGTTCAAGAAAAGCCTGGCTGGGGCACTTAGTGCCATGGTCTGGTTGATTGGACAGGGCTGGGTGCTAGGTTGGACTGGATGAGCTTAGAGGTCTCTTCCAACCTGGTTGATTCTGTGACTCCATGAATTTGGGCTCTGGAGTCTGGAAAGAGCAGACTGAGTGGGATCTGATCAATGCTGATCAATACTTCAAGGGTGGGTGTCAGGAGGATGGCAGCAGGGTTTTTGCAGTGGTGCCCAGTGGCAGGACAAGGGGTAATAGGCACAAACTGGACCATAAGAAGTTCCATCTGAACATGAGGAGGAACTTCTTGAATTGAAGGGTGCTTGAGCCCTGGAGCAGGCTGCCTAAATTGATAAGTGGAATCTCCATCTCTGAGGACATTCCAAACCTGCCTGGACGTGTTCCTCTGTGACCTTCTCTAAATGACTCTGCTTTGGCAGCGGGATTGGACTGGGCCATCTCCAAAGATCCCTTCCAACCCCCAGCATTCTGTGATTGCCTGGCTCCTCTCCAGCATCATTCCATTTCCAGGACACTTTTCCTTGACCCTGGGGGTCTCTGTGCTGCAGCTGAGGGACCGAGCCTGACGGAATCCAGGCGTGAAATGATGGAGGGACAGAGCTGCGCCAGGACCTCAGAGATGAAATCAGCACCTTTTTTTATTGGTTGTTGTTGTTGTTGTTTAATCCACCCTCCCTTTCCTCCCTTTTCCCTCATCCTGGCCTGTCTCTGGCTGGGTGGAAAAGCTTGTATTTATCACCTGTCAGGGCTTGGCAGAGCTGAGTTACGTGGAGCAGGACAGCATAAAATTATCATACACAAGCATGAAATTACAAAATCGCTGGGAACTGAACAACAAAATTATTTCATTTCTGAGGGAGGCCCATTCCATTTTTTAGTCCTGACACCTCAACTGCCAAACTTTGAATTGAAATTGAGTGTGAGGTGCATGGAATATAGACAGCAATAACAAGCAAAGGCATGTAAACTAGCCATGCAAATACACCGCATTAACGGCCCCGCAAAACCTCCCACGGGAGATCTGTAACTAAATAAATGTCACATGTCCCAATAACTCAACTTCCCTCCTACATTGGGGGATGAATTATGTTGCAATGGGAGCATGGGCTGCCCCTGCCAAAGGGACTCCCACTTCCCTGCTCTTCTCCTGGACCCTCTGGGGGAGGGGGGGGTTTGCTTTTCATCTCCCAGCATTTGCCGTCACAGGTTGGCAAACGCAGGTTGAACGTAGAGTCGGAGGATGGCTTGGGTTGGAAGGGGTCTTGAAGATCATCTAGTTCCAGTACTCATAGCTTTAGGAGAATATCTAAGGAATGGGCTGCCCAGGGAGGTGGTGGAGTCACTGTCCCTGGAGGTGTTCAAGGAAAGCTTGGATGAGGCATTTAGTGCCATGATCTAGTTGAGTTGATAGGACTGGGTGCTAGGTTGGACTGGATGAGCTTGGAGGTCTCTTCCAACCTGCCTGATTCTATGATTCTATGATTCTCCTCAGTTCAAGAGGGACAAGGATATGCCACAGAGAGTCTGAAGTAGGGCATGAGGATGATGAAGGCACTGGCACAAGTCTGACGAGGAGAGGCTGAGAGACTTGGGGCTGCTTAGCCTGGAGAGGACTGAGAGGAGATCACAGAATGTCAGGGGCTGGAAGGGATCTCCAACATTCATGCAGTCAAATCCCCCTGCCACAGCAGGATCACCTAGACCAGATCACACAGCAACACATCCAGGCAGGTTTTGAATGTGTCCAGAGAGGGAGACTCCACAACCCCCCTGGGCAGCCTGTGCCAGGGTTCTGGCACCCTCACAGGGAAAAAAAATTCCTCCTCAGGTTTAAATGAACCTTCCTCTGCCTCAGCTTCCACCATTGCCCCTTGTGCTGTCCCTGGGCATCACCCAGCAGAGCCTGGCTCCAGCCTCCTGCCACTCACCTTTACATCTTGATAACCATTGCTGATCTCACCTCTCAGGCTCCTCTTCTCCAAACTAGGATCTTATCTTACGAATGCTTACAAATACCTGAGGGGTGGGTGTCAAGCATCAGAGAATGCATTGAGTTGGAAGAGATCCTCGAAGGTCATCTTGTTCAAACCTGTGCAGTCAGCAGGGACATCTCCAACTAGAGAATCATAGAATCAGCCAGGTTGGAAGAGACCTCCAAGCTCAGCCAGCCCAACCTAGCACCCAGCCCTGGCCAATCAACCAGACCATGGCACTAAGTGCCTCATCCAGGCTTTGCTTCAACACCTCCAGGGACGGCAACTCCACCACCTCCCTGGGCAGCCCATTCCAATGCCAATCACTCTCTCTGCCAACAACTTCCTCCTAACATCCATCCTGAAGCTCCTCTGGCACAACTTGAGACTGTGTCCCCTTGAAAGCAGGCTGTCCAGAGCCACATCAAGTTTCACCTTGAGTGTCTCCAGGGAAGGGGCCTCAACCACATTTCTTGGGCAACCTGTTCTGGTGTTTTCCCATCCCCACCATGAAGAAATTCCTCCTGATGTCCAACCTAAGTCTCCCCTCCTCCAGATGAAAAGAAGGGTCCAGTCTCTTGTCAGTGGTGCCCTGTGATAGGAAGAAGACAATGGACACAAACTGGAACACAGAAAGTTCTACTTCAGCATGAGGAAAAACTTCTTTGCTGTGAGGGTGGAGCAGGCTGCCCAGTGAGATTGTAGAGTCTCCTTCTCTGGAGACTTTCAAGAGCCATTTGGATCATTCCTGGCTGACCTTCTCTAGGTGACCCTGCTTTGGAAGGGGGATGAGATTCAATGATTTCCAGAGCTCCCCTCCAACCCCTAACATTGTGTGACTGGCTGCATCTGGAGCACCACGATGGATGCAGCAGAACAGGACATGATGGTATCCCACAGCCTTTGTGAGAACATCCCTGCAGCCTTTGGGACGTGCAGGCAGCAAGGAATGATCCTATTGCATCTCACCCAGCCTCTGAACTCCTCCAGAGACATAGAGCAGAGCTAAGTTTTCTGTCTCACCGTTGCAGCCCAGTCCTCAGGGTTCTGCATGCACTGAGAGGTGCTGGAGAATCACAAGAGGTTAATTTGGAGAGGCACCCTTTAGAGTTCCCTTCCCACCCACCTGCCTCCTCCAGAGAGAGCTCAGGAGCCAGCCCTTGCTCCATCGGGGAGGAGACAGCAGCAGGGATTGTGGTGAGGAGTAAAAGAGCAGCTCCATTCGATTGCAACCAGGAGCATCCTGATGACTGCAGGCAAGAGGGTCCCAGGGGAGCAATATTTTCTAAACACGATTTGTGTCACAGCTCAGTGTGTGTTTGTGTGGCTGTCCCCGGGGACAGGAGCCCAGGCTGTGCATAACACAGCCCCCTCCCGCTGCTGGCACAGTGCTGGGTGCGGGTATGGTGCTGGACAGGCGCTGGCACAGTGCTGGGCAAGGGCACGGTGCTGGGTGCAGGCACTGTGCTGATGGAGGGTGAGGTGGTGGACGTGGACCAGGTACTGGATGTGGCCACGGTGCTGGCACAGTTCTGAGTGCAGGCACAGTAGTGAGTGCTGGCATGGTGCTGGCTGAGGGGACACTACCTACACAGCCGGCTCCATGGTGGGACCGGGATCTGCCCGGCTGGGCAGTAGGAATGTGCTGAAGTGCTGCTGGGTGTGGGCACAACGCTGGGCGAGGGCACAGTGCTGTGAAAGGGCACACTGCCCACATGGCCAGCTCCTTGGTAGGACTGAGATGTGCCCAGCTGGGCAGTGGGAGGGGGCAGGAGCTGCCAGCAGCCCCAGAGGGAGGAGGCAGCGCCATCCATCACCGGCGGAATGGGTTTGGCAGCTCCCGGCGCGGAGCTGATGGGCTGAGCAGGGGCTGAGCAGAGAAACCCAATGAGATGTTAAATAAAATTAAAGGCAGAGCGAAAGAGCAAGCAGGGATTGGCAGAGACACTCAGCTGCCTCCCGCCAGCCCGGGTCACCCACCCTGGAAGCACCACAGGCTCCTGCCCTTGGGTTGCTGGTTGCTGCCTGTGTCCCTGCCTGGCCAGCTGAGGAGGGGAGGGGATTTCCACACAGCCCCAGGGGCCAGGACGCACAACAGCAGGAGCTGGGGAGGTCCCAAAAGCTTTGAGTGCCGGTAAATGCTCAAGAGCATCTGAAAGCTGGTGTGATGGAGAATCCCCTGCTCCTCTCACCTTAAAATGTGAAGAGAGATTCTCGGAGGTTCAGGATGTCCCACTGGGGCCCTAGCAGCTTTGGAAGGTGGCCTCCTGCAACCAGGAATTCCAGGAGAACAAAGATTCCTGGTGATTTATGATGGAAGAGGCAAACCTGGCCTCTGTCTCTCCCAGGCAAGCCTTTGGTGCTGCCCTTTTAATCCTCAGCCACCTGGCACTAAGGGGAACTGGAAGAGACACTTTGTGTTCAATTAAAAACAAGGAAATGCTTCTCCATGTAATGAGAAGCCTCCAGCAACAGACCCTGAATGCTCCCCCACCTAGATTATGCTTTGGAATTCATCCCCTCTCCATTGGAATGTGGGAGACAATTGAGGTCTGAGAGAGAGCATCCTCTAAAGGCAGCACTGGGACACCCATCCTGAGTTTATCACCCACCCCTTGCTCACTGGGGCACTGCCACAGCTTCCCACCAGCAGGCAGGGAACAGGAGGCCAGGTGGGTGAACAGGGCTAGGATGGTCAGTGGTGTCCATTGTGGGTTGTCTGGAAGTGGCTGTGCCTCTGCCTGGAAAACTCCAGGGAGCTTCTAATGGTATCTGCTCAGCTCAGAGAGGGCAGTGGAAGTAAAGTAGGAGGGCAATGGGAGCAAAGTAGGAGGGCAGTGGGAGCACAGTGGAACCCAGGAGGTTCTGTCTGAACAGGAGGAGAAATTATTTTGCTGCAAGGATGCTGGAGCCCAGAGAGGTTGTGGATTCTCCTTCACTGGAGAGATACCATGATTCCAAACCCACCTGGACACTGTGATCCTGGGCAACTCGCTGTGGGTGACCCTGGTGTAGCAGGGGGGTTGGACTGGATGATGTCCAGAGGTTCCTTCCAACCCCACCATGCTGGCATTCTCTGGGTGCAGCCCTGGCAGGTGGGGAAAGGTGAGGCACCAAGTGAGCAGGAGCAAGGAGGGGTCGAGCAGGGGCAAGGAGGGGGGGTGAGCAGGAGCAAGGCAGGAGGTGAGCAGGAACAAGGAGGGGGGCGAGCAGGAGCAAGGAGGAGGGGGGCGAGCAGGAGCAAGGAGGGAAGGCAAGCAGGAGCAAGGAGGGGGGGGGGAGCAGGGGCAAGGGGGGAGGGGGGGGAGGCAAGGAGGAGGAGGGGGGGGGAGGGGGGGGGGGGGGCGTGGGGGGGGGGGGGGGGGCGGGAGGGGGGGGGGGGGGCGTGGGGGGGGGGGGGGGGGCGGGAGGGGGGGGGGGGGGCGTGGGGGGGGGGGGGGGGGCGGGAGGGGGGGGGGGGGGCGTGGGGGGGGGGGGGGGGGCGGGAGGGGGGGGGGGGGGCGTGGGGGGGGGGGGGGGGGCGGGAGGGGGGGGGGGGGGCGTGGGGGGGGGGGGGGGGGAGGAAGGGGGGGGGGGTGAGCAGGAGCAAGGAGGGAGGGCAAGCTGGAGCAAGAGGTTCCAGTCCCAAGGCAGCAAGATAGGAGCAGCTCCATGCTCAGTGGTGAAAAGCTCCCTGGGAAGAAACTATCTCCTGAGTAGAAGGATGGAGGAATAAGATGTGAAAAGTGGTGGCTGTAAACCCTCTTTTGCATGACTGAAGTCCAGCCCTGCTCAGGGAGCTGGCACAATGAAAGCCAGCACAGAAGAGAACATTGCTGCAGGTCCTGGTGGTCACCAAGAGCTGTTCAGCAGGCATCAAGTGACGAGAAGTAAGCACCACCAGAACCCTGCTCAGCGAAAAGAAGAAGGGAAAAGGAGAGGCTGGGGGGGGGGGGGGGGGGGGGGGGGGAGTGGGAG
>WAAF01000018.1:9328-29118 GCA_013400475.1 Tricholaema leucomelas
AATCTCCCCTCTGCCAGCTTAAACCCATTCCTCCTCATCCTAACATTACCAGACCTTGTCAATAGTCCCTCCCCAGCCTTCCTGTAGGCTCCCTTCAGATACTGCAAAGCCACTCTAAGGTCTCCTCGAAGCCTTCTCCTCTCCAGGCTGCAGAGCCCCAACTCTCTCAGCCTGTCCTCAGAGCAGAGCTGCTGCAGCCCTCTGAGCATCTTCGTGGCTCTCCTCTGGACTGGCTCCAGCAGTTCCATGTCCTTCTTGTGTTGGGGGCTCCAGAACTGCACACAGGACTCCAGGTGGGGTCTGACGAGAGCAGAGTAAAGTACCTAAAAGGAGGTTGCAGTGAGGCTGGAGCTGGTCCCTTCTCAAACACACTTGAAAATGCAGGGCTTTACCAGCCTGGCACTGAGCTGTGAACAAGACTCTATTGTCTGGGTGAAGAATGATGTCCCTGTCAGCCACGTTTCAGGGGTGCTGGGAGGGAGTCTGGCTCCTCTGGGCGAGGCAGGCACAGTGTAGGCTTGGGGCAAAGCTGCCTGCCTGAAAAACACCAAGGTTTGGGCATACAATGAGCAAGGGCAACCCTTTGTCTTGCTCTGCTTGCTCCTCTTCTCCTGGGGGACCAATCCTGCGTGGCTGAGACACTTCTCAGAGGGAAGTGGCCAGATGTCAGGGTGCTCAGCAGAGGGATGGGCGCGCTCTGGGGTGGGAGCTGGCTGTGCTGGGGATGCACAAGTGGCTCCTCCCTGCTGAGGAGCTTGTGGGAGAGGGTCCAAAGGAGGCCACCATGATCTGAGGGCTGGAACCCCTTTGCTGTGAGAACAAACTGAGAGAGTTGGGGTTGTTAAGTCTGGAGAAGAGAAGGCTCCAGGGAGATCTTATTGTATCCATTCAGTACTTACAGGGGGCAGCGAGAAAGCTGGAGACAGACTTCTCAGCAGGAGTGTTGTGATAGGACAGGGGTGATGGCCTGAAGTGATAGAGGGTGAGAGAAGCAAGGGGTTATTTACACTGTTATGGTGAGACCTTGGCCTGGGTTGCCCACAGAGGCAGAGGATGCCTCATCCCAGCAACCACTGCAGGTCAGGTTGTCTGTAGCTCTGAGCAACCTGCTCTAGGTGCAGATGTCCCTGCTGGCAGCAGGGGAGTTGGAATGGCTGATATCAGCATCAGCAGAGTTCTCATTAGATGCTCATCTGATCCCAGGTGTTAGATACTGTGATAGTGTTCAGCCACCTGTGCTTGGCTCTTAAGCAGCTCTGCTGGGCCCATCTTTCTCTCTATGAAACCCTCACCAAAGCTGGGCAGATGTTGCCTTTGTGGACTCCTCCTGGCAGCAATGAAGACAAAGGCTGGAAATATAACACATACAATCATAGAATCAAGCAGGTTGGAAGA
Source organism: Tricholaema leucomelas (assembly GCA_013400475.1). NCBI lineage: Eukaryota > Metazoa > Chordata > Aves > Piciformes > Lybiidae > Tricholaema lacrymosa > Tricholaema leucomelas. The sequence goes on from WAAF01000018.1 coordinate 10,724, forward strand.
GACCTCCAATCTCAGCCAGCCCAACCTAGCACCCAGCCCTAGCCAGTCAATTAGACCATGGCACTAAGTGCCTCATCCAGGCTTTGCTTCAACACCTCCAGGGATGGTGACTCCACCACCTCCCTGGGCAGCCCATTCCAATGCCAATCACTCTCTCTGCCAACAACTTCCTCCTAACATCCAGCCTAGACCTCTCCTGGCACAACTTGAGGCTGTGTCCCCTTGTTCTGTTGCTGCTTGCCTGGCAGAAGAGACCAACCCCAGCTGGCTACAGTCTCCCTTCAGGTAGTTGTAGCCAGCAATGAGCTCTGCCCTGAGCCTCCTTTTCTCCAGGCTAAACTTCACCTGCCACCTCTCACAGTCCAGCAGTGTACTGGTAGAGCAAAGAGCTAGTGGTGGTGTGGGCTGTGGGGTGCAAGCAGGACACAAAGCGGGCAGGAGAGAGTAAAAGGTCCAACCTGATCTCATCTAAAGGATCAGGCTGTGTCCCCTAGCTGGGGATTAGCACAGAGGGGTCTCCAGACCCATACATGATTCTGCAAGCCCCCAAGCCTTGTCCTAAGGTTGTGATATTCAGTGGAAGCAGAAGCAGTAGAGCTGCAAATAATGCTGCTCACCTCAGGGGCTTTATAGAANAGTTCAAACCCATTCCTCCTCATCCTGTCATTACAAGACCTTGTCAATAGTCCCTCCCCAGCCCTTCTGTACCCCCTTCAGATCCTGGAAAGCTACTCCAAGGTCTCCTGGAAGCCTTCTCTTCTCTAGGCTACAGAGCTCCAACTCTTGTAGCCTGTCCTCATAGCAGAGCTGCTGCAGCCCTCTGAGCATCTTCTCTGTGAGCAATTTGTGTCCCACAGAAGCAGGGAGGGGAGGGGAAGGGGAAAGAGAGCAATAATTGAAGCTGGTGCCCATTTAAAATGCCTTCCATCAGAAGTGAAGAACTGAAGCTGGGTGAGGGCTTTTTTTTTTTTTCTTTCTCCCCATAGCAGAAATTATTTGGCCTTGAAGCACACAGACCTCACTTGCTCCTCTGCAATTGAAAAAGAGCCTTTTGTGAGGACTTTTTAAGTACAATAATTACTACAAAGCACTTCAAGAGGGATCCTGATTGTCCTCTAGTTTTCATTTCATGCTTTCATGGAATTTTTTTTTTTTGTTCAAGGATGAATCATTTATGAAATGTCTATTTTAGGATCACACCTTCCAGAACCTTATTATTTGCCTTAAAGGAAAAAATAAAGAGAGAGAGAGAATTCCATGATGGGCAGGAGCATATTCTTTAAGCTCTCCCATTAGTGCAGCTAAATTCATCAGAGTAGTATTACTGTTCATGCAAAAGAGATGTCTTCTCTCTTTAAACCTCTTGGCAAGTGGTTAAACTGATCACAGGCTCACAGGATATTAGGGGGTGGAAGGGAACCAAGGAGATCATCGAGTCCAACTCCCCCCCCTGCCACAGCAGGACCATGTAATCTAGGTCAGATCATCCAGACAGGTCTTGAAAGGCTCCAGAGAACCACAGGATGTTAGGAGTTGGAAGGGACAAAAGGGATCATCCACTTCAACTCTCCTGCCACAGCAGGACCACACAATCTAGCTCAGGTCACACAGGAACACATCCAGACAGCCCTTGAAAAGCTCCAGAGAAGGAGACTCCACAGCCTCTCTGGGCAGCCTGTGCCAGTGCTCTGGGACCCTTACAGGAAAGAAGTTCCTCCTTGTGTTGAGCTGGAACCTCCTGTGCTGCAGCCTCCACCCATTGCTCCTTGTCCTATCCCAGGGAGCACTGAGCAGAGTCTGTGCCCCCTCCTGACCCTCAGCCCTCAGATACTTATAAACATTTATCAAATCCCCTCTCAGTCTTCTCTTCTCCAGACTAAGCAGCCCCAGGTCCCTCAGCCTCTCCTCATCAGGCAGTGCTGCAGTCCCCTCATCATCCTCATAACCCTCTGTGGGACTCTCTCCAGCAGATCCCTGTCCCTCTTCAACTGGGGAGTACTCAAGATGAGGTCCCACCAGGGCAGAGTAGAGGGGAAGAAGAACCTCTCTTGATCTGATAGGCATACTCTGCTTAATACACCCCAAGATCCCATTGGCCTTAGAATAGAATAGAATCAAGCAGGTTGGAAGAGACCTCCAAGCTCAGCCAGTCCANAGGCTGCACACCCCCAGCTCCCTCAGCCTCTCCTCATAGGGTTTGTGCTCCAGGCCCCTCACCAGCTTTGTTGCCCTTCTCTGGACACCTTCCAGCACCTCAACATCTCTCTTGAATTGAGGAGCCCAGAACTGGACACAGCACTCAAGGTGTGGCCTGACCAGTGTTGAGTACAGGGGAAGAATGGCCATAAGGGCACATTGCTGGCCCATAATTAACTTATCACCTCCCAGCCTCTACTGGTGCAGTTAATTATTCCTCTCCAGGTGCAGGACTCTGCACTTGTCCTTGTTGAACCTCATTTGGTTCCTCTGGAAGCAAATGTTAGGAGGAAGTTCTTGACAGAGAGAGTAATTTGCTGTTGGAATGGGCTGCCCAGGGAGGTGGTGGAGTCACCGTCCATGGAGGTGTTGAAGCAAAGCCTGGATGAGGCACTTAGTGCCATGGTCTGGTTGATTGGACAGGGCTGGGTGCTAGGTTGGCCTGGATGATCTTGGAGGTCTCTTCCAACCTGGTTAATTCTATGATTCTCTGTGTCCAGGTCTCACTGCATGGCCTCACAGCCTGCAGCTGTATCAGCCAAGCCTCCCAGTTTGGTGTCATCAGCATAGCCACCATAAAGCCTGGGGAGAGAAAAAAACCTCAAACCTGAAGATTCCCAAGCTGCAAAGTTCAATTTACATGCTTGACAATATACACATATCCCCTCTAATCTGTCCCCTTGTAGCATAAGAGCCTTGCAAATCCATTCTGATTTCAAAAGAAGGAAAAATTTCTCTTCCAAGAGGGTTGTGGTTTTTTTCTTGCCTCCCTTCTGTCAGCACCAGGTTGTCAGAGCCACCACATTTAGCTCCAGGGCCAAATTTAGGTTGTAGTTTTGTGGATGCTTCTCTCATTGAGAGAGGAAATTAATGGGTTGGTGTGTTTGAAAGCCTGTTGAAGATAGAATTCACACAGTCACAGAACCTTAGGAGTTGAAAGAGACCTCCAAAGCTCATCCAATCCAACTCTCCTGCCAGAGCAGGATCACCTAGACCAGAGCACAGAGGAATGCATCCAGCTGAGTTTTTAATATCTCCAGAGAGGGGGAGACTCCACACCCCTCCCCCCCCCGGGCAGCCTGTTCCAGTGCTCTGTCACCCTCCCAGGGATAAAATCTTTCCTCACATTTACATGGAACTTCCTGTGCCTCAGCCTCCACCTACTGCCTCTTGCTCTGTCATGGGGCATTACCCAGCAGAGCCTGGCTCCAGCCTCCTGCCACTCATAGAATCAGCACAGACTCAGCCAGGTTGGAAGAGACCTCCAAGCTCATCCAGTCCCATTGTAGAGATGGAATATTTTAGGGATGGAGATGGACTATTTTAGGGATGCCATTGTCCACTCTTGTGATACACACTCCCTGTGCAAACAGCCACAAAATCCTGATCAACACAGCATCAACCAGGTTGGAAGAGNCTATTCTAGGGATGGAGATGGACTATTCTAGGGATGGAGATGGACTATTTTAGGGATGCCATTGTCCACTCTTGTGATACACACTCCCTGTGCAAACAGCCACAAAATCCTGATCAACACAGCATCAACCAGATTGGAAGAGACCTCCAAGCTCATCCAGTCCCATTGTAGAGATGGACTATTTTAGGGATGGAGATGGACTATTTTAGGGATGCCATTGTCCACTCTTGTGATACACACTCCCTGTGCAAACAGCCACAAAATCCTGATCAACACAGCATCAACCAGGTTGGAAGAGACCTCCAAGCTCATCCAGTCCAATTGTAGAGTTGGAATATTTTAGGGATGGAGATGGAATATTTTAGGGATGCCATTGTCCACTCTTGTGATACACACTCCCTGTGCAAACAGCCACAAAACCCTGAGGGACACTTTCTTCTAAGCTGATTATCAGGTTTACAAATTACACCTTGGCTCCTCGGCTCTCCTTCCCATTCCAACTCCTCACTCCTTTACCTGCAGCCACCAATGACTCTTAATGATCCCAGTGCTGGAGAAAGGGAAACTTCAAACTTGCATCCCTAATGAATTCATGGGAACTAATTGCCTGAGTTCATAGAACTATTCAGGGCAGGATATTTTCAAGCTTATTCAGCCAAGGAGCACAAGCTCATGGTGTGTTTGGAGCAGGCAGGTGTAGCTACACAGGCAGAACCTACCTGGAGAGATGCAGGTGCTCTGTGGAGTGATAAATCTGAAATGCTGCTTAAAGGAATTGTTCTCACCTGAGATCTGCCTGCATTTGATGAGCTGCCTTAGCCTGAACTCTGTATCTTTATTATCCTCCCTCCTGACCTCAAAACCCCTTGATAAATTCATTGAGATTCTGCTTTTTCTCAGGAAGGTACCAAGCCTCTGTTTGTTCAAGATCTGTCTCATTTCCAGTCTCATGCTGGGGTTTGTCACAAGTCCTAAGCAAGCTATTAGCAGAAGGAAAAGTATTTGATGAAGTGTTCTGGGACAGGGATCCCATGAGCTAGCACAGCTCCTGGGATGCAGCAAGAGCAGTGTGGGCAGCAGAGAGAGGGAAGTGATCCTCCCCCTCTGCTCTGCACTGGAATACTGCATCCAGTTCTAGAGTCCCTATGACAAGAGGGATGTGGAGATGCTGGAGTGTGTCCGTAGAAGGGCCAGGAGGATGCTCAGAGGGCTGCAGCAGCTCTGCTGTGAGCACAGACTGAAAGAGTTGGGGCTGTGCAGTCTGGAGAAGAGGAGGCTCCCAGGTGACCTTCTTGTGGCCTTCCAGCATCTGAAGGGGCCCTCCAAAGAAGCTGAGGAGGGACTTTTGCGGCTGTCAGGGAGTGACAGGACTGGGGGGGAATGGAACAAAGCTAGAAATGGGTAGATTCAGACTGGATGTTAGGAAGAAGTTCATCAGCATGAGGATGCTGAGAGCCTGGAATGGATTGCCCAGGGAGGTGGTGGAAGCCTCATCCCTAGAGTTAAGGTCAGGCTGGATGAGGCTGTGGGCAGCCTGATCTAGTGTGAGGTGTCCCTGGGCATGGCGGGGGGGTTGGAACTGGCTGATCCTTGTGGTCCCTTCCCACCCTGACTGCCTCTGTGATTCTCTGACAGGGATCCCATGAGCTATCACAGCTACTTCATGTGTCCCTCCTGCGTTCTACTTGGTTTTCTAACTGGTTTGAGCTGGGCTAACCTGCCAAGGGGGCTGATATTTTCAGGCAAGTGTTGCAAGTCATCTGCTGTGGGCAGATGCGTGGCAGTTGCCTCAGCAAGCTGAAATGCCAACCATTGCCTTGAAGTCTAACGTTGGTTTGATCTGGGTCATTACCAGAACAACAAAAGAAAGCGGAAGGTACTGCAGCAGGGGGAAGGGGATAAATGGTCAACTGCAAAGCACAGAGCAGGGTTTGGATCTAAATACCTTTAAAGTTCAGGAGTGCTGTGTCCCGGGAGCTGGTTCAAAGCCATTTCCAGACGACACAGACCTGTCTGGTGTTCTTCTTGTTGTACCTGTCTGACTGGAAGAGCGACCCAAGGAGTATCTTTCTTGTAAGCCTCTCATTAGAGGAACTATGAAGTAACTCAACCCCCACCTAGGCTTCTTGCCGTGCTGCTTTCCCACTTGCTTCAAAGGAAATTGGTCCTGTATTTTGTGTGGATTCCAACCAACACACAAAGGGAAATATGCATGTTTGCAAGGCCAGCAATCAGACAGGAATCTGCACTCTGGGAGATGCAGAGATGCTGACTGCAACACAGCCTGGTCAAAAGGTCTCCATCTTTATTTGCTGCTAATACTGTCAGGATTAACGTTGTTAATGTTGCTCATGCCAAGAAGGAATAAAAAGAAGCAGGACAGGGCTGGAGAACCTCTCCTCTGAAGACAGGCTGAAAGAATTGGAGCTGTTCAGCCTGCAGAAGAGAAGGCTGTAGGGTGAACTTGGAGTTGCACTTCAGTATTTGAAGGAGAGCTGCAGGAAGGCTGGGGAAGGGCTGCTTAGAAGGGCTTGGAGGAATAGGATGAGGAGCAATGGTTTGAAACTGGAGCAGGGCAGAGTCAGGTTGGACATAAGTAAGAAATTCTTTATGATGAGGGTAGTGAAATACTGCAACAGGTTACCCATGGATGTGGTTGAGGCTCTGTGCCTGGAGACACTTAGTGCCATGGTCTAGCTGATTGGCTAGGGCTGGGCACTAGGTTGGACTGGATGAGCTTGGAGGTCTCTTCCAACCTGGTTGACTCAATGATTCTGTGAAAGTCAGACTCAATGCTGCCCTGACCAGCATGATCTAGCCAGAGGTGTTTCTGCAGAGGGGTTGGACAAGATGACCTTTGTGGGTCCCTTCCAATGCAATGCAGTCTGTGGATGGGTGAGGTTTATAGAATCATAGAATGGTTTAGGTTGGAAGGGACCTTGGAAGGATCATCCAGCTCTAACCCCCTGCCATAGGCAGGGACATCTCCCACTAGAGCAGGCTGCTCAAGGCCTCATCCAGCCTGGCCTTAAACACCTCCAGAGAGGAGCATTATGAAGCATTAAGCACATCCACATGTCTGGTGGTGAAAGACTCATAGAATCAACCAGATTGGAAGAGANTCCTCCTAACATCCAGCCTAGACCTGCCCTGCCACAGCTTGAGACTATGTCCCCTTCTTCTGTTGCTGCTTGCCTGGCAGCAGAGCCTAACCCCAGCTGGCTGCAGCCTCCCTTCAGGTAGTTGTAGCCAGCAATGAGGTCTGCCCTGAGCCTCCTCTTCTGCAGACTTCACACCCGCAGCTCCCTCAGCCTCTCCTCATAGGGTTTGTGTTCCAGGCCCCTCAGCAGCTCTGTCGCCATTCTCTGGACGAGTTCCAGCACCTCAACATCTCTCTTGAATTGAGTGGCCCAGAACTGGACACAGTGTGTTGGGTGTGCTGCTGGGTGGAATTGCTTCTGTTGTGCTTTATGTGTGAAATAGGATGGTGATGGAGGACAGGGCTGGAGGTGACACTGCTGCCGCTTCACGGTCCCATCATTTGCTCTGGTTCATGTAGCAGCACCTGGACCAGGGCTCTTTCTGGGAGCTTTTGTAATGGACACAAATCCTTGTGATAGCACTGATTTCACACACTGCAAATAGGTGAGCCACCTTCTTCAGAGTGTAATGATTCTTCTTTGCCATGCTGGAGTCATATCTGGCCGAGCAAGACGCTCCGTGAGCAGAATCACCACGGCAGGATCCAAGCCGGCAGGTCCTGAATGCGATTTCATAAAGCACCTTGGGATGCCTGGGCCCTGAAAGGAAACTCTCTTTTGTAAAGCATCAGTCTCTGCTCTTGCTAGCAAGCACACTGCCTTTATTTGCAAGGCTTCTGAGAAGTGTTTGGTGGCCATTAGAGGAGCCCCAGGGAGCTGGTGGTGGCGGTGGCAGCTGAGGCTGCGCTGGATTGGCACCCCCAGGTTGCGGCAGCCGCCTGCGGGACTGAATGGCTGAGCTCCTGCGCTGGACTCCCAGCCCTCAGTGACCAGCTCATGGCAGCACTAATTAAGAAGCAGTCAACTCTCCTTTCAAAGAGAAAATGCTGTCAGCAGGCAGAGGGAGAAATCCCTTTCCCTTGGCGGGAGGTTGGTTAGTGGGACAACCGCTGGACAAAACCAAGGGGAACACAAAGCACTCAGCTGCCTCTGCGCACAATGGGACCTGCAGCTTTGAAATGTAAACGGTGCCTACCCTCACCTGCCACAAAGAGCAGAGCAGGAAAGTGCTGAAGAACAGAACCCAACTGCACTTCCTTGATTTTTCAGTTTTTGTGAAGGCTGTTTAAGGGCCTTTTGATCTCACTGAGGTATTTATCTCATGGAGCTGTGGCATCGCTGAGAACCAGAGAGAATTAACTTTGTCCTGGCTTCACAGCACAAAGCTGTTGGGCTTTAGCTGGCCTGGATTAGGAGCAGTGTGGCCAACAGGACAAGGGAGGTTATTCTGCTCCTGTGCTCTGCACTGCTCAGGCCACACCTTGAGTGCTGTGTCCAGTTCTGGGCTCCTCCATTCAAGAGAGATGTTGAGGTGCTGGAAGGTGTCCAGAGAAGGGCAGCAAGGCTGAGGAGGGGCCTGGAGCACAGCCCTGTGAGGAGAGGCTGAGGGAGCTGGGGGTGTGCAGCCTGCAGAAGAGGAGGCTCAGGGCAGAGCTCATTACTGTCTACAACTACCTGAAGGGAGGCTGTAGCCAGGTGGGGGTTGGTCTCTTCTGCCAGGCAAGCAGCAACAGAAGAAGGGGACACAGTCTCAAGCTGTGTCAGGGCAGGTCTAGGCTGGATGTTAGGAGGAAGTTGTTGGCAGAGAGAGTGATTGGCATTGGAATGGGCTGCCCAGGGAGGTGGTGGAGTCACCGTCCCTGGAGGTGTTGAAGCCAAGCCTGGATGAAGCACTTAGTGCCATGGTCTGGTTGCTTGGCCAGGGCTGAGTGCTAGGTTGGACTGGATGATCTTGAAGGTCTCTTCCAACCTGCTTGATTCTATGATTTGTAGCATGAAGGGCTTTGGGTGCAGGCCCCCACCAGAGGAGGACCATAAACCAGGCAGGATGACACCCACAGCATGCAAGACACCTGATGAGTGCCTGCTCTGCTTTGGTGCATCGAGTGCACTGTGTGTTTTGGTGGGAATCTTGGTTGCTTCCCAAAGCCCTGCTCACAGCTGTGAGCCATTAGGTGATTGCACACTTGCACTTGCTGGCTCCGTGGCAGCACCATCATGTGAGATGTGAATAGGACAGGGTTGAGCCTACACACTCTTGCACCCCCCAGACCTGCTGCCAGTAGGGTTTAGGTGAGTTTTCAAAGAGGAGGTCCAAGTTTTTGCTTGGCCATTTGGGAGTGTTGAATACTGCAGGGGAAAACCCACTCCCAAGTGCAGCCCTGATGGTTGTGTCACGTGTGTGAGCTCCATGGCATGAAGGAAGAAACAAACCTCCTCTGCCAGGTTGTAACTGAGGTTTATGGGTGCCTGATCCTGAGATTACACCCTGGGGTGTATTAGAAGGGCTGTACTAGCAAAGAGGAAAAAGATCTGGGGGTCCCAGTTGATGGGAGGCTGACCATGAGCCAGCAATGTGCACTCATGGCCAGGACAGGCAATGCCATTCTGGGGTGGATTAGCAGGGCTGTGGTTAGTAGGTCAAGAGAGGTTCTCCTGCCCCTCTACTCTGCCCTGCTGAGGCTGCATCTGGAGTACTGTGTCCAGTTCTGGGCCCACCAGTTCAAGAGGGAGATAGAACTGCTTGAGAGAGTCCATCACAGAGCCACAAAGATGATGAAGGGAATGGAGCATCTCTGTTTGAGGAGAGCCTGAGGGAGCTGGGGCTGTGCTGCTGGGAGAAGAGGAGACTGAGAGGGGACCTCATCAGTGGTTAGAAAGATGTGCAGGGTGAGTGGCAGGAGGATGCAGCCAGGCTCTGCTGGAGCATGCCCAATGACAGCACGAGGGGCACTGGGTGGAAGCTGAGGCATAGGAAGTTCCATGTGAACATGAGGAGGAATTTTTCCCTTGTGAGGGTGACAGAGCACTGGAACAGGCTGCCCAGGGGGATTGTGGACTCTTCCTCTCTGGAGATATTCCAAACCTGCCTGGATGTGTTCCTGTGTGATCTGCTCTGGGTGATGCTGCTCTGGCAGGAGGGTTGGACTGGATGAACTTTGGAGGTCCCTTCCAGCCCCTGGCATTCTGTGATTCAGTGACCACTTGTTTGTTAGCCTCAAGGGTATCAGTGGATCCTTCCTCCTGTCAGCAGAGGTTGGAGCATCAATCCTCAGGCCCTGTGAAGTGGGCACAGATAATTGGAGAGGGAGGTTGTGTTAATTAACCTTGTAATGTGCAAGTGGTGAAATTTCACCTGGAATATCCACCCTGCAAGCACCTAAAGAGCAGAACAATGTCAACCAATTGGATAGGATTCAGAGAAGAGCAATAAAAAGGATGAAAGGGCTGGACTGATTTATGAGGCAGGATTAAAAGAGTTACACATGTTCAGCTTGGCAAAACCATGGCTGAAGGTGGGATACAATATCTGCCTGCAAGCGTGAGAGGGGTGTGAGTGCCCAGGGATAGGATGGGAATTATTTAGCCTGGTGCAAGGGGGAGTAACAAGATTGAAAAGGAAAATAAATTCAAAAAAGGAGATAACCTTTGTGAGTGGGTTGAAGGAGAAAGAGGTCTTCATGGTGAGAGCCTGGTTTGATCTGGAATAATCTCTCAGATGGATGAAGCCTCAGACCTGGCTCAGGAGCAGTGTGGGCAGCAGGACAAGGGAGGTTATTCTGCTCCTGTGCTCTGCACTGGTCAGGCCACACCTTGAGTGCTGTGTCCAGTTCTGGGCTCCTCCATTCAAGAGAGATGTTGAGGTGCTGGAAGGTGTCCAGAGAAGGGCAGCAAGGCTGGGGAGGGGCCTGGAGCACAGCCCTGTGAGGAGAGGCTGAGGGAGCTGGGGGTGTGCAGCCTGCAGAAGAGGAGGCTCAGGGCAGAGCTCATTGCTGTCTACANTGACTCTGTGGTTCTGTGACTCTGTGGTTCTGTGACTCTGTGGTTCTGTGACTCTGAGGTTCTGTGACTCTGAGGTTCTGTGACTCTGAGGTTCTGTGACTCTGTGGTTCCAGGGTTCTATGGTTCTATGAGTCAAATTATTAGAAGGGAGCTGGGGAAATGGAGCACAAGACAGGAGTTTGGAGTGCTCCACTGTTTGGAAAACACCAATCCCTGTCATTCCAGCCGTGCCATGAGAGCAGTTAGGATGTTTCTCTCCAGCCATCAGTCACTGCTTTGATGTGGGTAAGGGAAAGGAGTGTGGGAAGAGAGTTTAAAAGTAAACAAGGAACTGAAGAAGCCTGTGACAATTGTACAGATGATGCACATCCTTAGAGCTGCAGATTCAAAGGGGAAGAAATTCCAACCATTAGTGCAAGTTTCTCAACAAGTGCCCCTGCCAAGCTGTCAGGAAGGGTTGTGAAACCCTGTCCTGTGGACTGATGGAGAGACAACTGAACTTGTGCATCCAGCAGTGCTCATGAACCCAGCCAAGAGCATGAAAAAACAGCTCAGGAGCCTGGGGAGGGGGGGTCCAAATAAACCAATTAGCAGGCTTCTAGTTACCCTCTGAGCTCCTGATTTGTCCTAATGCTTCTCCTAACAATAATTATAAGGAAAGGTTCGGTTGTTGGGTGGCTTTAGTGGTTTGGGATTTTTATTGTTGTTGGGTTGGTTGTTTTTGGGGTTTTTTTTGGTAACTGTGGAAAAAAAAAACCAAACCCCAAAGTTTTAAAATTAATAAATAATGATAATAAGCTGAAGAGAGCAACTCCACATTACAAACAAGAACCATATGCTGACTTATCATGGGAAATATGTAAATAGAGGCTGGAGCTGATCTGGAGCACATGTTGCTAGTCATGAAGCAGCTCTTTAAAATTCCATGGCTGGATCATTAACTTCACAGCATCCTTTATGGAAGACAACAGAGGGCACATAAGCAGGGGGGGGGCACTGAAAACAGCCTTCTCTGGAGGCATCTCATTGAACCCAGCCCTTTGTGATCCATCAGCTGAATCAGAGTGGAGACTCCTCTATGCTGCCTAAGTTGGATGGGTTTACCCAGCACTAATAGTATGTTCTGGCTTAGATTCACAGATCAGTCAATGTTAGGGGTTGGGAAGGACCTTGAAAGCTCATCCAGTCCAATCCTCCCTGCCAGAGTAGGAGCACACAGAATCATAGAGTCAACCAGGCTGGAAAAGACCTCCAAGCTCAGCCAGTCCAACCTAGCACCCAGCCCTGTCCATCAACCAGACCATGGCACTAAGTGCCTCATCCAGGCTCTACTTGAACACCTCCAGGGACGGTGACTCCACCACCTCTCTGGGCAGCCCATTCCAATGCCAATCACTCTCTCTGACAACAACTTCCTCCTAACATCCAGCCTGAACCNGCAGAAGAACCTCCCTTGTCCTGCTGGCCACACTGCTCCTGAGCCAGCCCAGGATGCCATTGGCTCTGCTGCCCACCTGGGCACACTGCTGCCTCATCTTCAGCCTACTATCCACCAGGACCCCCAGGTCCCTCTCTGCCTGGCTACTCTCAGCCACTCTGTCCCCAGCCTGTAGCACTGCTTGGGCTTGTGGCCAAAGTGTAGAACCCTTGTTCAATCTCATCCTATTGGCCTCTGCCCACCCATCCAGGTGGAACACATCCAGGAACACATGTTTCAGAGGAACACATCCAGGTGGATTTTGAACGGCTCCAGAGAGGGGGACTCCACAACCTGTCTGGGCAGCCTGTTCCAGGGCTCTGTTACCCTCTCAGAGAAAAAGTTTTCCCTTATGCTCATGTGGAACCTCCTCTGCTCCAGCCTGCACCCATTGGCCCTTGTCCTGTCATTGGCCATCCCTGAGCAGAGCCTGATTCTGTCCTCCCTTCACATCTTCACCAGCGTGAATGAGGTCACCCCTCGGCTCCTCTGCTCCAGGCTGAAGAGACTTAACTGCCTCAGCCTCTCCTCACAAGGAGATGTTGTGGAGATGTTCCACATCCCTTTGGTTGCACCAGAAACAGCCCATTCTTGCCCTACCTTTGCTGGAAGAGCCAAACAGCCTCAAAAAGCGCAACCTGACTGCTCACCATTCGCAATGTGGTTGACCTGGGAAGATGTGGTGATGGATCACAAGCCAGGAGGAAGCTCTGTCCTGTGGTTTCTCTAAAGCTGTGGCTGTGCCAAGCTTGTGTTCAGATCTTTGCTGCCTATTTTCTTAGTCATCTTGGGCAGGTCACTTCTGCCTATCATCTCTTTCTTTTCTCAGTCGATCCAGACAAGATGACTTCTCTCTAGGGCCAGCAGTGATCAAAGGAGGTCTAGATTGAAAGAGATTCCATAATTAGGGAAAAAAAAAAACCCCTTCATAAAATGCAAGAAAGAGATCCTGGACCCCAGAGAAGGCTCTGCCTTAAGCAAATGCTTTAGAGAAGTGAAAAGATGAATTTAGACTGGTGCAGTAGCCTGGACAGGCATCATCTCATCTCTCTTGAGCTGTGCAAGGAGAAAAACCTCCCCAGAGCCTGTTCATGTGGCCTCTCTTTGGGGATTTTTGTGCAGCAGCCTCTGTGAGAAGTAGGGTGAGAGGCTGAGTAGGCTGCAGCTCGGGCAGAGGGGGAGTTAAAAGCATTGCTGAGCCCAGTAAATCGGGAGCAAAGATGTCAGCATCCTCAGTTTCCATCCCAGAGAGCTGGCGTGAGGCAGCGGTTTGCAAAAGGCCTGATTTGCACATGCCTGAGTATTGCTCAATGCCCAGGAGAAAAGCACAGCAATCTGTTCCTGTGGCATCCTGGGCAAAACTGAGTGCCCAGCTTGGGCTCTGCAGTGCCTAAGGTGAGCTACCTTTCCCGGAAGCAAGGCAGCCTGCAGCCATCCCCAACCTGGCTGCCCCGAGGCATTTGGGTACCAGCAGCTCTCTGCGAGATGCTTTCGGTGGTCCATGGGATGAGCATGTTTGGGGGGGGATGGGAAGGACTAAATTCGGGGGTGGGTCAGGCCCCACCACAGTATCTCCATGTACCCCTGAGACTGCAGAGAAATGCAGGCAGGGTCAGTGCAACACAGAGTTCCATCTCCCTGGTGATTGGAAAGGCCTCTACAAGCTTCGTTGTGAGACAGAGCAGTCTGCTCGAGGTTATTTCCCCATCTGACTGCAAGATCTTTGCAGTACTTGGAAGGGACAGGGGGAAAGAGAACAAATTCCATCACTTGGTGTCTCCTCGGGCAGTAGCAGCAGCAGCTCTTGACCTCTGTGCTGTGCAAAGGTAGCACCTTGGAGTTTTATCACAACCAGCTCCTAGAAACAATCACTTGGGTTGAGCTTCACTCGCTAAAAGCTGCTGTGCAGAGGCATCCGTGAGCAGGCTGCTCAACCTCAGACTGTGGAAGAAACAATAGGAAGAGCTGTGGCAGTAAGGGAAGGTCTCAGGGGAGAGCTGGGCTGGTAGTCAGCAGTTCCTCCTGCCCTGTCTATTGTGTGATGTTCAGTTTCAAACTCTGATGTCCTGACGGCTGGGACCATGTGGGATGAGCTGCATTTGGCTTTTCATATCTTGCCTATTAAGAAATGCAGATAAAAGGCTTTCTCCTCCTCCCCCTCCAACTTTAAAGTCAAGCACCACGTCTGCCATGTTAAAAACAAGCCTAGAGAGAGGCTGGTTATCTGCTGAGCAGTTAAAGCTCCCTCCACTTAGCTGCACAGATCCAAAGCTCCAGCAGATGTGTCTCGACCACGCTGGCTTCAGATCTGCTCCTTGCACCTGCAGTGGGTGCCCTGACACAGCCTGTGCTGGCCCTGCGTTGCCCCCAACCCACAGTCCTGAGGGCATCACCCAAACCTGCCATGCTGTGTGTCCCCTGCATGCAGCCCGTATGGGTCACCCCTGGGGCAAGTGCCACTGATGCTATCTAGGGGAAATGCCGCAGATCAGAGGCAAACAAGCAGCGTGGGGAGGGGGGGAGGAGGGAGTCTGGGAGAATCAACCTCTTCAGAAAGTTGTTGGAAGGAGGAAGAGCTAAAGGAGAAGCTTAAAGAAAGCCATTAATATTAATTCAGGGAGATAACAGGAGCTCAATGCCTGTATGAAAGGGGGGAAATCACAACTGTTAAGTGCAGGAGCCACTGGGGGAGATGGGAGCCACTCTGGAGTGCTTCCCAGGGAGCAAATCCTCAAGCAGTGTAAATGCAAGGAGCTACCTCTGGGCTTTGGGAACTCAAGCGGCAGTGGCTGATGTGGCAGGGGAGAGAAGAGGGAAATAGGCTCACAAACTGGATGTGTCCACCAAAGGATATCACAGAATCAGTCGGGGTTGAAAGGCACCACAAGGATCAGGCAGTTACAACCCCCCTGACACGGCCAGGGACACCCTACCCTAGAGCAGGCTGCCCACAGCCTCAGCCAGCCTGGCCTTAAANCCTCCTGGCCCTTCTCTGGACACACTCCAGCATCTCCACATCCCTCTTGTCATAGGGGCTCCAAAACTGGATGCAGTACTCCAGGTGGGGTCTTAGCACAGCAAATTGGGAGAATCACCTCCCTGGCCCTGCTGGCCAAACTTCTCCTGCTGCAGCCCAGGGACCTGCAAAAGTCCAGGTCGAGTTAGGAGGAACCAGGGATGGATTTGCAGGAAAGCATTTGCCAGAGAGGGATTAGGGGGCTGGGAGATGATGCTGGCAGGGAAGTGTCCCCACCATATGCCTGCACCCTGCCCCATGGGCTCATCCAGCTCAGGCAGCAGCACAGCCAATCTCAGGACTTCATTCTCTGTGCACACCTTCAGTCCTAATGGGAAGCACAAACCTGGCATCTTCTGACTCCCCAGCACTGCAGCTGACAGTGTCAGCCTGGCTTGTTTTGTGCATCTTGGTAAATAACGTGGCAGTAGCTTGGCTAAAACAACATCTCTCATGCAAGCACAGCCAATTGTGCAGTGCCAGCAAGGCTTTGGTCACCTTTTCCACCTGGTTCTGCTGCTAAAGGGACAAAAAGGTCAGCAGCCTGCATCCTAGGGGCCACTTGTAATTGCACGCAGTTAGCAGAAGCAATTAGCCCAAGCATGCTCTTGGTCTGGGGCAGGATGTTGGAGATATTCAAGATGAGGATCTACAGGGCTCTGGGCAACCTGATCTGGTTGGTGATGTCCCTGCTGACTGCAGAGGGGCTTTTACTAGGTGGCCTTTGGAGGTCCCTTCCAGCCCAGCCCATGCTGTGTTGTCTCTGTACTTCTCTCCAAAATGAGGCAGTGCCACCAGGGAGTGAAGGTGAGGACAGAGGTGGCAGCAGTGTTTGGCAGCCAAGGTGGTGCTGGGGTTGAGGTGTCCCAGGGAGCTGTGTGGGGCTGGAGACCTGCATGAGAGCCCACAGTTTGGAGGGCTGGGGGGCACAAACTGGCATGAGCCCCAGCTGCCTTCTTGAGGAGCTGGAGGCAAGCAGGTGGGAGGCTGTAACCAAGCCACTGCCTTTGCTATCTCCTGACAACAATGAATTTGTTTGAACTTCCACGATGTTTGGAGAGGAAGCAGTATCTGGTTTGGGGTTTGAGGGGTTTTTTTCCCCCCCTCCTCTTGTGTTTTGACAGTTTTGTTTCATTGGGTCACTTTTATGAGGAGCATTTTATTATTTTACTGTGTTCTTCATCTGCAATTTAATTGCACTCCATAAAACTTGAAAGCTCCCAGCAGAGAAAATCCTACAGTGCTTCCCATCCTCTCCCACTGGGGCTGGGATTGCAGGGGTCACATCGTTGGTCAGCAAACAGGGCTGAAGCCTTTGGAAGGAGCATGTTGATTTTCCTCAATTAGAACAGTAACAGCTTTTAATTGGTGCTGTCAAAGTGGTTGAATTTGACCCACTTCCATCTGGGGCATGTTTTGAATGGTGTAGATATGATCATAGAATCACAGAATCAACCAAGCTGGAAGAGACCTCCAAGCTCAGCCAGTCCAACCTAGCACCCAGCCCTGGCCAATCAACCAGACTAAGTGCCCCATCCAGTCTAATCATAGAATCAGTCAGGGTTGGAAGGGACCACAAGGATCAGCCAGTTCCAACCCCCCTGCCATGCCCAGGGACACCCTACCCTAGAGCAGGCTGCCCACAGCCTCAGCCAGCCTGGCCTTAAACACCTCCAGGGATGGGGCCTCAACCACCTCCCTGGGCAACCCATTCCAGCCTCTCACCACTCTCATGCTTAACAACTTCCTCCTCACCTCTGGTCTGAATCTCCCCACCTCCAGCTTTGCTCCATTCCCCCCAGTCCTGNTGCTTGGCATTGCCTCCACCCAGATGCAGCATCTTGCATTTGGTCTTGTTGAACCTCCTGAAGTTGTCTTGTGCCCACATCTGCAGCCTGTCCAGGTCCCTCTGGATAGATCTCTTGGGCCTGTCTGCTGCACCACACAGCTTGGTGTGGTCAGCAAACTTGCTGAGGCTGCACTCAGTGCCACTGTCCATGGCACCCACAAAGATGTTGAACAAGACTGGTACCAGGACTGATCCCTGAGGGACTTTTCTTGAACACCTCCAGGGACAGTGACTCCATCACCTCCCTGGGCAGCCCATTCCAATGTCAATCACTCTCTCTGGCAACAACTTCCTCCTAACATCCAGCCTAGACCTCCTCAAAAGGTCTGAGAGCATCAAGCCTTTGTGCTTGGAATATGTCTTTGAGTCAGAGAGTGCCAGGCTGGAAGGGACCTCATCTGGTCCAGCCTCTCTAGTTGATAGCAAAGTTTAAAGGAGCTGGCCCAGAAGCCTGTCAAGCTGAGCCTTCAAACTCCTTCCCCTGGCAAATGATTCCAATCTCTCACTCTTCTCATGGGGAGTTTTTTTCCTCAGGATCCCTATGGGAATCTCCCCATTGGTGACTTGTCCCCATCACCTCTTGTCTTTGCTGTGGCACTGCTTGTGGAAAGGGAGTCTGCATCTTCCTTGGAGCCACCTTTTAGGTACTGGTCCATGGTGATAAGATTTCCCCCAAGCCTTCTCTTCTCAAGACTGAACAAGAATAGAATAGAATAGAATAGAATCAGCCAGGTTGGAAGAGACCTCCAAGCTCAGCCAGGCCAACCTAGCACCCAGCCCTATCCAGTCAACCAGACCATGGCACTAAGTGCCTCATCCAGGCTTTTCCTGAACACCCCCAGGGACGGTGACTCCACCACCAACCTGGGCAGCCCATTCCAATGGCAAATCACTCTCAAGCTGACATCTCTCAGCCTGCCTTCCTATGGCAGGGCTGCCAGACCTACACAACCCCTCTCAGATGTTGGTACTCAAAACTCCAGGGGCAGGATCTGTGCCCCTGCAGCAGCTCTGCTTTGCGTCCTTCCCCTACACCACCAGCTCTGCCTGGCTTTGGGTTAACTTCAGAGAATGACCTAAACCTGCTCCTGTTCACCAGCTGTGGTTTGGTTTTGTTCTCTAATCTCCAAGCTCCAAAGTTCCCAGCCAAGTGAAAAATCCCTGGAGAACTCCTGTGCTGGGCTTTGTGGGGCTTGGAGATCATTCCTCAGCTGATGAAGGAGCATGGCCAAGGGGATGAGTCCACCCTGATCCCAGCCCCTCACCTGCCCAGCCACACTTGGCAGGATCCAAGCCCACAGCACCACCAGAGCAGGCTTATTCTGCATACATGGAAACACTATGGAATGCACCTGCACAGCAGGGTCAGACCTTCAGGAACTGGGTCAGGAACTGGC
>WAAF01000018.1:45581-60223 GCA_013400475.1 Tricholaema leucomelas
GAGGACAGGCTGAGAGAGTTGGGGCTCTGCAGCCTGGAGAAGAGAAGGCTTCCAGGAGACCTTAGAGTGGCTTTCCAGTATTTGAAGGGAGCCTACAGGAAGGCTGGGGAGGGACTATTGACAAGGTCTGGTAATGTCAGGACAAGGGGGAATGGGTTTAAGCTGGCAGAGGGGAGATTTAGACTGGATGTTAGGAGGAAGTTCTTTACAGTGAGGGTGGTGAGACACTGGCACAGGTTGCCCAGGGAGGTTGTGGATGCTTCCTCCCTGGAGGCGTTTAAGGCCAGGCTGGATGAGGCCTTGAGCAACCTGCTCTAGTGGGAGGTGTCCCTGCCTATGGCAGGGGGTTGGAGCTGGATGATCCTTGAGGTCCCTTCCAACCTAAACCATTCTATGGTTCTATGAAAATCTAGCTGGTGCCGTTGGTGCAGCAGAAAGAATGGAGGTTGGCTTTGGGTACCAACAGGACAGAAGCAATTCCACAATTGCTTTCCCAGGGTTACTTGTTAGAGGCAGGAAGGTCTGGTAGACAAATCTGTCCCTGGTATGGGCAGCTTCCCCTCAGGAACAAATTAAGCTCTTCAGCTATAAACCAGGGCTTGTGCCATAAATACCAGAGAGAGAAGGTGCTCAGGTGAGAGCTCCCTGCTGTCAGGCCTGCTCAGCCCTTCCACCAGATCACTTGGGCTTAGAGAGCCAGAACCTCACAAAGCTCTTTTGTACCCACAGGTGATGCAGGTGAGCAGTCGTGGCTCAGTCACCCCAGGGTTAGGCTCTGACCACCCTTCCTCACCTCGGGATGGAGCCCTGATGTGCCATGCCATGGAGAGTTCCATCACTAGGATCGTGGTACCCCCTTGAGCATCGTATCCTGACTCCACTGCTCACTTCCAGAGCCAGAGAGAGTCCTCACACCTCTATCAACCCAGTCTCTTCCAGCAGGTAGGTTCGGTGGGGCAGCCTGGGCACCAAGGTCAATGCCAAATTTGTAGCTGAGCTAGCTGAAGGGGCTTTAAATTACTTCATCAGTGCACTGCTTTGGCTACAACCACCTCATACCATCACAGATCAGTTTGGGTTGGAAGAGACCTTAAAGATCATCTAGTCCCAACCCCACCACTACAGGCAGGAACACCTCCCACTAGACCAGCAGCAGGGCAGAGCTCAGCTGCTGTTTCCAACAACCACCCCACCCCCAAATATACCCAAGAAACAACCTTTTCAGGGTGAAAAAGAAGTCAAGACAATATTAATTTGAAAAATATAAACTTTTAATAAAGGCTACATCTCTTAATTACAATAATTATTGTACCAAGTCATTTTTGTGGCTGGTTTTTTTTGTTTGGTTGGTTTTGTTATTTAGTTATTTCTTTTTTCTTTTTTTTTAAATGAAACTCTTTATAATGCATAATTTACAGTATAAGTAGAACAAAATGCCATGGCAAAAGTCATGAGTACAGGACTTGTAATAAAAGGCATAAAATAGATTTGTACATAAACCCCTTAAAGAAGCAAGGGAAAGCTTGAACCCTGAATATAGGGCGACGCATGGGCCGGTAAGGCCATGCAGGCACAGGTACTGTACTGATTCAATGGAACAACACTAGAGATAGTGTATTAATATTTCCACCATACATCTTTTTTTCTCTCTCTACAATATATACAGACTTACACAAAGTAGCAATGGCAAACAAACAGAACGCACAGATTAACTTAATCAACACACACCGAAACGAAACCAAAGTGTGGGGGGGGGGAAAAAGGGTGAGGGGTTTCTAAGGGAAAGGGGTTGCTGGCTCCCAACACCCATCACACTCAAGAGACAGCTTTTGCCTACCTCTCCCACGGGCTCACGTGGGTGTTGTGAAGGTAGGGCAAAGAAAACCCACCACAAAAAGCCCAGCACCTATCTGAGCACAGGCCCCGCTGTAAGCTACGCGTGGGTCAAACACAAGCTGCACCCACGCCGGTGCAGGAGGGTGAAACAAAGCTCTGCTGTGAGCAACACACACACACACACAGAGCTTTGTGACCCTGCCTTTTGCAAGGCGTCCTTTGGGTGTGCTAAGCATGGAAATGAGAACTGGATGGCTTCTTCTACAGCTCTCCCAGGCTTGGGGGTTTGCTCTACCTTGCCTCCACCAAGACACTGCTTGGTACCCTCACCACCGACAGCAGCAAAGCAAAAGCCAAAGCTCGGCCCGCAGAAATCCATGGACAGAATAATCAGGTGCTGTTGGTATATTGCATCTAAAAGTATTTAGAGCTTAAGACCTTTATTTCAGATTAGAGCAGCATCAATTAAAATGCACCAGGGGGGTCTCCAGATGAATGGTAGGACAGGTTTGCTATTTCAGCTTTTATTATTAATTATTATTATTATTATTATTATTAATTTCTTTAGAAAAGCTTTTCTCTTCACTTGGAGAAATACTGGGCACAAAGTCACTCCTTCTTTCCCTCCCTCCCCTTCATTTAAAAAACAACAAAAAAAAAAAACAAACAACAAACCCAACCCTTCCCCCTCCCCTCCAAAAGGAAAAAAAACCACCCAACCCACGAATGCACTCACAGCCAAACTCCTAAATTTTCCATAGTGGGAACCACATAAAAAAATAGACTAATCCTTCCTCCCATCACCCCACTTCCCAGGCCCTCTCTTCTCCATTGTTAAAGCAGCATATCCAAAAACTGGACTTCAGGGGAAAACAGAGTGTTCAATAAATATCAATAAGGATTACTGTTAAGGTAAGCTATACACAGTTTTCTCTTAGTCCATAGATTTTTGGATCCCCAGGAAATCATATATTATGTATGGAAGTCTCTCCAAGACGGTCTGCATCTCCACTAGCCAACAGTGGTCATGGTTTTAATAAATAGTTCAGCATTTTTATCATCTCAGTACCCAACTCATGAATAATAAATGCCTTTTTTTTTTTTTTCCCCTCTTCTCCTCTAAGGCTAATTCAGCAAAGTCTTCCCAGACTTCACTTCTCTCTTTTTTTGTTTGCTTCATTGGTTGGAAACTTTCCTTCAGAGTTTGGTGGGGTTTGTTGTTCTTTTTTTCCTTTTCCTTGTCATCACTACTGTTGTGTGTCCAAAGACTTCTCTAGCTTCACTGTTCTCAAGAAACGCAGATGCCATCAATCGATTCTTTCCACTTTCCCAAGGATCCTTCCTTCGTACATGGGCAGGATGGTTTCATCTTCCCAAATCTCTTCAAACACGGCGCCGCAGTCGAACTCGTCGCTGGCTTTTTTGAAGTAGTATCTGCGGTAAGGAGAATGAAACCACAGTTAGCAATCAAAAGGTAAAGCAAAGAAAGGAGGCTTGGGCAGTTCTTAGAACCACAACATAGAATCAACCAGGTTGGAAGAGAGCTCCAAGCTCAGCCAGGCCAACCTAGCACCCAGCCCTAGACAATCAACCAGACCATGGCACTAAGTGCCTCATCCAGGCTTGGCTTCAACACCTCCAGGGACTCCACCACCTCCCTGGGCAGCCCATTCCAATGCCAATCACTCTCTCTGGCAAGAACTTCTTCCTAACATCCAGCCTAGACCTGCCCTGTCCCAATTTGAGACTGTGTCCCCTTGTTCTGTTGCTGGGTGCCAATCTCCAACCACTCCCTCCCAGCACCTGGCATAGTCAGGAAAACCTCAGGGCTGCTCATGTCATAGAATCATAGAATGGTTGAGGTTGGAAGGGACCTCAAAGCTCAGCCAGGTCCAAGCCCCTGCCATAGGCAGGGACACCTCCCACTAGAACAGGTCACTCAGGGCCTCATCCAACCTGGCCTTAAACACCTCCTGGGAGGTTGAGGAGCACAGTATCACAGAATGTGATCATTCCACAACCTCCCTGGGCAATCTGTGCCAGTGTCCCACCACCCTTACTGTAAAGAACTTCTTCCTAACAGCCAGTTGAAATCTGCCCCCCTGCCAGTTTAAATCCACTACTCCTTGTCCAGTCCAGCAGGTACAGTATTGTTTTGTGTCTGTGAAGGCTGGGCAGAGGGGACAGCACTAGGGGGAGGGAGATTTAGATGGGACATTAGGAAGAACAAATTTGGTCATAGAAGGTTTCAACTCAACACAAGGAAAAGCTTCTTTACAGTGAGTGACAGAGCACTGGAACAGGCTGCCCAGAGAAGTTGTGGAGTCTGCTTCTCTGGAGGCTTTCAAAGCCCACCTAGAAGCCCATACTGTGTGCAGTTCTGGAGCTCTCTAACACAAGGACATCAAACTGCTGGAGCAAGCCCAGATGAGGCCATGAACAGAGGGCTGCAGCAGCTCTGCTATGAGGACAGGCTGAGAGACTTGTGGCTCTTCAGCCTGGAGAAGAGAAGTCTTCGAGGAGACCTTGTAGTAGCCTTCCAGTATCTGAAAGGGGCTACAGGAGGGCTGGGTAGGGACTATTTGTAATGACAGGATGAGGAGCAATGGGCTTAAGCTGGCAGAGGGGAGATTCAAACTAGATGTTAGGAAAGGGCTCTTTACAGTGAGAGTGGTGAGACACTGCACAGGTTGCCCAAGGACGTTGTGGCTGCTCCCTCCCTGGAGGTGTTCAAGGCCAGTCTGGATGAGGCCTTGAGCGACTTGTTCTAGTGGGAGGTGTCCCTGCCTATGGCAGGGTGTCAAACCTGGCTGAGCTTTGAGGTCCCTTCCAACCTAAAGCATTCTATGATGCATTCCTGTGCAGCCTGCCCTAGGTGATCCTGCTTTGGCAGGAGGGTCAGACTCGGTGATCTCTGGAGGTCTCTTCCAACCTCTGTGATTCTGTGAAGAAGTTCTTTACTATGAGGGTGGTGGAACACTGGAACAGGTCACCCAGGGAGGTGGTGGAGGCCCCCTCCCTGAAGACATGCAAGACCAGGCTTGATGGGGCTCTGAGCAACCTGATCCAGCGAAGGATGTCCCTGCTCACTGCAGGGGAGGTTGGACTAGATGACCTTTCAAGATCCCTTCCAACCTAATGCATTCCATTCCATGATTCTATGAACAAGAAAGCATCCCTAAGGCTACAGGCATGGTGATGGGGCAGAGGGAGCAGGGCTGTGCACGCTCCTCAGCAGTGCCAACAGCTTCTGCAGTGAGTAAATTACACATGTTGGCAGTGGATATCCTCAGCAGTAAAGAAAATTAGAAAGTGGGGCAATTCCTGGTCAAATATCTCATTTTAAATGTAAGTAAACACAGTTTCAGTTTAAAAATAAATACAATTTCATTTTAAAACTGAATAAATACCATCTCAAAGCAAAGCAGTTTTAAGGTTCCTCTCTCTCTCTCTCTCTACCTTCTTTCTTTCATGTGTTTTCTTCTTTCAAAGCTGAAGCCCAACATTAAAATTAGCAACTGTTATTAAAAGGAGAGGCTTTTTAGGCACAGGGATGGATTCAAAGGAAACCCTCCCAGCTTCCTGCAATGCAAAAGCTGAAACTCTGTGGTACTCCCACTGAAAAACAAAGGGCCTGGAGCCTGACACTCCAAACACTCAGACGCCTCCTTCACATGGCCATTTTTAAGTGCCAGAAACTCCTGTATTTGTTTCCTGACGCTTCTCAGCAGTCCCAGGCGTGGAGCAGAGCTGGACCAGCCTGCGGGACGTGACACTGGGAGGTCAAGTAGCAGTGTCCTGCATTCCTGCTCTTTTGCTCCGGGTCGTTAGATCATGAAGCCAACGCTCCCAGAGACAAAAAGCACCCCCACCCCTCCTGTGTCAAACAGTAAGGACCCCTCTATTATCCTGAATTAGACCGTTCAGCTTCTTGATTAAAGGTTCCTTTTATCCCGTTTGGAGCTTTCTTCCTTCTAAGGCTGCTTAATTGCATATGCACAAATGAAGGGCTTCCATTCAGAGGGGTAGCATTTAGGGAGCCTGTCCGTCTGCCGCCGCACACCTCTTCGGACATGCCTGCTCCCTTGCAAAAGTGCTTTGCCATCTGATCACCAGGGATGGAAAAACCTTCATCAGATGGATTACAGAGAGGGGGGAGGGAAAAAACCCAAGGAAAAATAAAATAACCCCTCCCCTGTAGTTTCCAGACAACTGGGGCTGGCAGATGTCTATGTCAGGGAAAAGGCTTCTGCAATTATTACTTCTGTAGTTGAAAAAGGAGCTCAAATTCAGCTCCCTTTTACTACTAAAGCTTAAAGAGCCTCATCAGGCTCTTAGAATTTGTTTGGAGGTTGTTTCTTTTTGTTTGGGTGGGTGAGTTTTCCCCCCCTCCCTTTTAGTGAATTCTACCACAGCGTTTTAAAGTATTTACAGCAGTCCCTGCCTATGGCAGGGGGTTGGAGCTGGATGATCCTTGAGGTCCCTTCCAACCTAAACCATTCTACGATTCTATGAAATCTACTTGGTTTGGGGGGTACCTTAAAAACCATTTAGGTAGTGGGACACAAGCTGGGGTTTTGGTCAAAGCAAGGAAAGCAGCTTCATTCAAGGTGCAGTCAGGAGTTATCCCAAACTGAATTGACTCATGTTGTGCCTTTAATGGCTCAGCAAGAAAAAACATCTTAGTGAAGTCCTTCAGAGCCTGCACTCCTTGAAGTCAATGACCCAACACCCACCAACTTGCACGCTGCAGGTCAAGGCCACAAGTCCCCAGGCCAGCAGCCTCACAACAAACCCAAAAGAAGAGCCCAAGGAAAGTTTGACTGAATGATAAAGAAACTCTCTTCCCTTTCCCCTTCTCCAGATAACAGCCACTCTTCCCCATAACTTCCCCTACAAGCCCAAGCACTGGCTGTGTTTACAGCCTTTTTACTGGAGAAAACACAATCTGACCTTTTCCATAATTACAACCTCATTTCAGAGGGGGGGGGGAAGGGGGAGAGAAGAGAAAGAAACAAGGGAAAAGAAGAGGCAAAGCTAAACAAATAAATCCTCCCCCACAACATCTTCAGGCAGCCACTCTGCTCGTATTTGCTCAGAAATGGGCTTTCCATTGAAACATATTTTATGTGGCAAAGCTTTGCTCTCTCTTTTTTTTTTTTTCTTTCTCCCTCTCTCTCATTTTTTTTTTTTATTTCCCCTCTCTTTCATTTTTTGGGACATCTGGCACCAATCGAGGCGAGCAGGCCTGGCCTTACAGCTCTGTTTTGAACCGCTGCCATCTTCAGATTACCCGACACCACCCAGTCTTCTTGTGCATGTATGTTTGTTTTTTGTTAACGCCATCAGTATTAAATCACTGCTTAATTCCTTCTCTTTT
The DNA here is from genome assembly GCA_013400475.1 of Tricholaema leucomelas. Taxonomy (NCBI): domain Eukaryota; kingdom Metazoa; phylum Chordata; class Aves; order Piciformes; family Lybiidae; genus Tricholaema lacrymosa; species Tricholaema leucomelas. The sequence continues at coordinate 52,798 of WAAF01000018.1, forward strand.
TCATCCCCTCCCCCCCCCCCCCTCTTTTTTTTTTTTGGGGGGGTGGAGGGAAAGGAGCAGAAGGGAGGAAAACCGAGCAGTGATTTCCCGGCGGCTGCCCCACGGCGGAGCCGGCCACTGGGCTCTGGCATGGCAGGAGATACCCGCCTCACAAACTGATCCAATCAATGAAGAATTTGGGAGAGTGGAGCATTTCTGCGTGTCTTTGTGCATTAAATGAAAGGCAAAGGCTTCAAAGCCATGCTTATTAAATGTGCCTTAAAAAGAAATCAATGCCAGATGTGACCAAAGCAGCCTAGTTAGTGCCTCCCCGTAACACACACACACACACACACACGCGTGCGCTACTGGAGGCACTGCGGACCTCTTCCCTGAAGGTCACCTGCAGTTTCACTCAAAGTCCAGCCAAAAGTCAAAGCTTAGATCAAAATGATTCCCTGGAGGTACACACATTTGTGTAATTAGTTTCACCTTGTGTCTGTGCAAGATAAAATCCTGGGCAGCTACCCAAGCGCTCTCTATAAATTTCTGTATTGTCTTTACCCAGGTGTAAAGGGCTGAGATCTGAGCGCGATAACGTTTCATCCTTGTCAGTCACTTAAAAACGTTTTTCTACAGCAATTACAGTCTGACAAGGCACAAATAATTGCACCTAGAGGGGCTTTTTCAGGCCACAGAGGTTTTGGTAGCCTAGTCCTGCGCTGGGGCACGGCTCAAAAAGTCACACAAAGCAAGTAACAGCCAGGACAAAAAAGGATTGCTTTTTCTTTGAGGGGAGGGTGGAACTACACGGCCACTGGAACGGTGGCAACCCACTGGTGAGGCCACAGAAACCGGTCTGCAACTGAGGCAACAAGGCTGCATCCGCTGGAGGAGAACTGTGAAGGGGCAAGAGAGGTTTCAAGGGTTGGAAAGTGATGTAATGGTGCAAGAAGGCCAAGAGCCTCTCCTGCAGGTCGCCCAGGTTGGGTGTACTTGCAGGTTGCTGCCATCTGATGGCAGCTGGGTGGGCTGCAAAGAGGGTCTGGGGGAATGGTTGGTGGGGTTCCACGCTGCAACAGCCATGGACAGAGTCCAGCTTGGCGTACCCCAGCCTGAGAATACCCTTGGGTTACCTCCTTCTGAGCTGCAGAGGTGGACGTTCCAAAGCTAGATACAGGCTAGTGGTGAAGCACCAGCTGGGAAGTCCTCACCCCAAACCCAAATGACCATGTGGAGGTCAAACCAGAGGCCGGCAGTTACAGGGCAAGCCTTTCAGCTCTTTGAAGCACCATCAAATCAGTGTCAATTCAGAACTCCACACTGCAGCTTCCCTCTCCTGCTCACCCTGGGGGTGATGTGGCCAACAGATGATCCCAGGAGTGGCCAAATCCACTGGGAAAGCGCAGTGAAAATAGTCAACACGAAGCTACAGCCATGGGAACTAGAGGAACAGGGGCAGCAGTAAACTGGTTGAACTGGGAGCTGGGCCCTAGAAACCAGACAGGCAGGGTTTGTTGGTGTTTCTGAGAAGGAACTCAGCACTGCTGGTGGAGCTTTCCCTGCAGGGTAGAGGTTTTCGTTCCCTAATGAAGAGAGAAGCGAGCTCGCTGCATCTCAGCTCCATGTCCAACACCCCAACCTTTCACTGACCTCATTTGTGGCCACACCATTGGAAATAAGAAAGGAAAAAAACAAAGCACCAAGATGAATGTTGACCCTGATTGGAAACTGAACCCCACTGCTCCACACCTTTGCCACAAGGCCATGAAGCCAGCTTGTCCTGGTGTTCAAGCTTTTTGGACGCGGGCTGGAGCACAAATCCAGCCTGCCAGCCTACATCCTCATACAACTGGGGGAAGAGGCTGGGCATGGAGATGGGGAGGGGGTGGCGTCTTCACCAGGGACCCTTTCTCCATCTCCAAGTTGCTCTCGGTTTGAGTAGGAAGAGAGTAAGAAGATCAACAGCCTCTGAAAACTGAGGTGAATGTGTCACTGTGGGTAGACCTGCAAAGTATCTGCTGACTGTTTTGACTTACTCAAATATACTAAAGACCAAACAAATCACAGCTTCTTACCTGTAATTTCCCTTTTTGCTCAGCTGTTCTTTAAAGTGCCCAAGTGTTAGGCTCTGGGCCTTTAACATCCTCCTGTAGGGAATTTCTTCTCCGCAAAAAAAATAGGTGACAACCAACTCACTGGTCTGAGAGGTGTGAACAACTGGCAGTTTCTTTGGCTCTTTGTGACTGAAAAAGAGAAAACAGACAAAATGCTCTGTTTTTCCATTTGGGGACAGGCTGTTTCACCACGCTCAGCCCAGCAGCCTGCTGGTCAGAAATACCCTGGGTGTGACTCAAAAAGTCAGATATTCCTGTAGCCACCAGAATTTGTCACAGTGTTTGCACAGCACTTCGCTGAGCTCCTGCCCTCTGTGATGGTGGCAGGCTCGGCATCACAAAGCACCCAGCCTCTCTTTACTGAATGAGTGGTCAGGCACTGGAATAGGTTGCCCAGGGAGGTGGTGTAGCCACTGTCCCTGGAGGTGTTTGGAAGGTGTGGATGCGGTGCCCCAGGAGGTGGTTTAATGGCCGTGGTGGCTAACGGTTGGACTCGATGACTTCAAGAGGTCATTTCCAACCAAACCAATTTTGTGAGTCTATGGGCAGCAGAGACCTCATCCCATTTGATGGATGGCAGAACCGAAGGGATCACAGGATGTTAGGGGGTGGAAGGGACCCAAAGAGATCATCGAGTCCAACCCCCCTGCCAGAGCAAGGCCATACAGTCTGTCTTAGGTCACAGAGGAACGCATCCAGACAGGCCTTGAAAGTCTCCAGAGGAGAGGGACGGGGGTCAGATGCCTGCTAGGAGCATCAGAGAGAGGACTGTGGGCTAGGTGAGCAAGCGTAGGTAGGGCTCAGCATAGACTGACCTCTCCTTAGCACTGTCCACCCCCGATTTTACAACGCTTTTTTCATCTGCCTTCATAGGAGACCTCCGCCAAGCTTCCTCCTCACACACAAAAACCACCTGCACCCACCAAGCAGCTAACAAAAGCAAATCCACTGCCAGCTCTTCACCTGCAGTACACAGGTAATCATCCACTGCCAGCTCTTCACCTGCAGTACACAGGTAATCATCCACTGCCAGCTCTTCACCTGCAGTACACAGGTAATCATCCACTGCCAGCTCTTCACCTGCAGTACACAGGTAATCACCCACTGCCAGCTCTTCACCTGCAGTACACAGGTAATCACCCACTGCCAGCTCTTCACCTGCAGTACACAGGTAATCACCCACTGCCAGCTCTTCACCTGCAGTACACAGGTAATCACCCACTGCCAGCTCTTCACCTGCAGTACACAGGTAATCACCTTACTTTTGCTGGCGAGGAGGGATAAAATTAACTGGATCTTGCCACTTGCACTGAGCAACCTTGTCCAAAGAATAATTAAACCAACACTACCAGCAAAATGGCAACGCTCTAGCGAACGCCACGCAGCCAAACCTACAACTGCTTCTGAGGCAACGTACACTTGGCATGTCAAGAGGTCACAAAGTGTTAGTCCGCAGTAATTTAGTCTTCCTAATTTGTTCTAAGTCTTTGTAGAGTGGCTTCAGCAAAAAAAAAAGCTGCCAGCAAAGACAGCTGGTGGACTTAAGGTCAACCAATTAAAAATGAAAGGCTCTAGTCAGGTGGCTCAGTCTGGACTTCAAACATTACTCATTGCTTAAGATGAAGAGGGTAAGAAAGAAAACTTTAATTATTTAGGCCATTTTAGACCTCTCTGTAGCAGATTTCTTGTTAAAAGAACCATCCTGTAATTAGACTAATCCAATCTTTGTCCACTTTACAGGAATGCAAGTTAAAAAGAGCCAGAGACAAGATTTGAAAATGTTTTGTTCTTGCTGTAAGAAGAAATGTTTGAAAGACAAGAGTGGGGGGGGGAGGGGGAGGGAAAAAAAAAGAGGGGGGAAGATAGGAGAATTTCCTCTTTTCAAAGCACAATCCAGTTAATGAAAATATAATTCTGAGGCAGTTGTATAAATATCTCTTTGCCAGGCCTTTTTCTGCACGTGCAATACTCACTCCTCTGTCGTTAGACTTGCATTGCAGAAAGGGGAGCTTCCCCCCGGCACGGCAGCGGAGTGGTTTCGATCCCTCTGCTGATTTGAGGTTGAACATCTGAAGTGGAAAGGGGGGAAAAAAAGAGGTAAGAAAGGAAAAGAAAAAAAATGAATAAATGAAAAAAGATTAAAAAAAAAAACACAACCCCAAACCACCACCCCCCCCCCTCAAACTTTTACCAACAAAAAATATAGTGTTGAAACCAAATCTTTCTTAATTGAAGTCTCCTGCGAGTCGTTAAGTTCGCCCTTTGTGTCAACCCTCACATGTTGTAAACAATCAAAGGAAGAATTAAAACTGCTGTGGGCTAATTTCTCCCTCCATCCCCAAATGAATGATAACCAGTCCAGTTCTCCTCTCGGTATGTAGCTGGAGTCCATCCCAGAGGAAAAACGGGCAAATTACAGCCATCCAGAGAGTGGAAGTAATAGTCTACGATTCAAACTATTTGTGCTGGGGTAGGGTGGGGTTGGAATAAGGAGGCTCATCTTTGGGGCTTGGCCAGGCCGTGCCGTCACACATCCCCGGGGTCCGGCCCCACGGCTGACCCTCTACCTAGGGCCGCGTTCGCACGCCGCCTTGCCCACCGTCACGCCGAGCCTTGGCCGAGGAGCAGCACGACTGGCACTCGGCAAACCTCTCCCCACCCCTGCTGGCTCCCCAGGCCCCACCGTGGCACCCAGCACCAACCCTCCCACCACCATTACCGTTGCTTCTGAGGCTTGGAGACCTCGGCGAGCCGCCGGCACGCTTCCTCCAGCTGTGCCAGGGTGTTGGGTGGGGTGAGCGGGGGCATGGCGGGGTCCTGGACGAAGGGGTGGGCAGGCTGCGCCCCGCGCGGGTGGCTGCCGGTCCCCCACGGGTGGTGGCGGCCGAGGGCCCCCTTGGTGAAGTCGGAGCCGTAGGCCTTCTTTGTGCTTTGTGTGCTTGGGGAGGGGAAGAAGTCGGGTTAGAAAAGCTGGAAAATATGACTTTAATAGCAGCTCCTATTCTGCTCGCTCCCTCTCAAAAGTCTGTCATAACATGAAAGGAGGTTTAGAGCCAAAAACATGACATTTTTGTGGTTTTTCTGGTTCTGCGGAGCAGCTTTTATATTAAACTGGAGGAGCAAAGAGTCTCATTTGTTTGCAGCGATTGTAAAAATAGACAGCCCGTGTGATATATAAATATTTACGGCAGCGATAGTGCTGCAGACAGCTGCCTATTTACCTATGAGGCTTGTGCTTATTTTGTCTCTCGCTCTCCAGCATCCACTGCCAGACGTTCTGTGCCCGGTCCGCCTCACCCCCTGGCAGCTGCACCCCGCCAGGGCCAGGCAGCACCCCGTCTCCAGCTGGCAAGGTGATGTTCTCCGCTCCTCTGCCCGGCCTCTTCGGCAGCGTCCCCATCCTGCTGAAGGCAAGAAGAGGACAGGAGACCACCGTTAGTGACAAGGACGCAGGAAAGCGCCGTTAGCCCCTGGCGCAGCCCAGGGGCTGTCCCCATCCTGACAGTTTGGGGCTTGGTTCAATGGAGAGAAATGTTCACCACTCACCCGAAGGGCTCCAGCGGAGGGAGAGGGGGGTCCACGCTTTTTGGGTGGCCCCTGCACTTGGGGTAGCAGTAGTAGTCGCTGCCTGCTGGGCAGCAGCACTGCACCCGCTGAGCCGCCTCCGCTTCGATCTGCTCCTTTGTCTTGGGCATGGTGTGGTGGTGGATGTAGTGGTGGTGGACGTGCTTGGTGGTCTGCTTGGTGATGAAGCCCTTACCCACCAAGGCACATGCCGCCGGCAAGGCCGCGCTGGGCTGCAGCTTGCCCATTGGCAGGCGGTCCGGGGAGCGGGCACGGGGGCTGTGCCGACCCACGCCGGGCGACTGGCAGCCAGGGGTCTTCAGCACGCGGGAGAGATGCTCGTCCAGGATGGCCTGGGGGTCCTCCTCGTAGCTGCCAGAAGGCAGGAGCGAGAGCGTGTGCTGGGGGTGCTGGGGATTCACCATCTCCCGACTGCTCTGCAGGCTGGTGGCGAGCTCCGAGCCCTCCTTCTCCTCGTCCTGCCGGCCAAGCGATGGTGAAGAACAGATGTAAGAGGATGCGGAAACAGCAAGGCGTGAGCTCAGATGTGCCCCCACCACAGGCTCATGAACCACAGCGAGATGGAAACACAGTCCTCTCCAGGGGCAGGATGTGGCCCTCTCCCATCCCTCCCCCAAGCACCCTGTGAGCTCTGTTTAATCCTCCTACCTCCTTGATTTGCTGCAGCCTCTCCTCCAGACTGTCCATGGTTTCCTGCTCCTGCTTTAGCTTCTCCAGCCGGGAAATGAGCTCGGCGGCGAAGGCAGCTGGCTCTACTGGGGTCATCTCCTTGGGAAGACGGTGAGTCCTCTACAAGAAGCAGGGACAGAAGGCACAAGGCGCGTTTAGCGGGCGGCACGGGGGCTTAGCCGGAGCGGCATCGCCAGCCCCGCTACGCTTGTTGTGTCTCCATGTTTGGATGAAAAGACGACCGCAACCAGGCATGGGCTGCTCTGGATTTTTATGAGCTGGTGCTGTGGCCTCATGGAGTGACATCCTCCCCACCAGCGTTTGCCTTCGGCAGGAGCAGTTGGTCGCACTCTGAGGAACCCCGCTTGTTCTCTCTGTAGTACAACCAGCCCATCAGTAGCTACTCTGAAGTAGAAAATCTTCAAAGACTGTTGTCAAACATCAAAAAAAAAAAAAAAAAACCCAAACCACCTCTGAGGTGGGAGGGAGAGACTTTAACTCAAGGAATAAAGTGAGTATAAACAGAAAGGAGTTGGAAATTAAAAAAAATAAGATGGGGGAGAAAAAGGGAAAGGAGAAAGAGGAAAAAAAAAGAATCAAGAATTATAAAAAAAAAAAAAAGAGGGGGGGGGGGGAAAGAAGAAGAAGTCAAACGGTTGCAGATCAGAGAAGTGCTGGTAATTTATTTCCTGGCTACACACTGGGCACCTTTGAGGTAGTGTTGTCTCAACAGTGTCCTAGATCTCTTCCCCCCCTCCCCTCCTCCTCTCCCCTCCATCTCTTTGTACAGAAAATGAAGAAAGCTGCTGCAGGCTAGCGGTGCTACACTGCTGAGCTTGGCTGCCTCAAGCAGATCTATCAAGGGAAAAAGGGAACATCTCCAAATCAAGTGCAGAATATAAAAAGGCAAAACGCGGATTTCTAGCCAAAAGAAGCAAACATGGCAGGAAAAGGGGAGGGAGAAAAAAAATTAAAGGAGAGAAAAAAAAAAATTAAAAAAAGAGGAAAAAAGAAAGCAAAAAGAAAGCAAAAAGAAACCACCCACCCAACTGGGCCCTCCCTCTGCCCCCCCCCCC
>WAAF01000018.1:60242-96035 GCA_013400475.1 Tricholaema leucomelas
CCCCCCGCCCCCCGAAAGCAGAAAGCTGAACTGCCAACTCTTTCACATACTACCCACCAGATGAGGTGGGGCCTCTCTCCGGCAACCACTTAGCTCCAGAAATGATGTGAGGGTAGAAAAAGGCCACTCTGCTGGAAATTGTCACTCTTACACAAGCTGGCTCTATTCAGTCCCTGATCAAAGCACTGCCTTACAGAGAAAGTCGATTTGCACGCCCTGGGACAAAATAATCTAATTTACAAGCTCAGGCTATAGAACTTTCTTTAGGGAGGAAGGGGAAAGAAAGAAAGAAAAAGAAAAGAAGAGAAGAAAAAAAAAAAAAAGATACCAAAAAGAATAACCACATAAAACAACCCCCCCTGCTCCAGCAGAAATATCATCTCTGATTGCTTGCTGCTCTAGACAGCAGAAAGAGGAACTTTAGCATATTAATCTCAAGACAAGGTAAGTTTACACTCGTCTGTGTAAACAGTTTATTCACTGCAGGAATCGGAGTCTGCAAGTCAATGGAATTAGCAAGTCAGGGAGTTAATTTCTGCAGCGCTGTGGATTGGATCCCCCCAGAGTCAGGCACCTTATCTGCTGCAAACATCTCTCCCCTGGGACATCTCTCCCCTGCTTCCCAGCAGCCTGCAGGCCGTGGCCTTCCAAAGGCCACTGGTGATGCACACAAAGCCAAGCCCCAGCCTGCTTGGCACCAGAGGTGTCAAGGTGTTGGTCAGAGCCAAGGCTCTCGCTAGACCAAACCAGGGCATCTCCACTTGGTTTTAGGCCAGAGAGACAAATTCAGTGCCACAAAAAGCTCTAATCAGCACCTGCCTTTCAGAGAAGGACCGAACCGTGACTGGTCTCTGCAAGGATGCTGAGAGCACACAGCTCCTGCCCAGCACCAAGCCACATTCCTTCTCTGGGATGGACACACTCTCCTCTCCTGCTCCTTCCCTTTCAAGTGTCCCCATACCCAGTCCCATGGCCAACTCAGAGCCTTGCAGCTCCCAACTGAACTTAGAATCATAGAATGGTTTAGGTTGGAAGGGACCTCAAGGATCATCCAGCTCCAACCCCCTGCCATAGGCAGGGACACCTCCCACTAGAGCAGGTTGCTCAAGGCCTCATCCAGCCTGGCCTTAAACGCCTCCAGGGAAGAAGCATCCACAACCTCCCTGGGCAACCTGTGCCAGTGTCTTACCACCCTCACTGGAAAGAACTTCCTCCTAACATCCAGTCAGAATCTCCCCTCTGCCAGCTTAAACCCATTCCCCCTCGTCCTGACATTACCAGACCTTGTCAGTAGTCCCTCCCCAGCCTTCCTGTAGGCTCCCTTCAACTTACCGGAAAATGAGGTAGAGAAACTTGACCGTTGGCCTTGACACTCCGATGCATTTCCCGCTGGAGCTGCTTCTTGCTCCCAATTCTGTACGGGGGGATCCCATCTCTGCACATGGAACAGAAGTCACCATTAGTTGGGGCTCTCCCCATGCTCTAACCAAGACTCTTCTCCATCACCTCTGAAACCACCCAGGCATACCACTGGCCCACGTTCCCAGAGCTTCTCAAACCCTCTGGAGGTGACCTGAAGCTTCAAACATCTGCTGGCTTGGGAAATGCCTCTGCCACCATCTACGTGGACTTGCAGCAATTAAGCCAATGCTGGAATGCAAGCTGAAGGCAACAAAATCCATTGGAAGACACCCAAAGATCCCATCAGCTTCACTGCTGAGCCCCCTTACAGTAAGGCCCTTCCAGTGCTGAGTTTCTGCTTCTGCCCTTTATGTCTGTTATATTTTAACCACTGAATGACACTCTCTAACACCACAACTTTTCCCAAGCTCTGAACACCCCATGGAGTGTCAGCACAGTAGAAACAAGAAGGAGAGGCTGAAGATGGATGACCACCAAAAGGTTGCTTCCCATCCCTAGCTCTGCTTAAGACCTGAGATGTTTCTCCTGCCCTGAGGCTGGCCAACACAGGCAGGCCAGCATGGGTTATGAGCAAAGCTGGGCCATACCCTCCAGGCAAGATGTTCCTCCTCTTGGCCATGCCAGCTCACGGCCAAGAAGCTGTGAGAAGAGAGCAGGAGAGGAGCTCTGGTGGGAACAACCCCCTGCACAGCCCTGCTTGAGGCAGCACAGGGTGTTTTCATCTGGCCCCGCAAAAAATAACCTCAGTTAGGATTAAAGAGCCTTCTGCAGACAGTGGGGACAGCCGGAAGAGCATGCCTGGAGATCCTGAATGTCTAATTCTACCCCTTCCCTCAGACTGGCTGAACACCCTTGATCTCCGGTCCCATCCCTTTCATCCACCTGCCCCCACACCTGACTCATCTCCTGAGTGGAGAAAATAGCTCCTGCCCAAGGAGGAGCAGTGGCGGCTGAGCAGACAGCGGTGGCCCCATGCTGCTTCCAGAGGAGCCAGCACAGCATGGTGCCCCTGTGTGCCACCTCCTGTGGTCACAGCCATAGTGGGCACACACCAACGTGTTTTGGACATGCAGCTGGAGATGTGATGCCAGGGAAACACCTTCCTGGAGACACCAGGTCCCTTTTCTCTTGAGGAAGATGATGAGATGCCACTGCTCCACACTCAAGCTTTGAAGCATGCTATTGCAGGCCCTTGTGAAGATCTCGGCCAAAGCTTTCAGCTGCCATTAAATTGTTTTAATGAGCAAGATCAAGCTGCAAAGCCTGGAGTGAAAGATTTGGGCAATTTCATCTTAATTAGCTTGGAAAAATCTTCACAATAAAAAAGAGCATGATGGGACTGTAGAGAAAGTCCTTGATGCCACGAGATGAACATCAGCCTCCACTAGACACAGTCTATGAACACACATTGCACTGCAAGTGAAAGGAGCTAATTGTCCTCACGTCCCCACTGCACAACACAAGGCTCTGGAGTCTGTTTTCTGGGGGAGCAGCCCAGCACACACCTGGGCCAGCCACAGCCACCAATCACAGCTGCTGGTGACCACCAAGTATTTCTGCTCCACAGCTCCATGGGGTTTCAGGGCTTGGGGCACATGGCATGGCTGAGCTTTGGGGGAAGGTGAGGGAAAAGCAAATTTAAGGCGAAAGCTGCAGCAACTGCCCCTTCAGAGAAGGATCTGTTAACTGAGGTTTGCTGAGATAAGGGACTCTTAGGGAAGACCTTCAGCATGGGGAGTAAAACAAGCGCTACAGAGGTAAAACTGCCAGCATCAGCAGGTTGCTGCACACAGGTGGGACTAAGCCTGTTAACATCTCTAATGAAAGAGCTGTCCTCTGTAACTGGCAGCCCCAGAGGTCACATGGGGAAGTAGCTGAAGGTCTCACACGTTCAACATGAGGGCACCCGAGGACATGACCAAGGAACAAGAGAGCACCTCAGTGCCTTCCTGCATTCTTCACCTCTCTCCGGGTCTGCAAGCATAAGATGCCATCCCCAACTCCTCTGCTATGGCCACTAAGCTGGGAACACATCTCCTTGTGAGGTATCCCCAAGCTTCAAGCTCTTGAGAGGGACCATCTCTGCCCAAAGGACAGGCCTGTGGAGCTTCAGAAGCAGGAGCTCATGCCACTTCCATGCAGGGTGGTTTGAAAGGCAGAAGCAAAAGCAACACTGACCCAACAGCACCGCTCCTCACTTCAAGACATTCCCTTGTTCAGCTCCGTACAAAAGCTTCTCTTGCCCCAAAGAAGCTCCTTTGGTTGCACCAGAGAGTCCCACATCAAACCTCCTGCTCCCTGCTTCTACAGATCTGCCTCATCAGAAGTGTTTTACAACTTGCAACAACATGTGGAATTAAGGTTAAAAATAAAGGTTGAAAAGAACAAAAAGTAGTTCATTGGGATGGGAAGGCTGTGGAGCAGCTCAGGGAAGTCATCTTGGGAAACAGGGAGAGACTTCTGCAGCCACTTTGATGAGTGCTGTCTAAACAAGTTAGGCCAGGGAAGGTTGAGGTTAGGCATTAGGGGAAAGTTCTACAGTGAAAGGGTTATCAAAGACTGGAACAGGGAAGTGGTTGAATCACCATCCCTGGATGTATTTAAAAGCCATCTAGATACAGTGCTCAAGGATATGGTGTGTACTACTGGCCCTAGGAGAGCCAGACAATGGTTGGACTTGATGATCTTGCAGGTCTTTTCTGACCATAATGATTCTGTGAACCAAAGCAGATAAAGCAGAGAGAAAATGAACACCAGAGTTGACAGGATGACCAATAGGGGAACCCAACTGCAGGAGGGACAGGCAGATGGAGCTGGAGGCAGGTCGAGTACAGCAAGAGATATGGGGGGGTGGGCAAAACCCTGATGCTGAAGCAGACCCAGACCCCTCAACCAGGAGAAAGTCCCTTCCAAATGAGGTTTCAGGGCAGGACAAGAGTTAACCCCAGCTCTCCAGGTGCCACCTCTGCCCTTGCTCCAGCAGCAAACATCTGCGCTCCCTTTCTTGGCTACTAAAAGCTGTGGGCTGAGAAGCTGCAGAGTTTAGGCACTAAATAGAAGAGTTTAATTATAAACATTTCAGCTAACCAGACTGGGGCTAAGCCAATCTGTTTCTGGGGGGAAACACTAGTTTGAAGTCTTCTACCCAGTCAGCTGCCATTTAAGCTGAGCCAATTATCTTAGCCTTTTGACTCAGATGTGCCTGACCTAACCTGAATGTAGTTTTACTGCTGCTTTGAAATATCAGACTCATGCGCATATGCATTCACTCCCATCTTCATTTGGCAACGGCTCTGAAACAAGCCTCTGATCTTGCCAACATCAAAAGCCTGGTTTGTAAGATAAGGTAATATTTGAAGTTTGCTCAGCAGCATTCCCCTGTGTCCAAAGTAAATCCATAAATAAGATATAAGCAAATAAAAAAAAAAAAAAAAAATCCCCTTTCCTCTTCCCCCCCCCCCCTCCTCAATCAAGAAATGGAAATAGGAATTTGCCTGATGCTTTGTGGCTATTGCAAAATAGATCTGGACAGCCTGAGCCCTGGCACCTCTCATCAAACAAAACGCTGTTTGGAGCCTTCTCCTCATTCCAGCACAGTTCAGACGTAGCTGTAGTTTTACAGAACACCCCTCACTTCGCTGCTAGGTCTGACAGACTTTTCCAGAACGAGTTCTCCCTCTCCAGCTGATAAGCCAAAAGGAGTGATCCACGTTTGCACTGACGAAGAACAAACCCAGGTCCTCTGTTACAGGGGGAAAACTGAGAGAACTCAGGCTCGACCCTGGGTTTGTGCCCTAAACACGTCCACAGCATCCTCAGCCACCAGCAGCGCCAGGTGCCAGGAGAAGCTGCGGATCCCACGTGTTTCACTGCACTCTTGGCAGCAGCCCTTCTCCTCTGCAAAGGAAGTTTTACATCAGCCTTAACTTTAAGCCCAGCCTCCAAAACTGCCAATTTTACCTCTCCCACTTCCAAAAACACCCTGCATCCTGGCGTGCCCGCCAATGAAGCTTGGCTCTGGGGACGCCCGGGCAGCTCTGCAGCAGGAAACATCCCTTTTATTGCAAACTCGGCCCCCTCCCCAACCCTCCCCACCGCCCCCCAACCTGGAGCTGCGGGCAGTTTAATCAGCCAAGCTTCCCCAAACTCTCACAGCCTGCACTGGCCATTGTTAGGGCAGGAAAAAACAGGCAGGCTCCTTTCACGCACTGCTTTATGGGGAGCTCCTATTCACTTGTTCAAGCAAATTTCAAAGCGGGCTGCTGCCCTCTCATCCCCGCTAAGCTCCCCTGGACTAACAATGGGCTGAAAGCGATTCAGTTAAGCCTTTCATCCACCATGCACTTTATTTCTCACTCAGTGCTCTCATCTGTATAAGGCCTACAATTGGCATTGCTGTGAAGAGAGGGTATAATCCTAGCCCTGTGAATCCCAAGTGACCCTACACTGGTCCAGAAATGACTAACCCAATGAATGCTCTGTTGACACATGATCACATACAACCAGAGCCAGTAGGAAGAAATAAAGAAGTCACCCTATGATTCAGCTCTTTTATTTAATGCCAATATTGTTCAATAAGGGAATCTGGTGGGACAACAAACTATTTTTTTCCGTAATATCAGTTCAAAACACACATGTGCATTAAAAAAAAAAAAAAAATCCCACCAAGAAGCCAACACAACAACCACCCAAACAACAAGCTTTTGTTTATGCATCAAGGGGGTTTGGTAAATCCTGTTTTCTGTTGTGCATCACCAGGCAGCACTGTTGGCTTGAAAAACCCAGCGTGCAAACTTCCCCAAGGAGCACGCAGCAATCACTGGAGGCATCTGATAGGAGATGCTGGAGAAGGTTTCACCAGGAGATGGTGACCAGGAGTACAGCCCTCTGTTCACAGGTAGGCTTTTCTAGAGCCTTTCTACTTAAGTGAAGATCATGAAACACAAATTGCAAAATCCACCTTCTGCTCAGTTATGGTCCTTAGAAGCATTAAGTGAGGCCTGCTGTCCCCTCTACCCCCAGACACAAAAGCACTATTTCTCTCCTGCTGGGGAAAGCAAACTGAGGCAGAACAGCCAAAGGACTTGCTGCCAGCTGCACACTTCTCAACAGAGTCAGGAGGAAAAGACAGATCCTGCAATTCCCAAGCTCAGCCACGGCATCACCTCTCATCCTTATTCTCCTGAAACACCCAGAACTGATCCATTCAAAGGGCTCTTTGAAGACTGCCCCAGCCACACTAGATGAGCAGCTATTTGCCCCTTCAGGTCACTGGCCCTACTAATGTAGATTCTGCCATTAATGATGAACCTTAATTACAGAAAGTACTTCCTACAGGAAGTAATCTCCTCCTCTTTGATGACTGGTAACTAGCTAAGGAAGCCTGGCCTTAAGACAAAGGCTGAGCGAGATATGCTCCTTGGCTTAGCCAGGCAGCACCATTAGCATCAGGGAGAACATGTTTGCTCAGCTGCAGTTGCAGAAGGGCAGTAGAGGGATCCATGATTTTACTCCATCTGATACCTACAGTGGCTGCACGAAGCACAAGGCTACCATGCCCTGCTACACCTCTCCATTTAGGCAGCCCCTGGCCAACAGCAAACAGAAGCAGATGATGCTCCTGGACCCACCACTCCCATAAGACCCCATGGTGCACCAGCACAGCTGATTCACAGATGCAGCATGCCAAAAGGACTCAGCCACCAGAAGCTACTTACACACTGCTGTCTGTCATTGACATGGAGTCGTCTGTCAGGGCATCACTGGAGATTTCGCTGTCGTTCGCGCTGGTTGCAGGGGCAAACACATAGCCAGAATTCACATGGTAGGGGTTAACAGGGTCGTTCCTCTTGAAGGACCTAGGTGCAAGCAGAACAGGAACCTATTACCAACCAGACAGGGGCCTCAGACCAGCAGCAACCAGGACACACTCCATCCGAACACGTCCAAAGTCCACCTTCTAAGGTGTTGCGCTTTAGCATTTGAAGCACGCTTCAGAAAACCCCAGAAAGCATCTCTGCTTCAGAAACTTGGTCCTTAAAGTTTGATGCTGCACTGCTGAGGTCAGCAGGAGCTTTGCTGTTGGCATCAGCAGGCAAAAGATCAAGAAGTTCATGGTTCAAGTTCCACCGAAAGATTTTGAGGCACCAGCTAATAAATGCTTAAGTCTGCTGTGAAGGCAAGAGTTAGGGCTTAAGTCTGCTGTGAAGACAAGAGTTAGGGCTTAAGTCTACTCTGAAGACAGGAGTCAGGGCTGCTTTGGGAGCACAGGTTACAGTGTCTGTGTTGCCAGAAATGAGAACTATCTGAAACTACTGGAGCAGGACCACTGTGTGTCAGAGGAGGCATGAAAAGGGCTGGAATCTGTTGTCTCAGGGTTGGCCTCCCAAAGACAGGTAGCATCTTCCTTCCCTTATACAGACACAGGATCAACCAGGTTGGAAGAGACCTCCAAGATCATTCAGTCCAACAGGCAATAAACAGGCCACTTTTTAGGAAAACCTACTACCTGTTCAACTTGTGGTTTTGGGCACAGACTTAGGTGAGGAGGAGGATGGGGGATGTCAGGATGAGAGCAGCAGGTTGTATGAACAGGCATGTAGGTGACCGACAGCGATAGGACAGGCATGTGGGTGACTGATACCGATACCAACACCTCTGCAGAAGTAAACCCAAAGCCAACCTGGATGCTGAGCACCCAAGAGCAGTCTCGTGAAAAATTCATGGGCAGCAACAGGAGTGTGGCAGGATCACCATGGCAGGGTGACCACCACCGTACAGAGGAAGGGACCTGGGCTTCCCTCTGCCCATCACCTCCCATCACTCCAACTTCCCAGCCAGAATCAATATACATATCTCCAGCAGGAGATAAGGGGATTATGCAGGGAGGTTTGAAAGCCCCCTCTCAAGGTGCACATTTGGTTCCTCTTGCAGGGAAAGAAGGGGTTGTTAAGCTTCTCCCTTTGGATATCAAAGCAAAAAGCCTTGTCATCTGATAAGGACTGCTGATTTCAATAATTAGGGCCACTTACCCACGACTTGGGGGCCTAAGGAATGTGCCAGCAGGCTGGGCAGGTTTGTTGGTTTGTTTTTTTTTGGTTGGTGGGGTTTTTTTTTTCCCCTTTAATGTTCTTTCCACAGGGAGGGGGGTTGGAGGGGACCAGGATTGAAGCGAGCAGCAATGTCTTCTGCCATAAACAAGCAGGCTCCCCGCCACTGCTTGCCAGCACTGAAAACAGGAGCCTCCACAAAGCTGAAGTTTAAAACAAACACAAAAGACCCCCCAAAAAAAAAAAAACAAAACAAAACCAAAACCCACACTAAGAAGGAAAAAGTAAAACTAAGAGGAGGGGGAAGCGTGGTGGGGAAGATAGGCCTCTCTGGTATGAGAGGCGCGGGGCTGGTTGCAGGCAGGTATTCAGCCCAGCCGAGCCTGCATTCCTTTCCCAAGGAGGCCAAAGGCATTTCTGATGGGGAGATCAAGATGTTAGAAAATATATAACTGGGAAGAAGGAGGGGGTGGGGGGGGGGGAAGAAAAAGAAAGAAGGAGATAGTAAGGAATGCCACAGGAAAGAAGTTAAATCTTCAAAGATAAATTAATTCCACATGTGGGTGAAAGCGAAGTTCTCCCACTTAGGGAAAAGCTCCTCTAGAAGCCATGTCGCTTTTCTGCTTGGAATCAGGGGGATGTGCAAGCCAAGGGATCCTTCCTAGGTCCTCAGTGGGCTGCTGGGTCCACTGTGTAGGGGACAAAGATCTTCTAACTACACGAGTTGTCTTGGAATAGGTCTTGGACTGCATCTAAATCTCAGCGCTCCGAGCACCGCTAGGTTGGAGGGTGCAGGAGGCTTCAAAAGGCTCAGGGCTGCAGGAGGTTCAGGGCACAGAAGGCTGCCCAGGACAGGACCTTGGCTGGCAAGTGTCTGTGTCAGCCCTGGTTTCATAGAATGCTTTGTCACTTTGCTCTTCACTCAGCATCTGGCAAATGAGGTTATGGACTAAAATGTCATAGAATGGTTTCGGTTGGAAGGGACCTCAAAGGTCAGCCAGGTCCAACCCTCTGCCATAGGCATGGACACCTCCCACTAGAACAGGTCGCCCAAGGCCTCATCCAACCTGGTCCTGAACACCTCCAGGGAGGTTGTGGAGCACAGAAGCATCCAATGTGATCAATGATCACAGGACAACTCAGGGCCTCATCCAACCTGGTCTTGAACATCTCCAGGGAGGTTGTGGTGCACAGAAGCACCCAATGTGATCTTCGATCACATTGGGTGCTTCTGTGCACCACAACCTCCCTGGGCAACCTGTGCCAGTGTCTCACCACCCTCACTGCAAAGAACCCTTTCCTAACATCCAGTTTGAATCTCTCTCTGCCAGTTTAAACCCATTCCCCCTCATCCTGTCATTACAAGACCTTGTCAACAATCCCTCCCCAGCCTTCCTGTAGCCCCCTTCAGATACTGAAAGGCCACTATAAGGTCTCCTCTAGAACTCAGGGGGGCTGATTTGCCCTGTTCTTCCTTCCAGCAGAAGGTTACTGGAGAAGCCAGGGTGGGGGTGGAGGCAGCAGGTCCACATAAGCATGGCAACAGGAGAGGAGGTGTGTTTGGAAAGATATAATTAGAGAAAGTGGCCAGAAGTAACTCATCTGCCCATCAGCACCAATTCACCTACCAGCACCTCAGCAAGGCCACAAACCAAAACTCCCTGGAGTTGACTTATTTTTAAAGCAAGCCCTCACACTCCACAGCAATCCCAACATCTTTTTTTTAAGGAAAAAAAGAAAAACCAAACCCAATTGGGGGGGGGGGGTTGGGTTTGCTAAGTCTAATTTTTTTTTTGGGGGGGGGGGGGGGTATTACTATTTTGTTTTTAATTTGACCACTTCACTACAGTAATTGCACCCAGATGCATCAAGCTGCCTGCAAGGGTTTTAAATTCCAAGGGAGAGCAGTGGTCTCCTGCCACAGATGCTGCACACACAAACACCCAGCCCAGCTCCAAACTCCATATGCAAAGTGTTTTCAGCTGTCAGGTAGCAGTTGCTCTGGAGCTTCAAGGAGAACGTCTGATGTTTCTCAGCCTATTCTTATCTTGATGTGATGACACACAGCGTGGAACTCTCTACATGCTATGTTAGGCAATGGGCATATCAGAGGTATTATAATGCCATGAAAATCTCTGGGGCTCTTGGCACCTTCAGAACATGGGCTACGACCATTTCAGTGTGGGGTGGGGGTTTGTTTTATTATTGTTATGGCCATGATCTGCTTCTTAAGAGCTAAAAGCACTCTGGCAGTTTGAAGCACAGATTTATACAGGGAGAGAAGGAAAATCCACAAGAATAGAATACAATCAAGCAGGTTGGAAGAGACCTCCAAGATCATCCAGTCCAACCTAGCACTCAGCCCTATCCAATCAACCAGACCATGGCACTAAGTGCCTCCAGGCACAGAGCCTCAACCACATCCATGGGTAACCTGTTCCAGTATTTTTTTCCACGAGCCCTTCCTCGCTCCACGTGACCAAGAGATAGAATAGAGTAGAATAGAATCAACCAGGTTGGAAGAAACCTCCAAGATCATCCAGTCCAACCTAGCACCCAGCCCTATCCAGTCAACTAGACCATGGCACTAAGTGCTTCATCCAGTCTTCTCCTGAACACCCCCAGGGACAGTGACTCCACCACCTCCCTGGGCAGCCCATTCCAATGCCAATCACTCTCTCTGTGAAGAACTTCCTCCTAACATCCAGCCTATACTTCCCCCAGCACAACTTGAGGCTGTGTCCCCTTGTTCTGTTGCTGGCTGTCTGGCAGAAGAGACCAACCCCCACCAAGGAGCATTTTGAGGCAAAACTGAATCTCATTAAGTGTTTTCTTGGGACAAATGTCACTGAGCAATCATGGGGTTACAAACAAAACAAAGAGGAGGGGACACACACAAACCCTCATGCACAAACCAGTAGAAAATAAAAGTCTATTTTATAAACTATGTTAATCACAGCTTCCATGCTGGAATTGTAGAACACTGCTTCAAGCACAGCTTTACGATGGCATCATTTACTTTGATAACTGGAGCCAAACTTGCTCCCAATAACTTCACACACAAGGAGCTCCACCAGCAGGTCCTTTCAAAGGCCAGGAAGCACTGAGAGCCAGAAGGCCATCTGCAAGCCCCAGCCTTCCTGAAGCAACACCAGTCATAGAACCAAGCAGGTTGGTAGAGACCTCCAAGCTCATCCAGTCCAACCTAGCACCCAGCCCTATCCAATCAACCAGACCTTGGCACTAAGTGCCTCATCCAGGCTTTTTCTGAACACTTCCACCACCTTCTTGGGCAGCCCACTGCTGCTGGAGCTTAACGGGAGGCAGCTGAGTGCACCTTGGGAGTGCAGGAAGCCAGGTTACGGAGCGGCGCTGCAAAGGAAGAGGCACTCTCTGTGTACACAAAGTCGTGCGTGATAAATTTAGAAGCGCGGAAAAATAATAGCTGGAATTCCTGGAGCGTGGGGCCAGGTCCAGCACGGCGTGGGGAGGCTGCTTTTAACTACACCACAACCTACAGGGGAGGGGAGTTGCTTTGAAGGACAAGAGGGAGGGTTCTACATTTAAAATACTCCCCGTATTAGGGCTCCAAATAGACGGCCAGCAGCGTGCAGCACACGCCTGGTTTGCAGCCAGGTGCAAAAACTCTGTTTTCACTTGACTTCTCCTGTTCCTGTCCATCACTGATGCTGGGGCCAAACAAAGTCATTCGGCTTGCATGGTGTCTGTGGTCTCCTGTTTGCCGCGGTTTTGGCAGCCGCTCCGTGCCCTGGGATTTCCAGGTGGTCTCCCATGCAAACACTGGGCTGGCCCGAGATTGCTCTGCTCCCAGCCATCAGGTGTGCCCAGCCCAGTGCTCCCAACTTTCACTGGTCTAATCACATTGAAACCCAGCGAAGCAAATGGCAAGAGCCTGCACAGCACTTCAAACCCATAACGTGCTGAGCAGAAATTCTTTAATTCCATCACACGCACGAGGAGGGAGGTGTGGTTTGGCCACTCACCAGGAAAGACTTTGTGCAAGCTTCAGCTCCAATCCTAAATGCTGAGTGATGAGAGATAACCCATCCATATGCTCATCAGCTTCTAGCACATGCACGCACAAGTGGCTTCACAAATGGGTAGCTCGGGGAGGAACTGAGAAAGCATCTCAGCTTGACCTCCCTCTCTTTGCATTGAGATCTCTCGGCCCCATGGAGAGCAAAAGCTCCTGGAAATTCAACAGAAAGTGATCAAAGCAAAATGCACTACCTAATGTCCTAGGAGGGTAGATCTGACATGTGAGGAGCAAGCTGCATTAATCCCTGGACAAAAAAGAAAGGAAAGTAAAAAAAAAAAAAAAAAAAAAAAGGAAAGAAAAATGGAAAGGGGAAAAAAAAAAAACACCAAAAACCAGCACTAATCAGGCAAGCTGCCACAGTTCTGCGAGAGCTCTCCTGGACAAGGCATATGTGGGTTTTTAGCAGGGCCTGTGCAGCTCTGGTAGAACATTACAGCCAAGCCCTTCCAGCACTGAATACCAACAAAGGCTCAGAGATAAAAGCATCAAACATCCCCCTCCTGGAAAGCAAGCGAAGGGCAGCAGTTCAAACCAAGTTCTGGAGAGCAGCAGATGCTCAGACAGTTAACATTCAGGCACGCGATGAAGATCCCAAACCCCAAGTCCTCCACAGACCAGCTGCCAGCGAGTGCCCCCTCCCCACACAGTCCCCCCAGCAGGAGAGGTCCAAAGGCCACACCAGGACAAAGCGCATCCCTCCTCCTGTCTGCACCCACGCCCATCACCCCTCTGCTGGCAGGACGGGCCTCCAGGAGAGGACCAAAGAGGCCTCTGGCTCAGCAGCACCCTCAAGGGCAAGGGGACCCTCCCAGCTCCCAGCATCTCGGCACAGGGAAGTCCAGCACAGCTGGAAGGTCTCCGCAGGGCAGGAGAGGAGGGAGCGCTCCAGCAAAGCCTCCCCAGGAGAAGCCTGATGCCCTTTGATGTCCATGAATCACAGACACGCTCTCAAAATTCCTGTAAACGAGATGTCAAACACTCACCATACCAAACCCCAACCTCCTGGGCCAGCGGAGGAGAGCGTGCATCTGCCAGCAGAGCCCTCTCCTCTCAGCCCTGATTCAACAATCCACATTTATGGCAAGGGTGGGGAGAGGAAAGAATACATTTTCAGAGGATTATACAACTCATCATTTGCTCATCAGAGTCTCTCCCATCCCCCCCTTCACTTTGAGATGGCTCTTACTTTCTTCACCCTCGCACCGCTCTGCCATCAACACTTCCAACAAAAGGGAAGGGTTCAGCAACACAGATGCACCTCAAGACACGGGCACAAACCGATCCTGCCACCACACGACACTGCTCATAAGCTGCCACTAGATGCAACCACGTCTCAACGAGTTTAACTTCGAGCACGCAGCCAACAGGCAAGCACCAAAGCTCTGCAGGGGAGCACCAAAGCTCTGCCGTTACTCTCTACCTGCCACATCTCGATCACCTTAACTGCTCAGTGTTAAGGATCCTCCTGGATGCACCGGCTCAAAGCCGCCATAAAGGAGTCTGACACGACACCAGCACCCAACGCGACGGGAGAGGCTGCACATCACACACGGAAAGTCAAAATAAAAGCAGATTTGGTGCAAGTTGCAGAGTTTGATGTAATAAGTGCATGCATTTCCTCCTCCACGACCGCACAATTGCTTCCCACATAACCAACATAGTTAAACACTGGTTGATGGTGGAGCTGGGGAACTGGTAGGTTACATTATTCATGCGTCTCTATGATCCACTCTACTACTGCTCTTAATAGGTTTGAAAGTTGAACCAATAATTAACGCATGTCCGGAGGACATAGCTGCTCTGAAGTTTTTGATCTAGAAGAGAACTGAAAGAGCCAAGAGGGCTTAAGAGCACAGTATCTTGTTTTCCTCTGCACAGAAGGGAGAAGAAGAAAAGCAAATCCAGTCAATGCCTCCCCCCCCCAGAATTCCAGCGCTGGGAGGCGTG
Source organism: Tricholaema leucomelas (assembly GCA_013400475.1). Taxonomy (NCBI): domain Eukaryota; kingdom Metazoa; phylum Chordata; class Aves; order Piciformes; family Lybiidae; genus Tricholaema lacrymosa; species Tricholaema leucomelas. Next base: position 74,721 of record WAAF01000018.1, read on the forward strand.
GGGAAGCCCCCAAAAATCCAGCCTGCCCTCAACACCGAGCTAGGTGCTCAGCACACCACCCCAACAGCCTTCCTTCCAAAAGGCACTCCCAAAGTCCTTGAAGTTAAGACAAAGCACCATTCCCAGGGGTTCCCTTACCTGTAGCCGTTCTCGATCGTTTCCGTAGCTCTGACATTCGCTGTAACCCTCAATGTCTTGCTGGATAGTCCAACCACCGAAGGCAAGATTTTGTTCTTAAAGTCTGCACAGCTCCATTCCTCTTCTTCATTCAAGGTCGGGAGATAGCCACAGACAACTTTTAAGCTCCCCAGTCCGTTGCTGTTCACGTAAGCAGGGTTTTCTCCTCCACTCCTTACATATTCGAGGTATATATCAGAAGTTAAAAACATCTGGTAAGCATTTTCCTCCATCACAGTCTGAATCTCAGTCTGTGCCTGATCAAACATGATGGAATCTATCTGCTGCTTCTTGATGCTATCCCTTATGTAGGTCTTGGTAGCAGGCTTGAGCTGCTTGGAGACGATGCTGTTGTTCTCGATGTACCTTTTGTATATAGCTTTGGCTACTCTTAAAGTTTTGGTATCCTTAAGGTCCATCTGCCTGAAGCCATTGCAGGCAAACCAGAAGTCTAAGGTATCCACACATTTTTCCCTTTCCAGGAAGGTCCGAAAAAGATAGGCACCATCTTGATCTCCCAACAAGGAATGCAAGGATTTGGTCCATCTGGCCAGAGGGGAGTCTGGGGATGCGCTGCCTTCCGGCTCCCCAAGCCCGTTCTCATTCCTCCGTGGGGCAGGAGGCACCGGCATGGCCTTGAAGCTTTGGCTTTTGGGGAGAAAGGAGCTGGCGAGTTGAGGACATGGTGCTTCTCCTTCCTCTCCCGGGACAGGAGGTCGAGGAGCGTCTTCCCTGAAACTGCTGCTGGGGTCTGGGAGGTGGGCGAGGACCACAGCGCTGCTCATGGCTCCGGAGCCCGATGGGGAGAGGAGCTCCCAGTTGCTCCAGGAGCTGCCTGCTCCTCTGCCTGTCTCTGCTTGGAGTCAGCAGGGGATCCTCTGAGCCTCCTCTCTGCGAACGAAAAAAAAAAAAAGGGGGGGGGGGGGGGGGGGGAAGAAAAAAGGAGTATTGATCTAATCAAAACCAGATCCTCCCAACATCAAAGACAAAAAGTAAACAGGCTTTTCAACTCTTCACAGTCACAGAGAGGAGAAAAAAAAGAGCAGGAGAGAAAGGCAGGGCAGCGGGAGCGCGGCTCTATCGCCAGCCCGATCGCGACTATCGGATCCGCTCCGCTGAACTCCCGCCGCACTTTTAGCGGGGCCGGGGGAGAAGGTGGAGGGAAGAGGGGGGGGTGGGGGGGTGTTGCAGTGGGTCCGTCCGTCCCCCCCCCCGACAGCTCACGCCAGCACAGGGCGTCCCTACCCTGGCATCTGGTTTCCATTTCTTACCCCCTCCATACCCCCCTCGCCCTCCTCCAGCGCGCATGTTGCGCGCCCCACCAGCTCCGCGCAGCCGGGGCCGCGTACCCCCTCTACCCCCCCCCCCCTTTCCGGGAAGGGTTTTTTGGGGCGCTTCTCTGCCGAAATGAGATGCTGGAGCAAGCATCTACCAACCCACCAAAAAAAAATATACTCGGGGGGTGCGGGAGGCTTAATGCGTGGTGGAGGTACCTGGGCGCAAAGAGGCATCCCGGGCCGGTCAGCCCATAGACCCCCCCCGCCGGAGCCCGGAGCCATCAAAGCAGGCTCCGGAAAGAGGAGAATAAATAGAAGGGCGCACCGGGGAGGGGGTTATAGCCCCCGGGTGGTGCCAGCCTCAGCCGGCCGGGCTACCCGGCGTGCAAAATCATAATAAATAGTAATAAATAATAATAAATAATGATAATTAGAATAAAAACCTGCTCCAGAAATGGCGACGAGCTGGGAGGAAAGAGGTCGGAGCTGGAGCTGCGAGGGGGGCGAGGGGGAGAGGAAAGGGGAGGGGGGGGGTGGGGGGAAGAGAAAAAGTCCGGAGCGACTTAAGATCCTCCGAGCCTTGTGCAACAAGCCGAGCACGGCCGCGCCCGCGGAGGGAACGCGCCCGCGCAGCGCGGGCACAGCAAAGAGCCCACGCCAAAAAAAAAAAAAAAAAAATTAAAAAAAAAAAAAGATTTTTTGTTTTGTTTTAGAAATAACAACTACAAACCAATCCCTCTTTAAAAGCAAAATAAGCCGCCGGGAACGCGGCCCCGCTGCCCCCGAAGTTGCCACTCACCGCGGAGCCGAAGCTCGCTGCGCGCCCGCGGCCCCGCCGCTCTCCGCCGCCGGCAGCGCGCAGGCTGGCCCCGCTCCCCCCGCGCCCCTCGCTGTCCTTCCTCCTCCTCCTCCTCCTCCTCCTCTCCTCTCCGGCGGTGCAACCGCATCGGAGAGCATCGGGAAAGGGGGGTGGGGGGAATGTGGGAGAGGCGAGGGGGCAGCGAGGGAAGGAGCCCACTGCGATCCGCGCCTCCCTCCTCTCCCTCCCCGGGTTATTTATTTTATTTATTTTAAATACAAAAGCGCAGGTCCCTCCCCCGCCGCCTCCCCCTCCCGCCCCTCCCCGCGGCCCCAGGCTCTCCCCGCCAGCGCTGCGCGCATCAAAGCGGAGGCCGGCGGAGCGGGTCCTGTAAGGGCGGTAGCGCCGCTCCGCACCGCCCGCCACGCTCCTACATTAATAAAAAGAGGTAAAACCAGGACTAAATATTTTTCAAAATATAAGAAGAAGAAGGAGAAGGGGTGGAGGGGAGGAGGGGAGCAACCTCTGCCTCTCNGGCGGTGCAACCGCATCGGAGAGCATCGGGAAAGGGGGGTGGGGGGAATGTGGGAGAGGCGAGGGGGCAGCGAGGGAAGGAGCCCACTGCGATCCGCGCCTCCCTCCTCTCCCTCCCCGGGTTATTTATTTTATTTATTTTAAATACAAAAGCGCAGGTCCCTCCCCCGCCGCCTCCCCCTCCCGCCCCTCCCCGCGGCCCCAGGCTCTCCCCGCCAGCGCTGCGCGCATCAAAGCGGAGGCCGGCGGAGCGGGTCCTGTAAGGGCGGTAGCGCCGCTCCGCACCGCCCGCCACGCTCCTACATTAATAAAAAGAGGTAAAACCAGGACTAAATATTTTTCAAAATATAAGAAGAAGAAGGAGAAGGGGTGGAGGGGAGGAGGGGAGCAACCTCTGCCTCTCCCGGTGCTCCCGCTCCCGGGTATCCCCGGTGTGAGGCGTGGGCTGAGGCGGGGGGGAACCTTCTGCCCAGGAAAGGGACGGTGCTGGTGACGGTGGTGGTGGCGTTTGACCGTTCGTGAGGAAAATAAAATAATTCGATTATTTCGGGGTGGGTTTATTTCATTTTTTTGACTCCCCCCCCCCCCTCCCTGCTCTCGGTATCCTCGAGCAGCTACGGACTTGCCAGGACCCTATCAAAGGCAAACGCTCGGCAGCCGCCTTTCCACCGCCCCCCGCGCCGCCGCCGCGGCCTTAAAGGCGCCGCGCACCTCTTCCGCGCCCCTTCCGCACACACCCCACACCCCCAGCCTCGGCGGCCCCTTACGCGCGTTCTTCCGTGTACCTCTGCGCACTCTTCCGCACCCCTCCGCGCAGCCTCTTCCCCTGGCCAGCCCGAGTACTGCAGGGCGGGAGGTTACTCCCAGGCATGAAAAACTTGGCGGAAAAAAGGCGGAAAAATGAAAAGAAAAAAAGTTTTCATCCGCGGGAGCGAACGAGGCGGGTCCCGAGGTTTATTTTTAAATGGCTAATCCGAGGGCACGTTTTCGCTCTGCATTCTAATTAGGCGAGATGTGACTGCCGTGGAACTGGCACATCGGCAAAACTCTCTGCAGTTGCCTTCGCATCCCCCCCCACCCCCAGCTGTTAAATATTAAACACGGGGAATGGAGAGGGTTGATTGGTGGGTTTGGTTCCCCCCCCCCCCAACTTCATGCAAAAGGTTTGAATTAGGGCTTGGCCCCCAACCCTATCCGCCAGACTCAAGCAGCCTCCTGCCTTCCTCCCTGGTCTGCTCCCAGGCTGGATGTGGGGTTCGGTAGTTTGTTCAGTCCTGGTGGGAGTCCACCTTGGCCCTAATCAGCACAGCCATGGCTGGGCTCTGCTCTCCACCTTCTCATCGCCCTCCCCAGCCCTACAGCTCCATTTCTCTCTTCTGGGAGTGCAGAATTCATGGGCAGAGAGCTCAAAACTGGGGGGGCAGAGCAGGATGGAGGGTTACACCACAGCATGGTGAGCTTTTGAAGTCAAGCTCTGCTTTATTTTTATCATTATTAATTAATTCCTAGATTGAAAAGTGCTTCTAGAAGCCTCAAATGGATTCCATCATAGCCCTGAGAAAAGACTTCAGGATCAAGCCTCACTCTCAAAACCACTTCTGCATCTCAGCAGAATACTCCCTGTGCCAGTCCCTCCACATCTCAAGCCTCTGAGCAGGGATGACCATGGACACCACCACCTGAGGAGACCCATGCCTCCCGGTCCCCAAGCTTGCAGCTGGGCTCTCCATGGTTCCCCTTTTCCTAGGAAAAAGCCTTGGAAAACGACCCAGCTTCCATTCTTTTGCTGGACCTGCTGCCTGCAGGGGCCAGAAAGGTGCTGACGGCTGGACAGAGCTGAACACATGGCAATGCCTCTGGCAAAAACAACAACAACAACAAAAGGCACCTTCCATATTTTGGTGTGCCTGAACACCGTTTATGGCACCTCCTGGGCAATGCAACAGCCAAGAGCAGCCCATCATTGCACCAGCCTGCACTGCCCTGTCCCCTCGGCCCACCTCTGGCACAGGGCACAGAGCTGCCCATGCCAGCCAGCAAAACCACCCACAGCCCCAGAAATGGATCCAAGATGGATGCTGCTTCCACCACCAAGGTTCATCACCATCAATCTCACCTAGTTCACTCCTGTCCTGCCACCATTCCCTATCTCCACATCAAAGGGAACTCCATGGTGAAACCCCAATGGATCCCATCACTCCAATGGTGGTCCTGTGGGCTTAACCTGATCCTAAAAGAGAGAACATAACCCATTTGTGACCATGAACCCACACCTCTCCCTTCCCACCCAAGCCACCTTCTCTATAGGCACCACTGAAAAAGCCACTGGCTTGCAACATCCCTAAAGAGGGTGCTTGGGTTCACCTAGCACCGAGGAACTCCTCATTTCTTCCTCTAGGCCCTGCACAAACCACTGTCTCCACCAAGATGACAAGCCAAACAGCAAAGAGGCCACGTGTGGTGGTGGCCCTGGATGTGGCCTCCTTTGAAACTGCAATTTCATCAGCGCTGGGATGGCCAAATCCACTCAAGAGCCAGGCACAGCAGAGGGGACCTAACCATGGGTGTTCCTAGGTGCCCACACTGGACAAGCTGGGCTAATGCTGTGCAATAACACGTGGCTGAATTTCTTGTTGCTGCCCAATTGTATGTTTCTCAGGCCTGGGAATGGCTACTACCAGGCACAGAAAGCAAACCTTCTGCCACACCCATGAGCCATCAGTAAAAGCCAATCCTGGGCACAAGAAGCAGCTATGAATTCTTAGAATTACTAATATTTTTGGTGGTGGTGATGATGATGCCAAGTATCAATGTGCCACAATGCTATTGCTGTCTACAACTACCTGAAGGGAGGCTGTAGCCAGGTGGGGTTAGTCTCTTCTGCCAGGCAAGCAGCAACAGAAGAAGGGGACACAGTCTCAAGTTGTGCCAGGGCAGGTCTAGGCTGGATGTTAGGAGGAAGCTCTTGCCAGAGAGAGTGATTGGCATTGGAATGGGCTGCCCAGGGAGGTGGTGGAGTCACCATCCCTGGAGGTGTTCAAGAAAAGCCTGGATAGGGCACTTAGTGCCATGGTCTGGTTGATTGGCCAGGGCTGGGTGCTAGGTTGGCTTGGCTGAGCTTGGAGGTCTCTTCCAACCTGGTTGATTCTATGATTCTACTGAGGCACACAAAAGTGACCCTTTACTAGGAGAATGAACAGCCTGTGTCCCCTGAGGCCTTTGTAATGGTGACAGTGAGAACACCCCCAACTCCCAGCAGGTTGACTGATCACCTCCTGCTACTTACATCTTGAACTTGCTATGAAACAACTCTGGCATTGAAAAAAAAAAACAAACCAACAACCTCAAACAGCACTACAGGCTGGGGACAGAGGGACTGGAGAGCAGCCAGGAAGAAAGGGAGCTGGGGGTGTGCAGCCTGCAGAAGAGGAGGCTCAGGGCAGACCTCATTGCTGTCTGTAGCTACCTGAAGGGAGGTTGTGGCCAGGTGGGGTTGGTCTCTTCTCCCAGTCAACCAGCAACAGGACAAGGGGACACAGCCTCAAGTTGTGCCAGGGGAGGTCTAGGCTGGATGTTAGAAGGAAGTTGTTGGCAGAGAGAGTGATTGGCATTGGAATGGGCTGCCCAGGGAGGTGGTGGAGTCACCATCCCTGGAGGTGTTCAAGAAAAAGCCTGGATGAGGCACTTAGTGCCATGGTCTGGTTGATTGGCTAGGGCTGGGTGCTAGGTTGGACTGGATGATCTTGGAGGTCTCTTCCAACCTGGCTGATTCTATTCTATTCAAAACAAACAACCAAAACAAAAAAAACCCCAAAAGCTCAGAGTCCCATTTATGAGTACAGCACAGAAAACAAAGCCATTATAATTGGAGACTGAAAACCTTGGACTTTTCCACTTTGGAAGAAAAATCTCATTAAGTTCCATTCATTATATTTCATAAAAGTGCCATTTAACCAAGCCCCATTGTGCAATAAACCTGCCCTGCACCACTGCCCTGGGGCTGCACCAAAGCAATCAAGCATCTCAGCCCAAGTCCTTCATTTACTGGGTTATTGGGGATCACACCTGCCTAAGTGCAGCTCGCCCCAAGACCTGTCCAGCCCACCAGCCTCGTTATGACTGCCACCAAAAAAAAAAACCCAACCAAAGGGATGAGTCAGGATCAAAATTAGAGGAGGGCAAGCCCCTGGGGACGTGGCTTTGTGTGGCAGTGCCCGTGGAGCAGCTCGTCCTCCCCCCAAAGCTGCGGTGGCCCCGTTCATTTGCTGCATGTCCAGTCAGGGAGTCTATTTTCTCCTCCTGCCCACGGGGAAGAGTCACGGAGTGCCTGGGATTTGAAAGCAATCTGATGAACTAGGCAGGCGGTGGCAGGTACAAGAAGGTCTTCCAGAGTTTTTCTTCATCTTTATCAGCTTCTGGAAGTCCTTGTTCGTAGATCTACAGGGAATCTCTGTGTTCAGGTAGCAGCTGCAGTCATCAAGAAAGCAGCATATCTTTGAATTTCCTTCTGATTTTTCCAGTCTCAACTTGAATCTGAATCCCCAGGCTGAACAGAAGGAAAAATTAACTATTTCTATTTTATTTGTCAGCCCTTTTGCTTTTTAGATTAAAAAAAACAACCCAACAGAAAACAAAACAAAAAAAAAAAACAACCAACAAAACCAAACCAATAATTAAAAAAAAAAAAAAATTAAAAAAAAAAGAGCCCATGTGGGAGAAAAGGACTGGAAGAAGCTGTGCAAAGTGGTGCCACCCAGGCGTGCTAATGCCCGTGCAAAGGCCAGCCACGGCCTCTCCTTGCTGCCTGCTGCTGTAGAGCACATTCACAGGCAGCGCAAAGAAGCTTGAAGTCAGATTGTGGCACCAAAAAGGAATCATTTTAGATGAAAAGAGTCAGTTGGCAGTGAAGCTACACAATAAAGAGGAATGGTTTTCTCTTTTCTGTGTGTGTGTGTGTGTACGTGAGGGAGCTTTTTTAGAGCAGGTAGTAAAAGGAAGGGGGGGAGGAAAGAAAAAAGCCGAGGGAGCCATGAAGGACTGGAGAGCTGGTCTGAGAGCATCGCTGCCGTGGGCTCACAAGGCAGCACCCCCACCTGGTCCTAACTGCACCCAGCCAACCCAGCTCCATTCCTGCCCACGAGGCAGATGTTTGGCTGGTGAGCCAAAAGAGATGTCTCCAGGTTGTTGTCTTCCTGCAGAAAACTAGGTCAAACAGCAGGAATGTTCAGGCTCTGAGAACCACACCGTAGCCGGGTTGGTCATCCCCATACACGGCCTTGGTGGCAGAACGAGGAGCTCGATCCAATCAAAGACTACAAACACCTACATTTGAGACTGAGCATCTCATGGATGAGAAGTCCTACGCCTGAGGTCAGAGTTGGTGTCCTTCACTGAGACACCAAGGGCCAAAGAAGTGCCTTCTTTACGGACAACACCAAAGCGGTGATGAAGCCAAGAGACGCCACTAAACCCTGGCCAGTTCTCACCACTCAGGCCAGAGCGTGCTGCTGCCTGACACCAAAGTTACTAATGCACCTCAAAAGTGCTGCCTCTGCTAAAACCATTTGTAAGGTCACAGGGACATTGATGGGAGATACAGAGGAAGCAGGAAAGGAGAATGCTGAGCTCCTTCCTCTCCATGAACAGCACTCATGGGCACAAGACCTCTCTGACCTCTCAAAGAATCATTAGGTTGGAAAAGACATCTAACATCATCAAGTCCAATGTTCTACCTAACACCTCCAAGACCACTATGCCATGTCCTGAAGTGCCACATTTAGTAATTTTTTGAACACCTCCAGGGATGGTGACTCCACCACCTTTCTGTGCAGCCTGTTCCAATGCCTGACCACTCTTTCAGTACAGAAATTCTTCCTAATACCCAACCTAAACCTCCCCTGGCACAGCTTGAAGCCATTTCCTCATGTCCTGTTGTTAGTTTCTTGGGAGAAGTCATAGAATGTGCTGGGATGGAAGGGACCTTTGCAAGTCATTTAGTCAAACCAACCTCTGTAGTAATCAGGGACATCCCCAATTAGAGCAGGTTGCACTGAGCCCTGTCAAGACTCACCTTGATATAGAATAGAATCAATCAGGTTGGAAGAGACCTCCAAGCTCATCCAGTCCAACCTAGCACCCAGCCCTATCCAGTCAACCAGACCATGGCACTAAGTGCCTCATCCAGGCTTTTCCTGAACACCCCCAGGGACGGTGACTCCACCACCTCCCTGGGCAGCCCATTCCAAGGGCAAATCACTCTCTCGGTGAAGTGGTCAACACCAGCCTCACTGCAGTCTCCTTTTGGCTTGAGAGGCTGAGGGACCTGGGGCTTTTTAGTCTGGAGAAGACTGAGAGGAGATCTAGTAAATGGCTATAAATATAGAATCACAGAATCATAGAATCAGTCAGGTTTGGAACGGACCACAAGGACCATCGAGTTCCAACCGCCCTGCCATGGGCAGGGACATCCTACCCTAGATCAGGATATCTGGGGGCTAGGGTTTAGGGGGACACACACAGGTTCTGCTCCCTGGGATGGAACAAGGAGCAATAGGTGGAAGCTGCAGCTCAGGAGGTTCCAGCTCAACACAAGGAGGAACTTCTTTGCTGTAAGGGTCCCAGAGCCCTGGCACAGGCTGCCCAGAGAGGTTGTGGAGTCTCCTTCTCTGGAGTCTTTCAAGGCCTGTCTGGATGTGTTCCTGTGTGCCCTGAGCTAGATCGCGTGGTCCTGCTGTGGCAGGGAGGTTGGACTGGATGATCTCCTCGGGTCCCTCCCAACCCCTAACATCCTGTGAGCCTGTGCATGTACAACAACATTTTTCACCCTGTAGCATCCCAACCCCTGACAGGTAGCTGCAGAGAGCACACCGCCGCTCCTTGCCCCACCTCTTCGCCACGCCAGAGGAGGGTGAGCAGCACTGTTTACTCTTCCCAGCCTGATGAAACACTCGGGCTCGGCGGGCTGGGGGCTGGGGCTACAGCTCCTTTTCCCAGCAGGAAGGCTCCTCTGCACTAAGCAGAGCCCGAGGAGGACCCGGGCGACAGCAGGCTGCGGAGCCAGCAGCGGCGTTAGTCAGAGGGCGGCTGACGTCACCTGCGCTGTCAGAGGCGCAGCGAGCGGCGCAGCTCTCGCTGGTGGTCATGTTGATAAGGAGATCAAAGGCTTGCAAGCATTTCAACACAAGTGCTGGGAACAGTCTTGATCAAAATAAGAGGAAGGCCCTGTATACAGAAGACATGAGAGGTTTGCAACCCACATGTGAACCTTTGAAGTTCTTCTGCCTTTCTTTTGCCTTTTTTTTTTTTTTTTTTTGTTCCCTTTTCCTTTTTCCTAAACTTGTTTAACATCATTAGGGTAAGAGGCATGAAAGCCACGGGCTGGACCAGCTCTCTGGTGCTGCAACCACACGGCGTTAGCCACATGTGGACCACCACCCCCACCTCTGTTTTTTTTTAGTGGGGAAAGAAAGAAGGAAAGAAAGGGAGAGAGGAAGGGAGGAAAAGAGAAAGAAAGAAAGAAAGAAAGAAAGAAAGAAAGAAAGAAAGAAAGAAAGAAAGAAAGAAAGAAAGAAAGAAAGAAAGAAAGAAAGAAAGAAAGAAAGAAAGAAAGAAAGAAAGAAAGAAAGAAAGAAAGAAAGAAAGAAAGAAAGAAAGAAAGAAAGAAAGAAAGAAAGAAAGAAAGAAAGAAAGAAAGAAAGAAAGAAAGAAAGAAAGAAAGAAAGAAAGAAAGAAAGAANAGAGAGAAAAAGAGAAAGAAAGTGAGAGAGAAAGAGAAAGAAAGAGAGAGAGAAAGAGAGAGAAAGAGGGAGAGAGAGAGGGGGAGAGAGAGGGGAGGAAAGGGAGAGGGGGAGATAGAGAGAGACAGAGACAGAGAGAAAGAGAGAAAAAGAGGGAGAGAGAGGGAGAGGGAGAGGGAGAGAGAGAGGGGGAGAGGAAGAGAGAGAAAGAGGGAGACAAAGAGAGAGAGAGAGAGAGAGAGAAGGAGAGACAAAAAAAGAGAAAGAGAGAAAGAAAGGCAGGCACAAAGGCACTGCCAGAGCTACTCCAAAAATAAGACAAGAAAACACACAATTAGCTTTGCAGGGTTTGAAGTTCGTTTCATAAAGCCACATACTTTTGTTCCCCACTATTGCCAGATAAGTCTGATACATTTTCCCTTCCTCTAATCCTTTGAACATTTCCATTCCCCCCCACAGCCTCTCTGCCTTGATGTTTTGTTCAGTGCACTCCCTGCTATCTGCACACGCTTGGCCGGATTTTTCCGACTTGAAAGGGGCACCGTATCGGCATTAACCGTTCCGCCAGAGCTGATAAAACACACACCAGCGCTGGGCTATCTATTAACATTGCTGAACTGCTTCCTTCACCTGCACCCAGGAGTGATTAAAAAGAGGGTGGGGGCAAAAGAGGCAAAGGAAGATATTTTATGACCCAACTTCCCATGAGTTATTTTTTTCCACGAGCCCTTCCTCACTCCACGTGACCAAGAGATAGAATAGAATAGAGTAGAATCAACCAGGTTGGAAGAGATCTCCAAGCTCATCCAGTCCAACCTAGCACCCAGCCCTATCCAGTCAACCAGACCATGGCACTAAGTGCCTCATCCAGGCTTTGCTTCAACACCTCCAGGGACAGTGACTCCACCACCTCCCTGGGCAGCCCATTCCAATGCCAATCACTCTCTCTGCCAACAACTTCCTCCTAACATCCAGCCTAGACCTCCCCTGGCACAACTTGAGGCTGTGTCCCCTTGTTCTGTTGCTGCTTGCCTGGCAGAAGAGCCCAACCCCACCTGGCTACAACCTCCCTTCAGGTAGCTGTAGACAGCAAGATTGCTTTCTCTGCTAGCTTCTTAAGAAGCCAGTAGGAGACCACATCTATAAGACCTCTGATGGGCAACTGTTTGCCTGGATGGGAGTAATGGGTGCAAAGACCATGGCTAGGACATAGAGCCATGCTAGGTACTCTCTAGTCCTGGCAGCTGAGCTCTTCACAGGCAACATCAAGCCCACATTTTACCCCTGAGGGTCCAATTCATAAAATCATAGGATCACAGGGGTTTGGAAGGGACCTCCAGAGATAGTCTAGTCCAACCTGGCTGCTAAGACAGCTTCACCTAGATCAGATTGCACAGGAATGCATCCAGGTGGGGTTTGAAAGTCCCCAGGGAGGGAAACAACCTCTCTGAGCAGCTTGGTCCAGCCTGGTCGAATGCTGCAGCACCCCCAGTGTAAAGAAGTTTCCTCTTAAGTTCAACCTCGAAGTTTGTGCCCACTGTCCCCTGTCCTACCACTGTAAAGAGCCCAGCCCCATCCTCCTGGCCCTTTAGCTATTGGTCAGCACTGGGAAGATCCCCTCTCAAGCTGCCCTTCTCCAGGCTAAGCAGCCCCAAAGCTCTCAGCCTCTCCTCATTTGACTTTCTCTTACTGATTATTTTTAGTCAAGTAAGGATTTTTGATGGAAAACTGAGCACTGCTGTGCCTGCTGGGGACATAGCTGTGATGCCATGTGAGAGGCACTGTGCAGTCCTCTTGGCAGGACCAGGTGGTATTAGAGAGACAAGTCCAGAGCCACATTCCTCCTTGCCCCATCTCTGCTCACAGCTTCTGCTAGGAATTGAATTGGTTCTGGACTTGCTTCATATATGGTAATCACCTGGGGGGGATAATCTGAATGTAAAGTGGTTTGAAGCCCTGTTTTCATTGGGGTTCTCTGTGCACTAATTCCATGAGTGCTTGTGCAGAGCCTTTTAGGCTCTTCACCATACAAGACATCAAGCTTCACACAACAACCTCTTGTAGGTGTCCATCACCCTGAGAGAGCTAAATCCTCCCTGCTCATTCCAGAGTTTGTGGCAGTTTGCTGAAAGCATCAACAGAAAACGCGTCCCTGGCAGCTTGGATCTTTGTCTGCCAAATAGGTTCAGATTTAAGGCAATCCCAAGCACAAATCCAGGCTGGGCAGTGAGTGGCTGGAGAGCAGCCCTGAGGAGAGGGCCTTGGGGGTGCTGGTGGACAAATAGAATAGAATAGAATAGAATAGAATAGAATAGAATAGAATAGAATAGAATAGAATCAACCAGGTTGGAAGAGACCTCCAAGATCATCCAGTCCAACCTATCAACATGAGCTGTTAGTGTGCACTTGCAGCCCAGAAAGCCAAGCAGAGCCTGGGCTGCAGCAGGAGAAGTGTGGCCAGCAGGGCCAGGGAGGTGATTCTCCCCCTCTGCTCCACTCTGCTGAGATCCCACCTGGAGTACTGCAGCCAGTTCTGGAGCCACTATTCCAAGAGGGATGTGGAGATGCTGGAGAGTGTCCAGAGAAGGGCCAGGAGGATGCTCAGAGGGCTGCAGCAGCTCTGCTGTGAGCACAGACTGAAAGAGTTGGGGCTGTGCAGTCTGGAGAAGAGGAGGCTCCCAGGTGACCTTCTTGTGGCCTTCCAGGATCTGTAGGGGATCTACAAAACAGCTGGGGAGGGACTTTTTAGGCTCTCAGGGAGTGACAGGACTGGGGGGAATGGAGCAAAGCTGGAGATGGGGAGATTCAGGCTGGAGGTGAGGAGGAAGTTGCTGAGCATGAGAGTGGTGAGAGGCTGGAATGGGTTGCCCAGGGAGGTGGTTGAGGCCCCATGGCTGGAGGTGTTTAAGGCCAGGCTGGCTGAGGGCAGCCTGCTCTAGGGTAGGGTGTCCCTGCCCATGGCAGGGGGGTTGTAACTGAGTGATCTTTGTAGTCCCTTCCAACCCTGACTGATTCTGATTCTATGACTTCCTTTCAAATCTGAGAAGGTTCAGGTCCACCCACAGATGCACTCATCCTGCCCACCCTGCGCTCCCACTTTGCCCCTGCCCAGGGAGCGCCTGGCAGCAAGAACCTGGCACGTGAGGTCCAGCGGGAGGCCACAGGAGAAATATGGGGAGGTGATGAGAGTGCCAGTGCTAGCAAGGCCTGAAGTAGATTCCATCCTATTTTTTTTTCATGGAAACAGGGACATTTTTTCCATGCATGCTCAGGGAAGTCCTCCTGCATGCACAGAGCAAGCAGGGTGTGCTGGCTCTCGTTCTGCAAAGGCTGGACACCGCTGGAAGAGAACAGGGCCAGCTCGAGAAGGAGTCGGTTCTGATGGTATCTTGGCACCAGCGAGGAGGAAGTGAAATATATGCTGTGATACCAGGCTGAACTGATGTGATTTGATTCTGCAATAGAATCCTTTTTCTGTTTTCTGGCTGGCTTCTCTAGCTGTGTAAAAATGGTTCCCCAAGAGCTCAGCCCGGGCTGAAGCGCGCTCGCCGCAGATCTCCGCGAGGAGAGGGAATCCAAATGTTTTGAGTTTGACTCTTAAACATAGTTTCCAGCTAGTGTGCTTCGAATTCGAAATGAAACAAATGAAAGAAACATGTCTCAATGGTTTTATGGAGGCAATAATGTCATTAGCAGGAAATCAAGACGTTGGGCTAAGCAGCTGCGGCAGGGGATTTAACCCTCGCTGGGCAGTGGGGAGCTTCGCTGGGCTGGCACAATGCCTCTGACCCCTGCCTGCTGCTGGGCACCTCACACATACAGCTGCTCTGGTGACACCCCAAGCTGGAGTACTGCATCCAGCAATGGAACCCCCAACACGTGAAAGGCATAGAACTGTTGGGGACAGAGTGGCTGAGAGCAGCCAGGAAGAAATGGACCTGGGGGTACTGGTAGATAGTAGGCTGAAGATGAGGCAGCAGTGTGCCCAGGTGGCCAAGAGAGCCAATGGCATCCTGGCCTGGATCAGGAGCAGTGTGGGCAGCAGGACAAGGGAGGTTATTCTGCCCCTGTGCTCAGCACTGCTCAGGCCACACCTTGAGTGCTGCGTCCAGTTCTGAGCTCCTCAATTCAAGAGAGATGTTGAGGTGCTGGAAGGTGTCCAGAGAAGGGCAGCAAGGCTGGGGAGGGGCCTGGAGCACAGCCCTGTGAGGAGAGGCTGAGGGAGCTGGGGGTGTGCAGCCTGCAGAAGAGGAGGCTCAGGGCAGACCTTATTGCTGTCTACAACTACCTGAAGGGAGGTTGTGGCCAGGTGGGGTTGGTCTCTTCTGCCAGGCAACCAGCAACAGAAGAAGGGGACACAGCCTCAAGTTGTGCCAGGGCAGGTCTAGGCTGGATGTTAGGAGGAAGTTGTTGGCAGAGAGAGTGATTGGCATTGGAATGGGCTGCCCAGGGAGGTGGTGGATTCGCTGTCCCTGGAGGTGTTGAAGCCAAGCCTGGATGAGGCACTTAGTGCCATGGTCTGGTTGATTGGACAGGGCTGGGTGCTAGGTTGGACTGGATGAGCTTGGAGGTCTCTTCCAACCTGTTTGATTCTATGATTCTATGTTGGACTGGCTCCAGGGGCCACAAAGATGATGAGAGGGCTGGGGAACATCCCCTATGGGGATAGGCTGAGGGAGCTGGGGCTGATCAGCCTGCAGAAGAGAAGGCTCCTGGAAGACCTTAGAGTAGCCTTCCAGAACCTAAAAGGGGCCTACAAGAAAGCCAGGAAGGGACTTATTACAAGGGCTCATAGTGATAGGGTGAGAGGGAATGGACTGAAGCTTGAGGAGGGCAGATTTAGACTGAAGGCCACAGGAGAGCTGAGGAGGGACTTTCAACAAGGGCTTGGAGCAATATGAAGAGTGATAGAAAAGGGGAGAAAGAGAGACTGGAGATCAGGAAGGAATTCTTTACAGCGAGGGTGGTGAGACACTGGAACAGGTTGCCCAAAGAGGTCATAGATGTCCCCTCCCTAGAGGTGTTCAAGGCCAGGTTGGATGATGCCTCAAGCAACCTGGACTAGTGGGAAGTATCACACAGTCTCACAGTATTACCAAGGTTGGAAGAGACCTCATAGATCATCAAGTCCAACCTGTTACCACAGAGCTAGACCATGGCACCAAGTGCCACGTCCAATCCTGCCTTGAACAGCTCCAGGGACGGCGACTCCACCACCTCCCTGGGCAGCCCATTCCAGTGTCCAATGACTCTCTCACTGAAGAACTTTCTCCTCACCACAAGCCTAAATTTCCCCTGGCCTAGCTTGAGGCTGTGTCCTCTTGTTCTGGTGCTGGCTGCCTGAGAGAAGAGAGCAACCTCCCCCTGGCTACAGCCACCCCTCAGGTAGTTGTAGACAGCAATAAGGTCTGCCCTGAGCCTCCTCTTCTCCAGGCTAAACAATCCCAGCTCCCTCAGCCTCTCCTGTCCCTGCTCATGGCAGGGGGATCAGAACTAGATGATCTTTGAGGTCCCCCCTAACTCAAACTCTTCTATGGTTCTATGACTCTGACTCTCCTGATTCACACAGCCCTTAAAGCATGAAGAAAATGCAAAAAGCAGGAGGAAAGGCACTGGTGCCAAGGGCATAGGCTCTCCTCACGAGCAGAAAACTTGGAGATCACAAAGTCAACTAAAACTCTTCATGAGGGAAAAAAAAATAAAGAAGAAAGAAACACCAAACTCTCTATGCAGAGTTAATTTTAGGTGCACTGTCAGAGCTGAGCACCCTAAAATCGTGCCTGTTGTGGTCTCTTTCTGCCTGTCGAGTCAATTCCTGGTATCCAGGAGGAGAGTGAAGGGTGTGAGACTCCAGCCCTCGTGGCACTGTCAGGAGCTGGGTGATGCCTCCACACAGCCTCTCACAAGCTGGACCCAGATTGAAGTCACAGAAAAAAGCATTTTTGGCTTCTCCCCCCCAAGAATTCTTCTACTTACAGGTGTGAAATACAGATTGGAGAGAGGAGAATTTGCATGGAGAAAGCCTCATCCTAATATCACCTGCTGGGTCCTCAGGCCTCAGCCTGGCTCCTAACCTCACTGGAGTTCCCTGCACACACACACAAATGCAGAACTGAGTCCTATATCTCAGCCCTTTCCATGCTGGAAACATGGAAAGAGTGCTGAGAACATCTCCAGTACCTGTACAAGATGCAACTCATCCCCATGAGGGTCCTCTGAGGACTGCAGCAGTTCCTACCTTGCTATTGTTACTCTGGGAAAGTCCAGCACATTCCCTCCCACATGTCCCTGCCTGGTCCAAGTGAACGAGGGCACTGCTGTGATGTGTCTCTGCCACTTCAGAGGCTTGGGAATGATGGTTGTGGAAATGGGGCACCTCCTGCTCCTGTGAAGGGCATCTCCCTGCTGTGGAAAGGCTGAGGGTGCCCTCAGCTTGGAGAAGAGGAGCTTGAGGTGTGAGCTCATTCACATTTACAAAGATGTGGTATCAGGAGGATGGAGCCAGGCTCTGCTCAGGGATGTCCAAAGCTAGGACAAGGGACCACAGGTGGAAGCTGGAGTAGAGGAGGTTCCATGGGAACATGAGGAATAACTTTTTCACTGTGAGGGTGACAGAGCCCTGGAGCAGGCTGCCCAGAGAGGCTGTGGAGTCACCTTCTCTGAGACACTCAAAACCCACCTGGATGCACTACTGTGTGACCTGCCTCAGGTCATCCTGCTCTGGCAGGGAGGAGTTGATAACCTTTCAAGGTCACTTCCAACCCCTAACAGTCTGTGATACTGTGACATACAGGTGGGTGCCCACCTCTGGGTTAGTGTCACATTGGTAGCAACTCCAGTGGGCACAGGCAGAAACAATTTGGCAGCAGAGGCAGGACTTGGTCAAGGGAGGTGGTTCTCCCCGTCTGCTGAGACCCCACCTGGAGTACTGCATCCAGTTCTGGAGCCCCTGGGACAAGAGGGATGTGGAGATGCTGGAGTGTGTCCAGAGCAGGGCCAGGAGGATGCTCAGAGGGCTGCAGCAGCTCTTCTGTGAGCACAGACTGAAAGAGTTGGGGCTGTGCAGTCTGGAGAAGAAGAGGCTCCCAGGTGACCTTCTTGTGGCCTTCCAGCATCTGAAGGGGGAGGGACAGCTGGGGAGGGACTTTTATGGTTTTCAGAGAGTGACAGAACTGGGGGGAATGGAGCAACACTGAAGGTGGGGAGATTCAGCCTGGACATGAGGCGGAAGTTGTTGAGCATGAGAGTGGTGAGAGGCTGGAATGGGTTGCCCAGGGAGGTGGTTGAGGCCCCATCCCTGGAGGTGTTTAAGGCCAGGCTGGCTGAGCCTGTGGGCAGCCTGCTCTAGGGTAGGGTGTCCCTGGCCATGGCAGGGGGGTTGGAACTGGCTGCTCCTTGTGGTCCCTTCCAACCCTGACTGATTCTATGATTTCAGGGCATATTTTGTACAGACCCAGATCTGCAAGGCAGGCTTTATCTTGGGCACCTGTAATGTGTAGTTCAGTGCTGGGTGCCACTGACCAGCACCAATAAAGGACTCACTGAAAGCACAAGAGAGATGCTGAAATAACTGCTTGTGATTCCAGCCATAACTTGAGGCAATTCCATGAACTCCACAGATTTAAGCACTGTTTACCTCTGTCCTTTCACTGCACAGGCAGGGACCTAACATGAGAGCAGAGAACAGCTTGGATTAAATCGATTTCAGCCCATAAAGAATGCAATAGCAGCACAGGCTGGAACTGAAGTTATTTAACACATCCAGAAGTATGCAGCTCCCACACCTTCACATCTCCTGTAGAAGTAAGCACAGATAAGGAGACTCTGATGTTGCTGCACCTGACACCAAGCACTGGAAATGTTGATCTCATTTCTGTGATTCTGTATCTGTCACACATGGCTGCAGGTAAAATGACCAGAACCTGTGAGCCATCTACCTGGGGTTAATCAGCACCAAGCCCTTGCCTCCAACAGCTTTCATCACCTGTTTAGTGGGCATGGGGTGCTGGGTTGATGGTTTGATTTAATGATCATAGAGGTCTTCTGCAGCCTTAATCATAGAATCAAGCAGATTGGAAGAGGCCTCCAAGCTCAGCCAGGCCAACCTAGCACCCAGCCCCAGACAAGCAACCAGACCATGGCACTAAGTGCCTCATCCAGGCATTGCTTCAATACCTCCAGGGATGGCAACTCCACCACCTCCCTGGGCAGCCCATCCCAATGCCAATCACTCTCTCTGCCAACAACTTCCTCCTAACATCCATCCTGAACCTCCCCTGATACAGCTTGAGGCTGTGTCCCCTTCTTCTGTTGCTGCTTGCCTGGCAGAAGAGACCAACCCCACCTGGCTACAGCCTCCCTTCAGGTAGCTGCAGACAGCAATGAGCTCTGCCCTGAGCCTCCTCTTCTGCAGGCTGCACACCCCCAGCTCCCTCAGCCTCTCCTCACAGGGCTGTGCTCCAGGCCCCTCCCCAGCCTTGCTGCCCTTCTCTGGACACCTCCAGTATCTCACCATGATCCTATTCTATGATAAAGCCACCATGCTTCAGAGACACTGGAAGTTTGACCTGCACTGTCCAGGCAGAGCTTTGAGCAAGGCTGGGCTGCTGGTGAGGGGAC
Source organism: Tricholaema leucomelas (assembly GCA_013400475.1). NCBI lineage: Eukaryota > Metazoa > Chordata > Aves > Piciformes > Lybiidae > Tricholaema lacrymosa > Tricholaema leucomelas. Next base: position 93,863 of record WAAF01000018.1, read on the forward strand.
CACATTCAGCAGCTGAAACAAATATCCTGGTCTCAAACCCAGCCCTTTGTCCTGGAGCCACTGAGAACCTGCCCAACACTTCCATTTGCTGTTACAGCTGCAGATCAGGAGGGAAAGATTACAGCAGCAGAAAACCTGCTCTACACCAATGGAAACCAGTAAGAAAATAGTCCCTCCCCAGCCTTCCTGTAGGCTCCCTTCAGATACTGGAAAGCCACTCTAAGGTCTCCTGGAAGCCTTCTCTTCTCCAGGTTGCAGAGCCCCAACTCTCTCAGCCTGTCCTCAGAGCAGAGCTGCTGCAGCCCTCTGAGCATCTTTGTGGCTCTCCTCTGGACTGGCTCCAGCAGTTCCATGTCCTTCTTGTGTTGGGGGCTCCAGAACTGCACACAGGACTGCAGGTAGGGTCTGAGGAGAGCAGAGTAAAGGGGGAGAATCCCCTCCCTTGCCCTGCTGCCCACACTGCTCTTGCTGCAGCCCAGCACAGGGTTGCTGTCTGGGCTGCACTCACACTGCAGGCTCCTGTTGAGCTTTTCATCACCCCAGACCCCCAGGTCCTTCTCCTCAGGGCTGCCCTCTGCCATTCCCCACCCATCTGCCTCAGCAAACCCAGCCTGGGGTGACCGTGGGCACAAAACACCCTGGCAGAAGGGGACGACCCTCAGCTGTAAAAGAGCTCAATACCTGCAGGTGACTTTTTATCAGGGGTCAGTGATGGGAGGACTCCCATCCGGATTTAATGGGCTGCCCAGGGAGGTGGTGGAGACGCAGTCTCTGGGGGTGTTGAAGCAAAGCCTGGACGGGGCACTTAGTGCCATGGTCTGGTTGATTGGCCAGGGCTGGGTGCTAGGTTGGACTGACAAGCTTGGAGGTGTCTTCCAACCTGGTTGATTCTATGATTCATTCCTGTGTTTTCTGTTTCTAAATCTATTTTTCTTAGCTGTACCTTGCACGGCTCCCCTCCTAGCTGAGGAAGGGCTGCCTCTTGATGTGCTCCAGCCGGGTTGTGGAGTCTCCTTCTCTGGAGCCTTTCAAGGCCTGTCTGGATGTGTTCCTCTGCGATCTGTGTTAGATAGGATTGTCCTGCTGCGGCAGGGGGGTTGGACTCGATGATCTCCTTGGGTTCCTTCCAACCCCTAACACCCTGTGAGGCTGTGATCCGCATTCTTGGGTTAAATGCCTCACGCGTGGACAGCAGAAAGGGCCAGCTCCAAATGCCCGAGGAGAAAGAGACGATTAGCCAAAGCGTTTGTCAAAACTCCGGCAGAATTAACCATCCACCTCCGCAGACAAGTTTAAATCTGGATAAAGATAGTTGCAATAAGACAATATTTTTTTTTTTCCTCCCCATGTTGTTTTCTGCTTTGACTTCTTTGGGATCACTCAAAAGGAGGTTCAGGCTTTGATCTTCCCCATTGGCAATATTTTTTTTCGCCTAGGCTGTTATAGTTTGAGAAGAGATGTTACATGCTTGCAACAGAGACTATCAATATGATGTGGGTCTGAACAGAGGAGCGGGGAGGCGGGGGGGGGAAAATCCGAGGGCTGGTGTCAGGTTCTCCATTTGGAGCGTTACCTCCAGCTTTGAAGTTTGTAATGATTCAAAAGCATCTAGAGCTGCTACAAATGTTAATAAAATTAAAGCCATCTGAAAGTGAGGCTTGCATGTGCCTTTGAAAGTAGGTCTGTGATCAGTTATTACCCTCAATTACCTTGTTGTCCACTCTTTTAGCTCGAGGTTAAACTCTTAACACTTCGCTTTGAAGTGGTTATCCTTTTATCTATGACCGGACTGAGGAATTTAAGGGCAATAATCAATGAGAGCTTCATAAGAATAAAGGGGAGACAAGGCAAGGAAAATAGGTGTGAATGTCCCCTTAACGGCTGGCTGGGGGTTTGGAGGGGTTGGGAGGGACACCGAGCTCTGACAGCATCCTTCTAACCAACAGAAAGAAGGGGAAGGGGGGAAAAAAAGCCAAGGAGGGGAAGGGGGGAAAAAAAAGACAAGGAGAGGAAGGGTGAAAAAAAAAGACAAGGAGAGGAAGGGGGGGAAAAAGACAAGGAGGGGAAGGGGGGGAAAACAGACAAGGAGGGGAAGGGGGGGAAAAAAGACAAGGAGGGGAAGGGGGGGAAAAAAGACAGGAGGGGAAGGGGGGGAAAAAAGACAAGCGGGGCA
>WAAF01000018.1:96427-123580 GCA_013400475.1 Tricholaema leucomelas
AAAGACAAGAGGGGAAGGGTGGAAAAAAAGACAAGAGGGGAAGGGTGGAAAAAAAGACAAGAGGGGAAGGGGGGAAAAAAGACAAGGAGGGGAAGGGCGGAAAATAGACAAGGAGGGGAAGGGAGGTGGAAGAGAAAAAGTAGGGAATAATATAAGGAAGGGGAAGCAAAGAAAAAATAAAGGAAAAAAAGAAGATGAAATAAGAAGAAAAAAGGAGGAAAACAGAAAGAAAAAGGAGACAACAAAGGAAAAAAGGATGAAAAAAGATTTAAAAAGGAAAAAATAAGAAGGGGAAGATAAAATAAGGAAAAAATAAAGACAAGAAAAAAAGAAGAAAAGAGGAAAAGGAACAAAAAGAAGGGGGAGAAGGAAAAAAAAATGAAGGGGAACAAAGTGGCAAACAATAAAGCAAAAGGGAGCCTCAGCAATTTCCAAATCCCTGCTAAAAATAAAGCCAAAGCACTAATTCAGGGTGGGGCCAGGAGCAAGGAGAGGACAGCAAGGTGAGGTCTTCATCAAAGGCACGGAAGGAGCCATGAGGCAGGGAGACACGATTAAAGTATTGGCTTCACGGTGGCTTTGAAGTCCAGCACAGCAGCTGACCCTGCAAGACTCTGCCGGGATGGAGGCAGGACATGTCCCCCACGCCAGGGTCCTGCTGCTCTCCTTGTCCCCCAGCAACAACCCAACACCCCACAGCAAGTGGTCCCCAGGCCAAGGACTGGCACCAGATGTACAGCACTAAACTACATCACTTTGGGACATGGCTTAGTGGCCATGGCAGTGCTGGGTTGATGATTCATAGAATGGTTTGGGTTGGAAAGGATGTTAAAGATCATCCAGTTCCTGCCATGGGCAGGGACACCTTCCTCTAGCCCAGCTTGCTCAAGGCCTCATCCAACCTGGCCTTGGACACCTCCAGGGAGGAGGCATCAACAACCTCCCTAGGCAGCCTGTTTCAGTGTCTCACCACCCTCACTGTACAGAATTCTGATCTTAGAGGTCTTTTCCAAGCTTAATGATTCAAGAGTCTGAGTGATTCCTTCCCAGCCTGTGTGGGATGCTCCACCAAGGGAGGCTCCTTCCCTAGGAGCAGCAGCATCTCTGCGCCTGCACCCTACAAAGTCCTCAGCTGCTCGCCAGCTCCCAGACCCCACCACAAAGCTGGGGTGGGATGCAGGAATCCCTTCTTGGAGGATGGCAGAGCCAGGGAAGAGGGTTTGGAGAATTCCCCTGCTGTCTTAGTCCTGCCTGCTCACTTCCAGTGAGGACTTCCCTTGCCACAGCCCGTGAGGGCTCCAACACTTTCCGCCATGCAAAGGCAGCCAACCTCCACTCTGGCTCTGTCAGGGGAAACTCAGTGGAATATTCCCCACCATTTCTTTTTACATCTGAGGTGCCTACAGCCAGGTGTTGAAATGCATGTTGAGCACGCTGAGGCTGGCAGGAGATCAAGCCCAAATGGCCTGGGTCTGTGAAGTCCTGAGCACAACCTGCAGCGGCGGCGAGCGCGAGCGGCGCGCGCTCCGCATCTGCCCGGCTTTGATCCGCTGCCAGCAGCTGGATCTGCTGTCTGATGGGAGGTGCTGGGGCTGGAAAACGTTGACAATTATTGCTACTCTAAAATTAAATCCCTGCTTCATTATTGAAATCGATGGCAAGCTCAAGAGTGGCTTTTGCAGAAGAGCCTGGGGGAGGCAGGAGGAGATTTTTCCAGGGTGGTTTCATGTCCCAGGGCCACCTCTCTACCTCCTGCTGCCTGCAGTTTCTTCCTCGGCTTTTTAAGGGCAGCTGAGAGGTGGCTGAGGTCTCTTTACTGAGAAGGGACAAGGTGAATCTGAAACCAAGAGTGCAGAGCAAAGTCTCCAGCCCTCCAAATGCACTTGGCTAATTCACAGCGAAAAATCAATTGGCTTTGGGTGCCTAATTCCTCTCTAATCCTTTAGATAATCCCAGCTTTAGGCTTTCAGATACCGAAACAAAAAGGAGAAAGAAAACAAAACCAGCCCAAGCAAACAATACAAGAAATCTGTGCCAGTAGAATAGAAATCAAACACGTATGTCATAGAACTTTCAGCTCCTCTGAACTACATATGAAGTAGGTTGAGGACAATGGCAATAAAATCTTGCTCAAGAGAGACTAAAGGCACTGAGACGGTGAAGCCTGAGGCTGAGAGCCCTGTTTCGTAATTAAGGTAGCCTCCGGACAACGATTGTCATAGCCAGGCTCAGGTTGCTCAAGGCCCCAGCCACTATTGCTTGCTTTAGAGCTTTTCAGCAGAGCAGCTTTGCCTGGCTTGGCTCCACCTTCACTCAGAGCTCCCCACTGGCCCAGCAGCTAACGAGAAAGTGTTGATTGAGAAATGCTAATGACAGCCTTCTCGGGATGCAGAGGAGCCTACCCACAGGAGCCTTGCCCTGCCAGGGAGCAGGCTGCTGGGATCATGGGTCCAGACCTGGAAGCCTGGTGGAAAAGGTGACAGCAGCTGTGGACATCGAATGGCACTGCTGGGATGAGGAAAGCTCCGAGAGAGCAGAGCGAGATGAGGATGGCTGAGTTGTGTGCCCAGGTGGGCAGCAGAGCCACTGGCATCCTGGCCTGGAGCAGGAACACTGTGGCCAGCAGGACAAGGGAGGTTCTTCTGCCCCTGTGCTCAGCACTGCTCAGGCCACACCTTGAGTGCTGTGTCCAGTTCTAGGCCACTCAATTCAAGAGAGATGTTGAGGTGCTGGAAGGTGTCCAGAGAAGGGCAACAAAGCTGGTGAGGGGCCTGGAACACAAACCCTATGAGGAGAGGCTGAGGGAGCTGGGGGTGTGCAGCCTGCAGAAGAGGAGGCTCAGGGCAGAGCTCATTGCTGGCTACAACTACCTGAAGGGAGGCTGTAGCCAGGTGGGGTTGGGCTCTTCTGCCAGGCAACCAGCAATAGAAGAAGGGACACAGTCTCAAGTTGTGCTGGGGAGGTCTAGGCTGGATGTTAGGAGGAAGTTGTTGGCAGAGAGAGTGATTGGCATTGGAATGGGCTGCCCAGGGAGGTGGTGGAGTCACCGTGCCTGGAGGTGTTGAAGCCAAGCCTGGATGAGGCACTTAGTGCCATGGTCTAGATGACTGGCTAGGGCTGGGTGCTAGGTTGGACTGGATGAGCTTGGAGGTCTCTTCCAAGCTGGTTGATTCTATGAGATAAGGGGTGAACAGCTGGCACCCCAGGAGGATGCTCAGGCTGCTGTAGCCCAGCCTGGGTGGTCATTTGTGGGTTAAATGGGGTCCTGCCGGTCCTTGTGCATTGCAGCAGTTGGGAAAAGGCTGGCAGGAAGGATTTTCCAAAGAAAATTGAGCTGGCTGTAAAACACCTCCTGATTGCAAGCAAGCAGCTTCTCCTTTTCAGCTGCAGTACAGCATGGGAGCTGCAGATCCTGTGTCCCATGCTCCAAGCTTCCCACAGCTCCAGAGTGCATCTGGGCTTCAGGAATGGACCAGGAGAGCGTGGGGAGAGCACAGGTGTGGCTAGAAACGGCAGTGCCAGGACACAAGCAGATCCAGCCCAGATCCCTGCTGCATTTCAGAGTTGACACACTGTGGGTTTGGCTCTGGAGTTTCAGCTTTGCCACGGAGAGAGAAGAAACCATGAACTGGAGGCTTCCCTCTCTCTGCACAAACTCTGATTTCCCATCCAAAGCCAAATTTGACTGAAGAAATTCAGTTGGCCATAATTACACCATCTGGTCCTGAGTGAATCCTATTGGAATTGCAGGATTAGCTCCCATCAGCCTGATGTGGAGCATGACCATACCTGCCTACGCTTAACTGCTGACCTATCTTAATCACCCCAGTAATTAACATGATGAAGCAAAGTCATGTTCCAACACGGTCTAATTTTCTAGTGAAGACGAGTGCCAAGAGGGATTAGAAACAAAAGGGAACACCCTGAGATGGCTTCTCCATCCCCCTAGCCACTGTGGGTCATTGCTCCTCTACCTCCAGAGCCCTTCGTGCATGGACACAGGAAGACCCATCCCAGGCAATTCTTGGCTAAGAAGAAATGCCAGCTTGTGGTGGCACAGATAGGGCTGAGCCACTCACTCCTGCTCCAGTTGCTCTGGTGTTTGGCCTGTGCTCAGCACCTGGATGCTCAGGCAATAGGCAGGGAATGTAAGGAGGTAATGGAGGAAGAAAGAAACACTCCCAAGTCCTTGCTGCTTCTGTAATAATGCTTTTGGTAGCCAACCTGCCTGGGGCACAACTCAGCTCTTGGGAAGCCTCCTCAGCCCCTGGAAATCCCAGCTGGCTGTGTCATGGGGAGCACAGGCTCATCTCACAGAGGGCTGAGCCCCATCCCAGCCAAATCCAGCAACCTACCCTCCTGTACTGTGATTATTACTTCTGGGGTTTGTTACAGCTCATTCTAGCAAAGAACAGAGCCAAACACCTCAGAGAAGATCGCTCTGCTCCATGGAGCTGGGACTGACCCACACAAAGGCTCTGCAGGTTCCTGCTCCCCTGAGAGCTGCTGCTGCCTGCTCCACAAGCCTTAAGTCCTCCCCCAGACCCAGCAAACCTTGCAGGGAGGGCAGCAGCTTCCTTAAGCCTCGAGAGAAGGCAAACCCAGTGCCACCTAAAGACCACATATCCAGTGGAGTAGTGCCCAGGGATGCAGCACCTCTCACCATCCCAGCCCCAACACAGCTCCAAGGAGCTGTTAAAGAAACCTGTGGATATGGCACTTCAAGGACATGGTTTAATGGCCACAGTGGTCTTAAGCTGATGGTAGGACTTGGTGGTCTTAGAGGTCTTTTCCAACCACAGGCTAATGAAGATCACTTGGGTTGCTTTAAGGGTTTAATTCATTTTCTCACCCACCCACGATAGTCTTCTCTCGAGCCCGGTCTTGATGGCTCCTCCAGCACCTTCCACTGCAGGAGATCTCCCCTTTCTCTCCCTCCATCGGGTTTAAGAGAAGGCAGTAGCCAAGAGAGAGCAACTTCTCTCCACACATTTTAACCACTCCTCTAACATACTGCCCCAAAGCCTCCCCTGGGTGCTGTGCTGGGTACATGCTGGGGGGCTGGAACTAGATGATCCCTGGGATCCCCTCCAACCCTGACTGATTCCGGGATTCTACTACAACTTCTCCTTACTCTGGTACATGACCCACCACAACCCCTGTGAGGAGAGGCTGAGGGAGCTGGGGGTGTGCAGCCTGCAGAAGAGGAGGCTCAGGGCAGACCTCATTGCTGTCTGCAACTACCTGAAGGGAGGCTGTAGCCAGGTGGGGTTGGTCTCTTCTGCCAGGCAAGCAGCAACAGAACAAGGGGACACAGCCTCAAGTTGTGCCAGGGGAGGTCTAGGCTGGATGTTAGGAGGAAGTTGTTGTCAGGGAGAGGATTGGCATTGGAATGGGCTGCCCAGGGAGGTGGTGGAGTCACCGTCCCTGGAGGTGTTGAAGCCAAGCCTGGCTGGGGCACTTAATGCCATGGTCTGGTTGATTGGCCAGGGATGGGTGCTAGGTTGGACTGGATGAGCTTGGAGGTCTCTTCCAGCCTGGCTGATTCTATGACCAGGACTTGGACTGGATCTCCCATCTCAGGTGTCCCTTGCCTCTAAAAGAGCAGGGGGTGATTCCTGCCCGGTGCAAAACCCAGAGGGCAGCTGGGCTGGGTGAAACACAGGATCAGGGGTTGGAAGGGACACAAAGAGATCGAGTCCAACCCCCCGGCAAGAGCAGGACCATACAATATAGCTCAGTTCACAGAGGGACACATCCATAGAATCATTGAATCAACCAGGCTGGAGGAGACCTCCAAGCTCATCCAGTCCAACCTAGCACCCAGCACTGTCCAATGAACCAGACTAGTCCAAGTCCTGGTCATAGAATCAGCCAGGCTGGAAGAGACCTCCAAGCTCATCCAGTTCAACCTAGCACCCAGACCATGGCACTAAGTGCCCCAGCCAGGCTTTGCTTCAACACCTCCAGGGATGGTGACTCCACCACCTCCCTGGGCAGCCCATTCCAATGCCAATCACTCTCTCTGCCAACAACTTCCTCCTAACATCCAGCCTAGACCTGCCCTGGCACAACTTGAGACTCTGTCCCCTTCTTCTGTTGCTGCTTGCCTGGCAGAAGGGACCAACCCCACCTGGCTACAGCCTCCCTTCAGGTAGCTGCAGACAGCAATGAGGTCTGCCCTGAGCCGCCTCTTCTGCAGGCTGCACAACCCCAGCTCCCTCAGAGAGGCCTTGAAAGTCTCCAGAGAAGGAGACTCCACAACCTCTCTGAAGAGCCTGTTCCAGTGCTCTGTGACCCTTACAGGAAAGAAGTTCTCCCTTGTGTCAAGGTGGAACCTTGCTGGGTCCCCCCTGAAATGGCAGGGAGAGGGGTTGGGGTGGAGAGGAGCAGAGGCACATGCACCCTTCAGGAGGCTGTGGTGAGGCTCTGTGGCTGCAGAGAGTTGGCAAATCCCTGGATAAAAAGGGAAAACAGGTTCCTAATAAATAGCACTGAAGTCAGACCTTGCGAAATGTTTACTCCTGCGGAAGGGCTGTTTGCTCTCCGTGCAGCTGCAACTGATCCTCTGCCAGCGGCTGCCTGGCTGGGGAAGATCCTTCTCTGTGGCTGGCAAGTGCCAACCTGGTGCCCAGAAGCGCAGCAACTATGAGCATGCGTAGGGGGGGAAGGCTGTGCACAGAGTCTCAGGGGTCTCCAGCCCCCCAGCAGTCCTGCTTAGGCTGCTGCAAAGCAAAGAGAGAGTAAGGATCACAGGGTCACAGGATGTTAGGGGTTGGAAGGGACACAAGGAGATCATCGAGTCCAACCCCCCTGCCAGAGCAGGACAATCCTATCTAACACAGATCACAGAGNACTCAAGATGAGGTCTCACCAGGGCAGAGTAGAGGGGGAGGAGGAGAACCTCCCTTGATCTGCTGGACACACTCTTCCTAATCCACCCCAGGATCCCATTGGCCTTCTTGGCCACAAGGGCACATTGCCGAAACTTCAATTCAAATCCAACTCATCGCTTCTCAGTGAAGGGAGTTGGGGCAGGGAGAATAAAGGGGTGAGGGGGGGAAACAAAAAAAAAGAGAGAGAGAAAGAGGTGTTGATAAAATACTTGTTAGAAAGAAAATTGGATTAGTGGTACCATTCTGGCCATGAAGTTCTTTGAGCTAGAGAAAAGAAAATAATAATCTTGTTCCTTTTTTTCCCCCCTCCTCTCTCTCCCCCTCGTTCTGCAGCCCACAGAAGGCCTCACAGCCAAAACATCAGCCCCTCTAATCTTATTTTCTTTTTTCCTAGCTTGTATTTTATTAACCCCTTTTCTCATTTAACTCCTGTGAATAGCTCAGTGGGTAACATCCTTCTCAGAGAGCAAAAACCTCCTTGGAGATGCGGCGCAAGAAGAGAAATGCAGACAAACTTCCAGCTCCTGTGCCGGGAAGAAAAGGTCTCTCTGTAATCCTGTCTGGTGAATCCCAACAGTGGATCCCAAGGTATGTGCAAGCTCCCAGGCCCCTCTTTGGAGCGGGGACAATCCAGGAATTTATCTGCCAGCATGCCAAGAGGTTGTTCCCAGCTCTGTAAGCTGTGTGGATGCGGAGCAGAGATCAGAAAACAAACAGCCTGCTCTAGGGTAGGGTGTCCCTGCCCACGGCGGGGGGGTTGGAACTGGATGATCCCTGTGGTCCCTTCCAACCCTGGCTGATTCTGTGATTCAGAGATCTGCACAGAACATGTCCCAGTGTTTTGGTTGGGACAGAGCTCTAAGATCCTCATATTCAGCCAGCAGCCTAACACTACCATGGCAATTAAACCCCCTCCCCGAGTGCCATGTCCACATGTTTCTTGAACACCTCCAGGGATGATGACTCCACCCTGGGCAGCCTGTTCCAGTGCCACTAGAGCAGTGGCACTGAACTCTGACCACTGATCACTCCAGCCCGTGTAAGATGGGCATCTGGAATTACTGTTCAGAGAATCAGCCAGGTTAGAAGAGACCTCCAAGCTCAGCCAGTCCAACCTAGCACCCAGCCCTGTCCAACCAACCAGACCATGGCACTAAGTGCCTCATCCAGGCTTGGCTTCAACACCTCCAGGCACAGTGACTCCACCACCTCCCTGGGCAGCTTCCCTCACCACCCATTGGCCACACACTGAAATCTGCCAGTACCAGCTGAGATGCTCATGGTGGCAACACCCCTGAGCTGGGCTGAGGGTGGGCATGGGCACTGTGCTGATGGTGGCACAGGGACTTGGAGTGGCTTTATCCCTACCAGCCCAAAGCGAGGCCTGATTTGTGTCCTCTTACACCCACAACAGGATTTCGTGCCCCAAGCAGGACCGGGATCTCAGCAAGCTCAAGGGCCACTCTTTGCTCTGGTGGGAAGTAGAGAATAGAATAGAATCATCCAGGTTGGAAGAGACCTCCAAGATCATCCAGTCCAACCTAGCACCCAGCACTAGCCAATCAACCAGACCATGGCACTAAGTGCCCCATCCAGTCTTTTCCTGAACACCCCCAGGGACGGGTCCCTACCCAGAGTTGGGAGGGGGGGATGGAACTAGATGATCTTTGAGGCCCATTCCAACCCATTCTGTGACTCCCTCTGCACACCAGAGATACAAATATGGCCAAAAGATTAACCCCCACAGACATTTAAACCACAGAATCCAAGAGAGACAGCCCTGCCCTGTGCTGCTGCAAGGGAGAAGAGAGATTTGGCCTCACCATAAAGAAAACACCACCTCCAGCAAGCTTGGCTGCTGCCTCCTGTGCTGCCAGCAGCAAACCCTCCCAGGAGAGGAGCCGGGAGCAGGATCCAGCCCCGTGTGATATTGGTGCGTTCTCTCCCCTGACAGCTGCGGTGCAGAGTGGTGAGTGCATGTTTAATTCATTCACAATTTATGGTGTAATGAGAACAATGAATGTGTCTGAGGGAATAATTGCTTCACGGCAGGGATGCTGGAGAGTTCAAGTTGGTTGGCACCTGGACTTTGAATCGGGGCTGGCGGGGATTGGCTCGGCTGGCCCCACAATAGCGCGGACAACAAAGCTGCTGGGGACGGGGAGGGGGTTCAAAGTCAGCCCCAGCCCCCGCCAGAGCGGCAAGAGCCTCTTGCTGGGATAGCAGCGGCCGGATCCCAGCCCCATTCAGCTCCTCTGGCCCCGTTTGCCGGGCACCAAAGGCAGGAGTTGGAGGCTTTCAACCTGCCCCTACCAACCGATGTTGCTGTGCTGCAATCCCATGCCCCTGAAAGCCACCGCTGCCCCTCCGCCTCCCTCCGGACCCCTTCACAGCCCGGGTCCTGGCCACATCTAACAAACCCCTCCTTTTGTTGGGGGTGTAGAGAGAGGGTTGACCCTTTCCAGTGTCCTCAGCAGCCACATGGAGTTTCGGAGGCCTCAGAGGTCAAGAGCATCCATATGGAGGGCCCAGGAACTCCGTGCGTCTCCCAGCTGTCCCCACGGCAGCTGTGCCTGCAGCCCCCGAACAAAGCTCATTAGGGGGCTCGTTAGGATGCTGAGGGCTTCTTCTGTGCTGTCCTGGAGTAGTCCTGAAATCAAACCACCTCCAGAAGGCTGCAGCCAGAAGAAGGCTGATGCTTGCCTGCCTGTCCAAGCAGCTATTGGTTGCTGAGGCTGGAAGCAGGGCACTGGTGTGATCTGTCATAGGCTGCTTCCTGCAGTGCCACATTTAGAGTCAACAATACAGAGATGCCGACAAAGCCTTGCTCAAGCCCTGGCCCATGCCCTGCCAGACCTGCGGCAGCCCTCTCCAGAGCTCTGTCTCTTGGCACCTCGCAGCAGCACGGATCCGGTTTCTCAAACAGACATGTCAAAGCAGGAGCAACAAATCTTCCCTGACACAAACCCACCCCAGGAGATCATCTCTCAGGATGGGGCTCTGGGACCTAGCACCACACGTCTGAGGGAAACAGGCTTGTGAGGTGCTGCGAGCTTCAGATGGAAGGTGCCGCAGGGCCACAGAGGCCATTGTTAATTACTACACCGTTACCCTGGGGAGCTGCGCTACAGACCAGCAGCACTCCAGCTTTCCCATACAGGGCCTTCACGGGATGGAGCTGGGTCCCCACTCTCCTTCTCCACATGGGAGAAGCCTGCGCTGGGGCTGGGTTTGCCTTTCAGGGATGCCAAGCTGAGCGCCCTGTTACACATTAACCCTCAGGCAGGGCTCTAGGAGACGTTTGGAACGCAGCACTTGGTAGTAAATGGAGTAGTAAATGGAGTCTTTTATCTGGAGCAACATCTGGGTATGAGTAGATGTGGGCCAAGCCGAAGAGCAAACCACTGTGAGGGTTTTCCTGAGTGTTTACATGGTTTGGGTGCATCAATCCAAAGCTGTCACTTGACTCAGGAACCTGAGTGGGGGCAAAAGGATCAAGACTTCAGGCTCCCACGGCCCCCCGGAAACATTCCACCTGCCTGCGCGATGGGAAGAGCCACAGCTGGGTGCGCAAGGCGGAGCTGAGGCGCAGACAGAAGCACGAAGCTGTAGTCCTGACAGAGAGCTGTGTTTTCTCCCATCCAGCCTGAGGTTAAACACAATGTTCTGTCAAGCCACAGAGGGAGGGAAGCGTGGTTTGGCAGCGGCGTCTCGCGTAACCACGGCTGAACATGGCATACCTCGGCTGCGGCGCCGAGCTGCTGCCAGCTTCGCTTTCATCTGTGACTTGGGAACACCAAGGAGGCAGCGTTGCTGTAAATACATCAGCCACCACGTCCTCCCTGCTCTGGCTCCTCACTGCTGCCACGGAGCTCACTGCAAGCCCCAGCACCTCTCTGCCCAGAGAGGAAAATGACAGCTGGCCAAGAGCTGAAAGAGGGATGTGGCCAGCGCATGGTCCTCATCCCACCACGGGTAAGAAAGGCTAAACCCAAAGGTGACTGCAGATATAAAGAGTGGATTTGAGGCACATTCTCTCTCTGCTCCTTCCCCCCACCAAAGCTCAGCCTTGACTCGAGCCCTCTAAAAGTCTCACCTCCAGAGGAGGACCCAGACCTACCCCTGAGCCAAACCTCCTCTCCAGCTTTCCAACACACAGCCCAGATGACAGGTCAGGATAGAAATAAACCCATCCACAATTGCACATTATTAATTGCTGAGGGTGTTTGGGTGTCTTAGGCGGTGGAGAGTCTCAATCAAAGAGCCCTTAGGGCATCCAAATCAAGGCAAGCATCAAAACCCAGAGCTGTTTTGAAAACACAGCTTCAAATGCACACTGCAGAGGGGAAGGGCTTTAACCAGTCTGCCCAGTAAATAACACTCCCTGGAAGAGCTCCTCACTACAAAGCCAGCTGTGAACGAGGGCAAAGGCTCTGACCTCAGGGGTACAAACATCTGCAGAAGCCTCTAGGGACTCCCAGCACTCAATGAGGGCGATTCCAGAGAGGCTTTAACCACAGCCTTCACCCAAACACTGCAAGCAGCCATCGTGCCACAGGCAAGCCAGGCAGATGCTTCCTCCACTGTATTTTCTCTATTGTTCTCCCAAGCTTCATCTTTGGTGCCCAAGTGATGTAGTTCTGAGGCTGCACTTGCACCAGACAAGTTGTGCAGAGTTGTTTTTCCACCAGTTTGGAAACAGCTAGAAGAAAAGTCATCTGAGGGAGAAACTTTGGTCAAAAAAAATGGTGACTGCTAATTGCAGTTTCTAGCTAGAACCAAACCAAAGTATCACATCTAAATAGTTTTTTCTAGTGGTGCAGCAGTATCACAGGCAAGTAGAGTGTGTAGAGAGGGAGAGAAAGCACCCAAAAAAGAAGGGGGGGAAAGAAAGAAATAAGACTCACAAATTAAAAAGAGAAAGTAATTAATACACAGCAAGGTTGGGGGAGACTACAAACCAAGCCAAAGGACACAAGAAAATCCTTAAGTGGCAGAACTGAAGGGAGCTCAAAGGGCAAAGAAAATGTTAGGATGGAAGACCATTTGCTTGCTACTTGTCCAGCATCCAGAAATGATGGACTCAGGGTGAAAAGTCAGGAGTGGCCTGCATTATGAGCCAGAGAAGCTGCTGGAATGGAGATGACATCTTTCTACTGCACAAGAGAAGAGTGGATTGTACATCTCTGAGTAAAACAGCAAGGCTGCCCAGGAGCCTTGCAAAGAGCTGGTCCAGCAGCTTGCCAGGTCACTGCCATGCTCTGTAGAACATCCTGCTGGGAGAGGAAGGAGTGGAGGAGCAGAGAGGACACCTATGTCATGTAGGTATTTAAAGGCATATGGGGTGTGCCAAGGTTTTTATTGACCTAAACTCTGAGTGTAATTCCAGGTGGGATAAGACAGAGATGCTCAATAACTAAAGCTTGTTGTGAGACCGAGGGAACCTGCTCTGGTCTGCTTAGGTTTGATCAGAGGGATCTGATCACAGACACTGAGGGTGCAGGAGATGATTTTGGTAACTTTTGAGTGGCAGTTCTTCTTCCAGAAGAGATGTTCTACTGCCACCCAACCCACTGGGGAAGAAGAAGAGGAGAAGAGGGGGAAGAAGAGAAAGAGGAAGATCATCTGCCTTACAAAGACCATCTGGCCAAACCACAGCACCTCCTGTAGCACCAGCACTTGGAGATGAAGGACCATCAGCCCCATCTCCACCAAGCACTTCCCATCCTCCAGTCTAACATCCCAGCATTTTCCAAACACCACGTGCACACTGGAGAAGCTCAACCCAAGCAGAGCTCTCCCCTTCCCCTGCCAAGGGGCCTCTGCAGGGATAAAAGCGAGGCAGAGGGCTGAGCTGGGGAGGGGGCACTCCCCGCAGGGGCACCGGGGGCACTCCCCCACATCTCTGGATGCTGAGGCCCATCTGTCAAGGTGGCATCTCGCCAAGTCATGAGCGGGCTGGACCCTGCACGGGGCTCACTCCTGAGAGCAAAGCTCCTGCATCAATCCTGACAAAGGCTTCAGCAATGCCTGGGCCAGAAATACCAGAGAATGGGGGGGATTGGAAGGGACCTGGAGAGATCATCGAGTCCAAACCCCATGCCAAAGCAGCACCACCCAAGGCAGGTCACGCAGGAACACATCCAGATGGGTTTTGAAAGCCTCCAGAGAAGCAGACTCCACAACCTCTCTGGGCAGCCTGCTGCAGGGCTCTGTCACCCTCACTGTAAAGAAGTTTCTCCTCTTGTTGATCTGAAACCGTTCCAGTTTGTAGCCATTGCTCCTTTTCTTATTGCTGTAGAAAAGAGCTTGGCCCCCTCCACTTGACACCCACCCCTCAGGTATTTATAGACATTGATCAGATCTCCTCTCAGTCTTCTCCGAACAGCCTCAGGGCTCTTACTCCTCTCAGCAGTCAGTCATTAGCTGTCCAGTTCCCTTCCCCCCCTCTGCCTTCCAAACACCTGGGCTCCCCTGAAGCCACCCTGGAAAGTTTCTCCTCAGGCTGAGCTGGAACTTCTCGCGTTCCCATTGCCTCTCATCCTATCACCGGGCACCACTGGAAAGAGTCTGGCGGCATCTCCCTGACACCCACCCTAAGGGTATTTGTAAACGCTGACCAGATCCCCTCTCAGCCTTCCCTTCTCCAGCATAAGCAGCTCCATCTTAACACGTGAAAGACAACAGCCCACATCCATCAGAAAGGTTAACTAATTGCCTCCACCAACACCCCACAAGGTAGTAGTAAAACATAAGCCCACCCCACGTGGAAATGCACTTCCAGCACCACGAAGCCTCACCAACCTTCAGCTGTCCTTTGCAGAGATGTTTCCAGGAGCCTTTCCACAGTCACCCAAGAGCAGCGCTGGAGCTGCTGCTGCAGAGGCTGTCCGTGCAGCTGGGGAGGTGCCTAAGGATTTGGTGGGTAGGAAGAAGGTAGAGAGAAGGTTGGACTTGATAATCCTCCAGGCCTTTCCCAACCTAAATGATCGTGTGTGCACAGCACTGCTCAGAGACGGACTGCCTCAGCTTGCAAGAGGACCTTTGGGAGCACAAAGCAGCTTAGGCACGACCTGCACTAAGGCAGAAGCTGACCATCAAACCCAGCTGGAGGCCAGAAGCCCCCAGAAGGTTCCTATTCATCAGCTGGGTGTAAGTGCAGGCTCAAGGTTAAGTGTTTGCACATGTGCTTCACTGACTGGGGGGCCAAAGGTCCAGGTGGGAGGTGCCCTGCTGGCAGCTGCCTGGTTGCTTCTGCTGGGTTTTGTCTGTGCTCTGCAAGTGCTCCAGCCCTTGCTGGTCCTGCAGCTCTAACTGCAGCCTGTCTGCAGGTGCCTGGTTACCTGTTCACTGTGCCCAGTATTTCCATTTCAAACCACAGCCCAGTGGTTTATGGCACCTGTAGAGCTGGCAGGAGGCCCTCAAGCACCACAGGGTGACCACCTGCACCGGGAGCAAACCTCGAGTTGTGGGGATAGGACTGGCAGCAGTTGGCTGCTCTGAAGCAGGGCATCCATGTGTTTGCTGTCCCCTTGTTTAAACTTCCCCTGCCTTTACAGTGAGGAAGCTGGCCTTGGTCCAAACCCTGTAAACTTTCCAAGTGAAGTTGGCTCTAGCTGGGAATCCATGCTGCTCCCTACTCAGGAGCAATGCAGCATGTGAAGCCTCCTCCCATGTGTCCCACTCAGTGCCCATGGGAGGTTCAAATCATCTTTCTGTATGCTGAATGCTCCAGTGTCAGGCAGGTGAGCCTGGGACTAGTTGTGTGGCACAAGCCCAGGAGCTGGGGGTGTGCAGCCTGGAGAAAAGAAGGCTCAGGGCAGACCCCATTGCTGGCTACAACTACCTGAAGGGAGGTTGTAGCCAGGTGGGGTTGGTCTCTTCTGCCAGGCAAGCAGCAACAGGACAAGGGGACACAGTCTCAAGTTGTGGCAGGGGAGGTCTAGGCTGGATGTTAGGAGGAAGTTCTTCACAGAGAGAGTGATTGGCATTGGAATGGGCTGCCCAGGGAGGTGGTGGAGTCGCTGTCCCTGAGAGGTGTTCAAAAAAAGCCTGGATGAGGCACTTAGTGCCATGGTCTGGTTGCTTGGCTAGGGCTGGGTGCTAGGTCAGACTGGCTGAGCTAAGAGGTCTCTTCCAACCTGGTTAATTCTATGATCCTGTGATTCTATAATTCTATGGTTTGTAATTGCAGATGCAGCCACAAGCAGATGTCCTTCCCACCATGCCCAAGGCAGCCAAATGGCATTTCTGTGTCTGCCTGCAGCAGCAGAATGTGTCCACCTCACACATGTGGCAGCCACCACTTCCAGACCTGCTCGGTGCTCATGTGCCAGTAGAGGAGAAGCCAAGAGAGCAGTTCCAAGTCTCCAAACCCACACCTGCTCAGTCCTGCAGCTCTCAGGGTTTCCTGAGCAGAGCTGTACCCTCCCCAGGAGATGTCAATAACACTGGTGGTCCTCCAGACTGAACCTGCAGGGCTTGGTCTAGAGCCAGCTGCAGTCTCCTGAAAGTTTCTCTTTGAGTATAAAGAGCTTGGATCAGGTCCAGTTGCTGGTTATAAAGGCAGGAAAGGTTTAAATGAAAGGACAAGCAAATACTGCAACAGAATTGGGTCTCTGTTATGAAGCTGAGGAGAAAATGGAGACTGTAACTCAAAGCCACCTGCAAGTCCTTCAGCAACGGCAAAGGAGGTGGTAGGGCTGTGGCTACCCCTTGTGACCTGCCTCTACCTAACCCTACCTGGTTAGCAGCTTCTCTATCCCCTGCATTAAAACCACCTCTGCCCTCCAGGTCTCAGGACCTGCTCAGCCCACGGGGCGAGTGTTTCCCCCAAGTGCTTTGCTGCAATCAGCGATGAAAGGCTGACATTTCACAATGATTTTGAAGGAGTTCAGAAGCTATCTGGCAGCAGAGCCAGGCTCCCTTTTCCTCTTGCAGGAGCTGCGTGGTGGTGACCCCCCCTTGGCACCTTCACTTTGATAAACAGCCTTTGAAGAAAGGGAGAGAATTACCTGAGGAGGAGCCAATGACTCCTTGGGAGCTGAATCCCACTGCTGATGGCTTTATCACCTCATTACACTGAAGCCCGGGTGGGGATGCACAGCTTATATTTCAGGATCTTCAGCTTCCCACTAAACCTTTAGGAATCTCCTGAGTTAGGAAGAATTAGAGGACCCGGTGAGGGATGTTGTTAGGTGAGAACACACTGCCTTTACTGCTCTAACATCTATTAACGTGGAAGATCTTCCTCCAATCTCAAGTGTGAAACACTTGACCTTGTGTTATCTCCATCTGCAATACTTATGGAGTGTGGATAAAGTCACACAGCTTCAGTTCAGGACTTGTAGAGTCCTAAACTTCTTTTTCCAGAACCACCTTTAACTGATGTGCCCAAGCTGCTGCTCTACAAAGAGGGAAAAAACAACAAACCAGAAGCTCCTGCACGCAGGTCACAACCACTTCTGCTCTGTTAGAAGCAGTGCAATGGGCACAAGCCAGAACGCAGGAGCTTGCACCTGAGCTTAAGCAGAAACTTCTTTATTTTGAGGGTGCTGAAGCACTGGAAAAGGCTGCCTAGAGAGGTTGTGGAGCCTCTTTTTCTCTGGAGAGATTCCAGACCTGCCTGGACTTGTTGCTGTGCAATCTGATCTAGGTGAAGCTGTGTTAGAAGGGGGGGTTGGACTCGATGATCTCCACAGATCCCCTCCAACCCCTTCCCCCCACGCTGGGATTATTGAATGGAGCCAGCGAATGTCTGCTCCTCTCCACACCTGTGCCTGAGTGGTGCCTGGGTGAAGCCCGGATGCCCAGTGGGTAAATCATCTACTAAAAAGCTTCTTAGTGCCATCAATGCCCCGTGGGCTCGCAGACAAGTGCTCTGGAGACTCGCCCTTCCTGGTGCTCTGAGCACCCTAAGGTAGGCATTGTGCTGAAGTACCCAGCTAGAGGCTTTGCAGAGCTCTTTGCATTTCATCTGCTGCTAGCCTGGGATTCATGGAAACAGTATGTGTCAGGTATCCGAATGCCCGAGGAGCTTTATGTTACACCCGGGCTTACCAGAGCTGTGGCAGGACAGCAAACTGCACCCAGTTGCCCAAGTCCAAGCCCTGACTCTCATCATAAATCTTACACAGGAGGCTAAAAATCTGCGTTGAGCAGAGAACTGAAGAAATACAACTCCAGTTCCCTCACACCACTTTGTCAGAGCACCTCCACACAGCCCCAGCTGCTGCTCTGCTCTGCTGCCTTTGGAGCTCCACTTTTCTCTGGAAGGAAGCAAATGGGGAAAAGGGACAGGGAAGCATCACAGAATCACATATTAACTTCAGCTGGAGAAGACCTTTAGGATCATCTTATCCAACTGCCAACCCAATGCAAATGTGCTTATTGCTGATAGGAATAGGACACTGAGTTGGTTCAGGCAGTGTCAGCTATGGGCCAGGAGGTTTTGGTGGAGGATGCAGTGGCACTCAAGTGCCATCAGTGCTTACTGCCGGTGCCGTGGGGCATCTGCACTGTCCTGGAGGTGCAGCTGACTGAGGAAAGGCAAATGCAGGCTTTGTGGGCTGGAGGCAGTCTCAGGCTGCTGGTGAGGTCAGATGGAAACGCCAAACAAAGCATTCAAGACATCCTTTATGGTCTGTGAGCATCACTTACAGCTGAATTAGCACTCCAGGCTTCATCCAATCAAGCTTTACAAGCATGAGTTCAGCACCCCTTCAGAGCAGAGCCTGTGAGCACCTTCTGTCCCTGGGCTACACCATCATCTACCCTGCCAGTGGGCAGCTCCAGCCTCTCAGTGCCAACTCCACTGCACTCTGGGACAAGTGGCATTTCTCCTACTACAGCCCAACAAAGATGGAGGGGAGAGGAATTGAATAAAATCAAAGTTTTCATTCCAAGTTTTCATTCTGGATTCAAATCCATACTGACCTCATCCAGCAAGGATGAACCAACAAGAGAGATGTTGAGGTACTGGAACATGTCCAAAGAAGGGCAGCAAGGCTGGTGAGGGGCCTGGAGCACAGCCCTGTGAGGAGAGGCTGAGGGAGCTGGGGGTGTGCAGCCTGGAGAAGAGAAGGCTCAGGGCAGAGCTCATTGCTGTCTACAACTACCTGAAGGGAGGCTGTAGCCAGGTGGGGTTGGTCTCTTCTGCCAGGCAAGCAGCAACAGAACAAGGGGACACAGTCTCAAACTGCACCAGGGTGGGTTCAGGATGGATGTTAGGAGGAAGTTGTTGGCAGAGAGAGTGATTGGCATTGGAATGGGCTGCCCAGGGAGGTGGTGGAGTCACCATCCCTGGAGGTGTTGAAGCAAAGCCTGGATGGGACACTTAGTGCTGTGGTCTGTTTGATTGGACAGGGCTGGGTGCTAGGTTGGGCTGGATGATCAGAGAATCACAGAACCAACCAGGCTGGAAGAGTCCTCCAAGCTCATCCAGTCCAACCTAGCACCCAGCCCTAGCCAATCAACCAGACCATGGCACTAAGTGTCCCATCCAGGCTTTGCTTGAACACCTCCAGGGACGGCGACTCCAGCACCTCCCTGATCCTGGAGCTCCCTTCCCGCCTGATTCTGTGGTTCTCAGAGGATGCCAAGCAGGCAGTGATAAGTCTCCAAAAACGTAACATCAGTCCTGAGCACAATAAAACACAGCCTAACAAACATCCAGGCTCTGCCTGATTATGAAATCCATATGGACTCATGAACCTTCTTAGGTCTGTTTTACCACCACCACTGCCCTGCTGAAGGACTGCAAACCGCTCCCAAAGGCTGAACACTCTCACACAAGGCACATTTCTGCAGGACTGGATCCTTACCCCATTCTCTCAATGTTTTCACACACACAAACTATTTGTAATTTAAGAAGGAAAAGGTTTTATTTAATTACCTTTTTTTTTTTGGTTCAGATTGACCAAGTGCACATCTCCCAGTGGCCTTATCAAGGTCACCAGCACCAGAGCACAGCTCATTTTTTTAAGTGAGCTTTAGTTGGCAGACTTAAAATTGATCACGCGTTTTAGTTTCAGTAACTTGCAATTTCTGCTCTCTTTGATAGCTCACTTTAAAGAACAAGTTGTCTTTAATGACAAAGGCTTAAAAGAAATGACCTTTCTGAACAAAATATCAAAGCTTAGAAAGATAGTTCCTTGGAAAAGGAAAAAAACTCTAGTCTGAATTCAAACGACCTTGTGTTCAGAAACTTCCTCGTACCATATCTGAAGCTTCACTTTTTCCTTTGTAGCCTCGGAATGAGGCTTAAGGATAGTTTGTGTGGTGCCTCCTGTGAGTGTTGTGAGTTGGGAAGGAGCTGCACTAAGGTAGTTCATAGATTGGGTTGGGTTGGAAAGGATCCTAAAGATCATAGAATCATAGAATCAACCAGGTTGGAAGAGACCTCCAAGATCATCCCGTCCAACCTAGCACCCAGCCCTATCATCTAGTTCTAACCCCCCTGCCATAGGCAGGGATACCTCCCAATAGAAGAGGTTGCTTGGGGCCTCGTCCAACCTGGTCCTCAACACCTCCAGGGAGGTTGTGGAGCACAGAAGCACAGAATGTGATCAAAGATCACAGGACACCTCCCACTAGAACAGGTCACTCAGGGCCTCATCCAACCTGGTCCTCAACACCTCCCTGGGCAACCTGTGCCAGTGTCTCATCACCCTCAACCTGTGCCAGTGTCTCACCACCCTCACTGCAAACAACTTCTTCCTAACATCCACTTTCAATCTCCCCTCTGCCAGTTTAAACCCATTCCCCCTCGTCCTGGCATTACAAGACCTCTCCAATAGTCCCTCCCCAGTCTTCCTGTAGCTGCCTTCAGATACTGGAAGGTCACTCCAAGGTCTCCTCGAAGCCTTCTCTTCTCCAGGCTGAAGAGCCCCAACTCTCATAGCCTTTAACTCATTACAAGGGGGAGTGTTCTTGTAGCTCTGGGGAAACTCTTCCCAGCAGACAGTGCTAACAGTCAACCAATAGGCAACTAACAGTCAGCTATTTAAAACCACTTTTTTACTGTCAGCTAGAAAAGAGATTTCCCCAGGAACTCTTTCATTTCCCACAACTATTTAAATGAGAAAGAGCATCACAACCTCCCTGGGCAACCTGTGCCACTGTCTTGCCACCCTCACTGGCAAGACTTTCGTATCATCTCCAGTCTAAATCTGCCCTCTTCAAGCTTCAATTCATTCCCTCTCACCCTGTCTCTACAAGCCCTTGTAAAAAGTCCTTTGCTGCCTTCCTTGTAGGCCCCCTCTCACATACTGGAAGACTGCTAAAAGGTCTGCCTGGAGCCTTAGAATAGAATCCCAGAATCAACCAAGTTGGAAGAGACCTCCAAGCTCATCCAGTCCAACCTAGCACCTAGCCCTACACAACGAACTAGACCATTGCACTAAGTGCCTCATCCAGTCTTCTCCTGAACACCTCCAGGGACACCTTCTCTTGTCCAGGCTGATAAAACCCATCTCTCTCTGATCATGTTCATGTCCTCCTCTAGACCTGCTCCAGCAGTTCCATATCCTTCCTATGCTGGGGACCCCAGAACTGGATGCAGTAGTGCAGGTGGAGTCTCAGCAGAGCAGACTAAAGGGGAAGAATCTCCTCTCTCTCCCTGCTGGACACACTGCCTTTGATGCAGCCCAGGACAGAGTTCATTAAAGAAGGTAGCTCAGCTGCCATGGACAGTCCCTACTGAGCTGCTGGTCACTCCAGAGAACTCAACAAAACACTCTAAGACATTCCAGCCAATGCCAATATTTGCTTCTAGCCACAAGAAAACCTTTTGCTGTGCAGCAAGACGATTCCTCCGTTTGAAGGCGCAGTGAGGAGAGCTTTGTGCGAGCAGCAGGAGTATCTGCTGTCAGCAGGACAATTAAAGCACTGTTGCAGAAGAAAGCAGAGGGCTGGCAGAAGGAGGGAGGTTGGATCCCTTTCCCTTCAACTGCACCAGGAAGGAGCGTATTTGTTACCTGTAACACAAGAACTGTGAGTGGCACTGAAATCCAGTGTCACCTTGGGCAGGGTCACCTCCCTCGATGCTGCCCAATTATCTTAGGATGCCTTTTGCCTGCAGGGTTTTCCATGCAGTCAAACTATCTCCTCTCACAGAGCAAAACCAGTGAGATAGGTAAATCAAAAGCACAAATAAAGGTGCAACCAGAGCTTGTTTTATGCACAGTGAAGCCAGCTCCTGGCAGCTGGCAGTTTCTTTTCCTCGTGAGTGAAAACAGAGATAGAGAGCAAGAAATATGTAGGAAAACATTCCCAATCCTGCAGTTTGGACAACTTAACTCTTACCTGTTACAAAAATGACCAAAGAAATGGTAACAAACAGCTACAGGAGACCTCCAACCAGCCCTGAATTTAATTCCTTACCAGGTTTATAAACACATTGGAAATGGTTCTTATGCTATAAGAACCTAGAGCTTTAAAACTCCCTAACTGACCAGGATCTACCGCCTCAAACTGCTTCTTGATCATCAATGACATCAGCCACCCAGCTCCATCAACAATGAGGACATTCAGGCCTGAATTCAACTAGCTCCAAGAGGGTTTAATGGTGCATCCCCATTACCACTTTCAAAAGCTCTTTTAGCACCCAATTATCACACAAAACCACAATCACAAGAGCAGAAACAACCCCCTCCTTGTTGCCTTCTCACATGAGAAGAGATATTTCAGTGCCCCAACATCTGCCATTTGGACCCAGTGGGCAAAGCCCAGCACATGCAGCCTGCAGCGCCATGAGCTTCTCCTCCAGAGTCCAACCATCACTGCCCTGCACTCCTCTGGGTAAATACATCTTATTTTACTGCCCACAATTGACTAAACTCATCTCAATAAATCCCTCCTCCTAAAACTCACCACTGCCCCAGGCGAAGCTTTGTGGCACCTGCCTCTGCACCTCCTCCCTTATCAGAGCCATGACAACTCCTTATCTATAATTAGAGGAATCACTTGTTGATACAAGGGAGCTGGAAAACCTGCCCAGGCCTGGAGCAGGCTGACAATCAGCAAAGCACCCGGCAAAGTTGGAGCCTGTATTTGGCCAGGAGCTCCCTGCCAGCGCTGCCAGGAGGTGGGGGTGGATGAAGTCCAGCCTGCCAAAGTCTCTCCTCATTGATCTCTGTGCCAGCTGGAGACAGGAGTGTAGCTGGTGAGCTCAGTGACACAGCCATGTCCAGCCATGGGGACTTGGTCAGAACCCTCCCAGTTCTGCCTGGACTGTGGCACGCTGAGCATCGGTGCCACCAGGGCGAGGCAGGAGGGGTGGCTGTGCCCATCAGCAGTGACACAAGGGGCTTAGAACTCTGGCAGGAATGACACAAGGGGCTTAGAACTCTGGCAGGAATTTCTGTCCCACTCTTGGAAGGGACCTCTGGAGATATTTGAGTCCAACCCCTTTGCAAAGCAGGATTCCCTAGAGCAGGTCACACAGGAGTGCATCCAGATGGGGCTTGAAAGTCTCCAGGGCAGGAGACTCCACAACCTCTCTGGGCAGCCTGTGCCAGTGCTCTGGGACCCTCACAGGAAAGAAGTTTTCCCTCCACGTTGAGGTGAAACTTTCTGTGCTCCGGTTTGTATCCATTGCCCCTCATCCTATCCTGTCTCAGGACACCAGTGCAAAGAGACTGGCACCTTTTTCTTGACACCCACCCTTCAGATACCTGCAAACATACTAAGATCTCCCCTCAGTCTTCTCTATTCCAGGATAAACAGCCTCAGCTCTCAGCCCTAAGCCCTTCAGCTTTCCACCACTGCTGAAACCTCATCCCTGCAAACCCTTGGGAACCTGCTTAGATTTACCAGGCCCATCCAAGAGAGCCTGCACAAACCCACACAGAACCAAGGCTGCCCCACAACTCTATTACCAGTCAATGACAAAAGTCTTCCTTGTGCCCAGCATATACAACCCCAGGCACAGATAAAACTGGCACCAGAGGCTGTATTTGTCACCGTGGTGTTTTCATCCCTTGCTCTGAGAGTTTCCAGCATGAAAACATTTCCCCACTTAACAAAGCCACACAAAACTCTCCTTATGCAGTGTGGCTACTTAGGTGAGTGGGATGCCCAGGCAGGACAAGGAATGTCAAAACAAAACAGTACAAAAGAATCGTATTTTAATATCATGGAAATATGTGGACACAAAACAAGGTCAAAACGTGTTAAAAATCCCTTTCTTTTTGGCCAATAGGAATAGAAAATTGGATTTCCTTCATGTTAAAAAAAACACCAACCCAAAAAGTAATAAAGTGAAAAGAATGGAATGGGAAGGTAATAAAAGTATCGGTGGAGGAAACTGGACTGGCTCAGGAAGCAAGCACAGACGCAGTATATTGAAAGGGTAAGTCTGTAATATGAGAGTGGTGAAAAGAGAATGGGAGATACAACTCAAAACATGCTGACACGAGCAATGGAGGTGTTCTCATGAGCTCCATTCCATTTCAGGAGCTAACCAGCCAGCCACTGATCTGTGCATTTGAATTTACAAGAGCCAAATCTTCAAACCTAGTCAAAGCGGTCCGCTCGGCACGCGAAGAGATCCAGCGGCTCCGGCAGCTACCTGAAATGAAGAGACTCTCGTTAGAGACAGCTTCTACTTGGTTCAATGCCAGTGCAAAATCACAAGGGACTGCAGCCAGGGCTGGAGTGGGACTGCTGCTGTGTTGGGCGCTCAGGAGCGCGCAGAGGAGCTCCATCCCACCTGCAGCCACAGCTACGAGTGACAGAGCAGCAAAACAGCACAATTCCAGGGTCAGGGCAGGGCTAGCGCAGAACTTAGTGTGAGTGGAGTCTGGGACAGTGCTAGCTCAGAACTCAGTGTGAGTGTAGTCTGGGTCAGTGCTAGCTCAGAACTTAGTGTGGGTGTAGTTTGGGTCAGTGCTAGCTCAGTACTTAGTGTGAGTGTAGTTTGGGTCTGGGCTAGCACAGAATTTAGTGTGAGTGTAGTTTGGGTCAGGGCTAGCACAGAATTTAGTGTGGGTGCAGTCTGGGTCTGGGTTAGCACAGAATTTAGTGTGGGTGCAGTCTGGGTCAGGGCTAGCACAGAATTTAGTGCCAGTGTAGTCTGGGTCAGTGCTAGCTCAGAATTTAGTGTGGGTGTAGTTTGGGTCTGGGCTAGCACAGAATTTAGTGTGAGTGTAGTCTTGGAGAACAGATCTGGTCAAAAGCAAGCATGAGAGCTTCTCCAAGTCTCCAAGTCACCTCTGCAGCAGCCCAGCCAGGACAGGAGCTGCTCAGTGCCATGTTGGCTCTGTCTCTGCCCTTCCTCCCAATCAGGACACGGCCAAGGCTCCTTCCACCACAGCACTTTGGTAAGTTGTGGCCTGCCTTGACCTAATGATTATTCATCTTTTTAAACAGCTCTTTCCCTACCTGGCAAGACATTAATTCTGAATGAAGTTGAAACAAAATGCATCCCTTGGGAGCAATGCTGCTGATACTGGAAAGTTTAAAGACCCTATCACAGCTTTACATTTACCTACACTGGACCAAGAATCCATGACATTTGCAGTCTTTAGTCCACAGAATGCTTTAGGTTGGTAGGGACCCTGGAAGGTCATCTTGTCCAAGCCCCCTGCAGTAAAGCAAGGACACCTCCAACTAGAGCAAGATGCTCATCAAGTTTTATCTACTTGTCCTTAACAAATAGTTTAGGATTATAACTTCCAGGCTACTTCACCACTGCTAAAAGCATTTACAGATGTTTAAATCCTTCCACATTTTCACACTACTTCTCCAAGCACACATTCTTGTTGGCAGGAAGCCTCTTGTGAGATAAGCAAGTCCCTAAATACATATTTAAAAACAAAACCAAAGATGGGAGTGTTTTTGCCTTGAAAGGTTCCATTTACTGAGGTGAATCCCTCTAAAGGCACAGCAAAGCTTTTGACTGCTGCAGCCCTTGCCATAATTTATATTGGAGGGTGTAAATGTCTGAAAAGAAGAGCTCAGGCTGATGAAGATCCAGGACTTTGAAGATGAGACCTGCAATCCTGGGCATTGCATCATTGTTTTCTATCTTAAAAGGAGGTGGCATCACCACACAGCTGCAGCTGTACACTGAGCCACTGCCTCATCACCAGCAGCCAGGCAAAGCCCAGACTTGTAATGCACCTGCAAGTGCTCTAATCTTGCCCTAATAGTTCCTGACTAAGCACTGGGAAATAAAACTCTCAGAGGCTTGTTTACTGGAAATCAGGAGCTCTGCAAACTCTGACCAGATCTGTTTTAATTAAGCAGTAGAACTTCACTAAGTGGGAGCCACAGGTGTGAAATGGTACAAAAATGGATCCAAGATAATGAACCTACCTCCTGGCCTGCTGGGCATTCAGCTCTTCCTGGAGAGAGAGTCTTTTCTCCAGAATATTTACCTGTAACACACATCTCACATGAAAATGATGCACAAAAAACCCCAACTTGATTCACTGAATCTCTGCTCATTTCCCCAAAGGGCTTTTTCTGGTCTGTCCTGCCTAAATCAAGCGCAGTAATGCTTCAGCTGTGTACTAAATACTTGATAGAAGGGTGTCAGCCTGGCTGCCCTGGCCCTGCTCCAGCTGCATTCTTTTTACTCCCTTAGGAATAGGCAAACCAGTTGGGAAACTCAGCTGGTGGTACCATGTGGGTTGTGTAAGGGGCTGGGAGCTCCAGTTCTGCTCCCAAAGCCCTTGGGATGGTTGTGCTCTGTGCTTTTGCTCTTTACCATGAGGGGGGTGGAACACTGGAAACACCACTTGAGAGCTGGTGCAAGCCCCAGCCCTGGAGACATCCAAGGTCAGGCTGGATGGGGCTCTGAGCAACCTGATCTAGTTGGGGATGTCCTCTCCTATGACAGGCTACAAGTTGGGGCTCTGCAGCCCGCAGAAGAGAAGGCTTCGAGAAGACCTTGGAGTGGCCTTCCAGTATCTGAAGGGGGCTACAGGAGAGCTGGGGAGGGACTATTGACAAGGTCTTGTAGTGACAGGATGAGGAGGAATGGGTTTAAACTGGCAGAGGGGAGATTGAAACTGGATGTTAGGAAGAAGTTGTCTGCAGTGAGGGTGGTGAGACACTGGCACAGGTTGCCCAGGGAGGTTGTGGAGCACAGAAGCACAGAATGTGATCTTTGATCACACCCAACCTGGTCCTGAACACCTCCAGGGAGGTTGTGGAGCACAGAAGCACAGAATGTCTTTGATCACATTGGGTGCTTCTGTGCTCCACAACCTCCGTGGAGGTGTTCAGGACCAGGTTGGACGAGGCCCTGAGTAACCTGTTCTAGTGTGAGGTGTCCCTGCCTATAGCAGGGGATTGCAACTAGATGATCTTTGAGGTCCTTTCCAACCTAAACCATCCTATGTTTCTATGTCCCTGCTGACTGCAGGAGAGTTTCACTAGAGGACTTTCCAAGATCCCTTCCAACCTAATGCACCCTATGATTCTATGAAGTTACTCAACTCTCCTTCAAGGCTATGAAAATTAATGTTCATTAAGACACTGTGGCCACTTTTGGATGAGGCACCAAGAGCAGACAGCTGGGCAGTGTACTTCATGTTTAGCAATGCTCTTAGAAAGCTCTTCCCAAGCCTCAAGTATTTTCTTCTCTCTCTTTTTTTCTTCCCTGGTTTATTTTTATCACTGCTCAGTGCTTTTACCCACAGCCTACCCTCTTCATCCTCCTCCAACAATAAATAATCCCGACAGGTGCAGAGATTCCACTGCCCTTCTTGTCTGATGTTTGCAAAGAGGAATTTCAACAATTTTCAAAGCCCAGGACACCTGTGCTTCAGAAAGAGCCCAGCTCACTGCCTGGCAGTGCTGCTGCTCTGGGAGAGCACCCAGCTTTTCATCTCTGGAGTCACTTCTCCTCCTTTGAAATGCTGCTGCTGCTGCTGCTGCTTACAGAAGCCTTGCAGGTAGAAATCAGATTCTCCTGGTTTTAACTCATGACAAGGTGGAGCGTTCTTGTAGCTCTGGGGATACCCTTGTAGAATCACAGGATGGTTTAGGTTGGAAGGGATCTCAAAGATCATCTAATTGCAACCCTCTGCCATAGGCAGGGACACCTCCCACTAGAACAGGTTGCTTGGAAAGGATCCTAAAGATCACAGAATCACAGAATCAACCAGGTTGGAAGAGACCTCCAAGATCATCCAGTCCAACCTAGCACCCAAGCCCTATCATCTAGTTCTAACCCCCCTGACATAGGCAGGGACACCTCCCACTAGAACAGGTCACTCAAGGACTCATCCAGCCTGGCCCTGAACAC
>WAAF01000019.1:0-127777 GCA_013400475.1 Tricholaema leucomelas
AAAGCAAGATGAAGTTCAGCCAGCAGCCTCGAACTCCCCAGCCAGCAAAAGCTCCCAGCGAAGAGNTACAACTACCTGAAGGGAGGTTGTAGACAGGTGGGGGTTGGTCTCTTCTCCGAGGCAACCAGCAATAGAACAAGGGGACACAGTCTCAAGTTGTGCTGGGGGAAGTATAGGCTGGATGTTAGGAGGAAGTTCTTCCCAGAGAGAGTGATTTGCCATTGGAATGGGCTGCTCAGGGAGGTGGTGGAGTCACCATCCCTGGGGGTGTTCAGAAAAAGACTAGATGGGGCACCTAGTGCCATGGTCTAGTTGACTGGCTAGGGCTGGGTGCTAGGTTGGACTGGATGATCTTGGAGGTCTCTTCCAACCTGGTTGATTCTAAGGATTCTAAGGTGCATGTGTCCCTTGCTCTTGGTTCTGTATCCCAAATGGATCATCAGACTGATGTTCCTGAAAATAAAATGTTTTGCACTATGGGAAAGCACCAAACTGGCATTTTAGATATAAAAGATATTTCTGTTGCCTTTCTTATTTCTTCCCGAGGAATTCAGGCACAACTCACTTTGCTTGAATGAAATTGCACATGCTAAAGAGACATCCACAATGATCTGATTTCTTTGTAGGCAGAAGCACAGATGTAGACAGAGACTAATCATAGTTGTTTTTTTTTGTTGTTTTTTTTTTTTTTTTAATAATAATTGATATATGATGAACAGAATAGTTAGCTTCACATAAAATTATTCAGTGTATTACTATAATGGTGGTGACATAGCAGTGCATCAGGCCAAATATTTATGTTCATTTTTGGACACGTGAAATAAAGATTAATGAATTTTTACCTGGGGATATTCTGAGTTGCATGGGTTTGAGGAACACTGACCACTAATAATATCATCAAGAGTTTTTCCTTTGACTTGCGTGGAGCCAAGGCTTCATGCCATTTATGTCACTACACACATATTCTTTTCAGTATGGAGTAAAACCTTTCTGGAGAAGGATATTGATTGTAAGAATCATAGAATCATAGAATCAACCAGGTTGGAAGAGACCTCTAAGATCATTCAGTCCAACCTAGCACCCAGCCCTAGCCAGTCAACTAGACCATGGCACTAAGTGCCTCATCCAGGCTTTTCTTGAACATCTCCAGGGATGGCAACTCCACCACCTTCCTGGGCAGCCCATTCCAATGCCAGTCATTCTCTCTGTCAAGAACTTCCTTCTAACATCCAGCCTATACTTCCCTCGGCACAACTTGAGACTGTGTCCCCTTGTTCTATTGCTGGTTGTCTGAGAGAAGAGGTGAACCCCCACCTGCCTACAGCCTCCCTTCAGGTAGTTGTAGACAGCAACGAGGTCAGCCCTGAGCCTCCTCTTCACCAGGTTAATTCAGTGTAACATAATCAGAATAACATACATTGGGCCTTTTTCTTAATTTACATGAGTGTGTATATGAAAATGTATAAAATTCCATAATTATGGGTTTTTCTCTTGCAAAAGGTTTCTGTACCACATAAACTTCTGGTGTGCATTTTCTGTGTTTGTAGTTGAAGAGCAGCTATCAAGCTCAACAGGGTACTGACACAGTTTTCGGATATGGCTATTGATGTACTGCTCCCCTTGCCCCAAGACTTTGTTCAGAGACATTAAAAAGTGAAGAAGGGCCTTGTGCAGGTAATCGGTGAAAGTTAACTTATCTGTCTATTCAAAACTCATGTGAAGATCAATGTAAAATTTGGGTTTTTTTTTAGTACTTAGAACTTGGCATGTACTGTTCTGTACTCCTGGAAGAGAGCTGAAGTCTCTTTAAAAAATGTCACTTTTTATCCCTCTTTTTCTCTTAGAAGATGGCTATCATAAAAAAGAAATTTAAATTAAATAGGAGAAAAGGAGATATGTGTAATATAGCAAAATGGAGGCTCCTCCATTCAAGAGAGATGTTGAGATACTGGAATGTGTCCAGGGAAGGGCGACAAAGATGACGGGAGGCCTGGAACACAAATCCTGTGAGGAGAGGCTGAGGGAGCTGGGGTTGTTTAGCCTGGAGAAGAGGAGGCTCAGGGCAGACCTCATTGCTGTCTACAACTACCTGAAGGGAGGCTGTAGACAGGTGGGGGTTGGTCTCTTTTGTCAGGCGACCAGCAACAGGACAAGGGGACACAGTCTCAAGTTGTGCCAGGGGAGGTATAGGATGGATGTTAGGAGGAAGCTCTTGACAGAGAGAGTGATTTGCCATTGGAATGGGCTGCCCAGGGAGGTGGTGGAGTCGCCGTCCCTGGAGGTGTTGAAGAAAAGCCTGAATGAGGCACCTAGTGCCATGGTCTAGTTGACTGGCTAGGGCTGGGTGCCAGGTTGGACTGGATGATCTTGGAGATCTCTTCCAACCTGGTTGATTCTATGATTCTATGAATATTATCCAGTCTAAAACATGATAAGAGATATTCAAAAGGTCTAGAATTGAATGATGTTCTATATGAATGCTGGGAACTAATAAGTTTAGTAATAGAACTACCCAGTTTGTGCCCATATTTCACTCTTAGGTATATTTTCAGTACTACTGTCAACTGGCCCTGAAAAAGACCTATCAAATTGCATCCCTTTGCCATGTCACTATACACTTTTTGAAGGTGTAATGTGTATGAATCAAGGACATACTCCCAGAATCTCTTCACATGTTTTGTTACAGATTCATTCCAAAGAAGATGTCTGTTAAATAAGAATGTTAACACAAATAGAAACCCATTTACTGCAGGATACAAAAGACTCCTTTTGTTTTTGTTGTTTTCTTTTTTTTTTTTATTCCCCCCCCTCCCCAATTTTGTTGAATAGACAGGAAAATAATGCATACTTTTATTTATTCTGACATTCCTTGACAGTTCGCAGTGCAAATTCTAATCTATGCTAGAAATAATCACCTCTCTAACTATCATGAAAGTTTTTAGCTGAAGGTCAGACTCATGTGTATACTCTGTTTTAATATTATCTGATTCAACAAACTACCCTATTGATTTCATGAGGATGATTCTGATAGAGAAAGCTGAGCTTCACCACAGTAAACAGGAAAGGTAAAAAGACAGTCTCTTTAAAATCACAACAGAGAGGCAAGATGAAAACCAGTATGGAGCCCTACAACTGAGAATAACATGGCAGTATTTGCCTTAAGTGATTGCTAGACTTGTCCATTCTTAGGAAATATTACAAACACATTTGGTGCTGAGGTAATATGAAATGCTCAGCTTGAAAATAGTTGTTCTTCATTCACAGGAACTGAAGAGCTAATCTCAGGGTTTTGTCATGTGAGTAGGAGCATTGTCATTTGAAATTAAATGAGGCTTCTGAGCACTGTAGTTTTAATGCTTCTTTGATGCTCAGATACAAGCAAAACTGCCTTACACAAGTAAAAATTACCACCAAGTTATTTCAGTTGTATCTTCCCTGTCTCCCTTCAGTCAGAATTCAGTGCCTCGGAACATATCTGACATTGTCTTCTATATAGTATCTCAAAAGTTTTATTAGAAGCAACCTGGCCTTTTTTTGGTAGCATTTGGGAGATCAGCATTGTGTCAACGCAGAACATCTTTAGTTTTGTATGTCATACACTAAAGAAAACCTTTGTAAATGGTAGCTCCTAGATGTAGACTGATTACACATATTCTGGGTGCTTAATGATATGTAACGCACGGAGAGACGCAGCATACAATTAGAAAGATGTCTTTCATATAAGTACATGCCTGATTACATAATAGAGGTTATGGCTTTACATCTATTAACCTCAGAAACTGTGATATCCAAGAGACCGAATTTGAGCAATTCCTGATCATCTGTTCTTTAAATAAGGCTATCTTTACTTAGCCGGATTTTCAGCCGATGGGCAGACTCTTTCATACCTGAGTCAGAGTCCCAGTTTTTGTATCCATATGCATCCGTATGCATTCATACTGATCTCTTCATCTCTCATTGAACAGCACAGAAGATGTACCTATGAGGGTTAATGTCCACTTCATCAAAGGGATAACAGTTTTCCCGCTTCCCTTTCCTCTTAGTTTCTGGGTGTATAGAATATGTCGTTGATGAACAGAGCTCCCTGTCACCTGGAACCTTACGGAGAAACAAGGTCCTGAATACTGATGTCCTAAGTTCTAGTCTGATTACAAAAGGTAATTTTCATAGAATTGTTTTGGCTGGAAAAGATGTTTAAGATCATTGAGTCCAACCATTATCTAACTCTACCAAACCTGGTGCTAAATCATGCCCTTTAGCACCACATCTCTGCATCTTTTAAACACTTTCAGAGATGCTGATTCGACTATTTCTCTGGGGAGCCTATTCCAGTGTTTGATAACCTTTTCAGTGAAAATTTTTGTCTGATATCCAATCTAAAGCTCCCTGTCACAATTTCAGGCCATTTCCTCTTGTTCTATTACTTCTTACTAGGGACAAGAGGCTGACACCTTGCTGCAAACTCCTCTTAGGAAGCTGTAGAGTCTCCTCTTAGGAAGCAAGGTCTCCTTTCAGCCTCCTTTTTCTCCAAACTAAACGACCCAAACTCTCTTAGTCACTTCGCATAATACGTTCTCCAGACCATTCATCAGCTTCATTGCCCTTCTCTGGACTCTCTCCATCACCTCAATGTCCATTTTGTAGGGAGTGCACAAAGTTGAACACAGTACTCAAGGTGTGGCCTCACTAGTGATGTGTACATGATGACAATCACTTCCCAATCCTGCTGGCCATAATATTCCTGATACATGCCATGCTACTGTTGGCTTACTTGGCCATTTAAGCACTCTGTAGGCTTTATACTGAGATGGCTGTTGACCAACAGCAGTGGATCATTCTCTGCTGGGCCAATTTCCAGCCATTCTTCCCCAAGACTGTAGAATTGCATAGGGCTGTTGTGATACAAGTGCAGGAGCTGGCACTTGGCTTTGTTGAATGTTATACAACTGGCCTCATCCCATCTGATCCTGCCTGTCCAGGTTCTTCTGCAGAGCTTTCCTGCCCTCAAGCAGATCCATACTCCCTCCCAGCTTAATATCATTTGCAAACTTACTGAGGGTGGACTCAATCTCTCATCCAGATCATTGATAAAGACATTAAAGAGAACTGGCCCCACTATTGAGGCCTGGGGAACACTGCTTGTGACCGGCCACCAACTGGATCTAGCTCCATTCACTATCAGTCCTTGGGCCTGGCCACCCAGCCAGCTTTTTTCCCACTGAAGAGTCTGCAATCCAAGCCATGAGTTACCAGGTTCTCCAGTAAGATGCTGCGGAAGACAATGTCAAATATTTTATTACAGCCCCAAACCCTTCTTTCTCCCCCTCTCCCCCATCCCTTTCATAGTCAGGATAAGGGAAAGAGAAAAGTGTGGGAAAGGAGCAGGGGAGACACCTTAATCTCCTTGTGCATTAATTGGTGTACTCATGGACCCTTCCCCAAGCCACATGCCAGAACCCCACGCTGGGGAAAGCCCAGGACTCTGTAGACTGAGTTTCCCACTTATTGGTCACGTTATGACAGTAATTATTTGGGAGACACTAAAAAGGAGTGAGCCGAAAAGCATGTGTTCCCTCACTGCAAAGTGCTCTCTTGCTCTTGCTCACTCTCATTTGGCTTTTGCTTCACACGTGTGGACTGTAAGCAGCAGTCCTGGAAGGCTTT
Source organism: Tricholaema leucomelas (assembly GCA_013400475.1). NCBI lineage: Eukaryota > Metazoa > Chordata > Aves > Piciformes > Lybiidae > Tricholaema lacrymosa > Tricholaema leucomelas. The sequence continues at coordinate 5,665 of WAAF01000019.1, forward strand.
CCTGAGAAAAGTAGACTGTAAGGGGAATCCTCACAGTTATCAATACTGCCTTGTGAGGAAAACTGGAATATTTCCTGGAGTCTCCAGGAAAATGCCTGACTCTTGTTAGTGGAGAATATTCACCGCTTGTGGCCGTATTCTTTCCAAATACTGTTTCTCAAACTGTTTTGTTGGTTTTATAGATATTGTGAAGGTATTTCCAACTGAATCTGTATAATTTTTATAACGTTGTGTATATATATATATATATATATATATGTGGGTGGCAGGGGTTGAATTAACAAGTAATTAGTATTTTTATTGATTTCCCACCTCACCCTTCTTTATTTGTTTATATTATTATTATTACCCACTCACTCATGGGGGCTAGCCACAGTCCAGATAGTGCCCAAATGCTTTCAGGGGACTCTGTCTTGTTGGACGTTGAGGCTTGAATCTTCCTGGCTTCTGAGGAAAGGATGCAGACGATCTCTGACCTTGTTCTCCTGGCTTCTTCTGGTCGATCTGTATATATGTCCATGGATTCTAGGCAGGACCTTCAGGTGCAGGAGAAGGATGTTGTGCAGTCTCAGCATGATGTCACACTGGCCACACAGGCCCGGTTGTGTGCAGGCATCGAGGGTCTGCTCTTGGTAACTCGCTGCAGTGGAGTTTACCAGGCAAGCAATGAGGCAGTGTGCAATAGCAGCATGGCTGGGCAGAGCAGAGAGAGCATGGCAAAGAGCAGGGAAGCAAAGCAGGGAAACAAAAGCAGGTTGTTTCACCTGTATATCTCCTTTTATCAATGTGGGCCAAGATTCTTGGACACAAGAATAGCCGATCAGGATGGCAGTCAGCCAAACCATACCATATTAGGCAAAGCCCCAGGCTCACTTCTCCCTAATTTGGGAAAAGCACAGGCCTTGCACTAGGCAGGCACAAGCTAAGTGTGTGTACCTTACACCACAGGACCCTGGGCAGGCCAGACTCAGTGGCTCCAGGTCCTTTTGTGTCCATTTCCTGTGCTTGCCTCTCTGGTGGAGCAGAAAAACATGCCTAGGCAAGGCAGGACATGTATAAGCCTATTTCAGGCCTATGAGGCCTACCACACAATCCACTAAATGGATCACCTTCTTGTAGAAGGTGATCAGGTTAATCAATCAGGACCTGCTCTTCATCAACCCATGCTGACTCTTTGCCCTGCAAGTGACACTCAAGATGATCTCCTCCATGACCTTCCCTGGCACTGAGGTCAGACTGAGAGGTATGTAGTTCCCCTAATCCTCCCTTCAGCTCTTCATGTAGATGGATGTCACATTTGCCGATCCCCAGTCAGCTGGGACCTCCCTGGGACCTATCTGTTTAACCAGGACTGCTGGTGAATGAAGGAAAGTGACTTGGTGAGCACTTCTGCCAGCTTCCTCAGTGCCTTTGGCTGTGTGCTATCCATCCCCATAGGCTCGTGCATGTCTAAGTGGTGCAGTGGGTTGTTAACCATCTCCTCTTGGATTATGGGGGCTTCATTCTGCTTGTTTTTCCTATCTTCCAGCTCAGAGGGATAGATATTCAATGAACAACTGTTCCTACTACTACAGACTGAGGCAAAGAGGGTATTGAGTACCTAAACCTTTTCCTCATCCTTGCCCACTATGTTCCCCTTACATACAATAAAGTACAAGATTCTCCTTAGTTCTCCTTTTGTTGCTCATAGAATCATTTCTTGGTGTCCTTAACAGCTGAAGCCAGATTAATTTCCAGTTGAACAGCTGAAGCCAGATTAATTTCCAGTTGAACTTTGACCCTTCTAATTTTCTCCCTGTGTACCCCCTCAGTTTTTTAGTCCTTCTGTGTGCCCTTCCCCTTCTTTGCAAGATCATAAACTCTCCTTTTTTTTTTTTTTTTTTTTTTTTCCCTTTCCCTTATGGTAGGTCAAATTGTAACTCAGTTATATCCATTCATGTCCTGATAGCTGAGAGATGAATTTGTTCCTGTATCTGTATCTATGCCTTCCTTCAAAGAACATCAGCACTGTGAGGAAGTTAGTCTTTTAAGGATGCCAACATTTTCTGCTCTGGGAATGAATGTTTCCACACAGGAGCAGATAAAAATGAAAACAACTTAAAAAAATTCAATTAGATTAATAGAGACAAGTGAGTGCTCGCCCAGCCATCCCCGAGCAACAATTTATTCCTGGGGTGGTGCGAGAGACGCAAGCCAGCGGTCAGCAAGCTGACAAATCTGTCAGCTTTGCTGGGTGGCTGTCAGTCAAACCAGGTGCCCGCTGTGTGTTGTGGTGCTCCTTGTATTAACACCCTGCTGAGATAATTCTTTTTTATCCTTTTTTTTTTTTCCTTTTTTTTTTTTTTTTGCCACCAAGAGGGTCTGCCACCGCACTGCTGTTTTTCATCTTGTTAATTGAGTCATTTATTTCGTTAAAAGGTGAAACTTTATCAAGGTTTATGTGCCAAATGTGAGAAGGCATATTTAATGATACATCAAATGTTAGAAGCATGCAGGTGCCTCTCTATATGCTCTTTAAAATGCTGAAAGGCAAGGTAGTTCTTGTCAATTAAAATCACCTGATATTAACTAAAAATAGGCATTTTGTTCCCAGGCAACAATGCAAATACACTGTATACACGTATATGTGTTTGTTTCTAAATATATAAAGCACATGGATATTTATATTTAATTTTCAATCAGCAGATTCATCCATATTCCAAAGCAGATAACTGGAGGGGTAAAGAATGCAAAAGCAGAATTCAAAATTGTGTTAAAAGAGTCAAGAATTTCTAGGGTGGCTGCTAAATATAATGCTTGAAGAAAACTTTCAATCTTCTCCGAGGATGATTGCACTATCACTCATTACCACCACTCTTCCTAGCATATTTTCTTTGTTTCCATGTTCTAGGTATTTCTGAAGCAGCTAATAAAAAAAAACCCCAAAATCCCCCCCCTCCCCCCTTTTTTTTTTTTTCTTTATTTTTTTCTTTTCCATTGTTAGGAAGGCCATTTAACTGGTTAAGTAGAGACTGGGTAAGCATTCAATGAAATTGATGAGACTCTCTCCACCTCCATCAATGGCTGTTGACTCACACTTCCAGGTCTGCTTTTCAAAGTGAACGAGTCTGGAGTCTTTAAAGAAACCTGGGCTCTACCAAAAATGAACAGGATCTGGGCTCCTGTCCTCCTTAGATCTCAACAAATCCGTGTGGTTTTATCACCAGGTATTCAACAAGATAAAACCCAAGATAAAAACAAAGTGACAGAAAGTGCCCTGGAAAGGGAACAAGGCTGGTTGGTGCAACTACCGAATTCCTATGTAGCAATCAGACTGGTAGTTGATGCTACTGAAAGCTATGTTCTGTCTGCTGCTACCTCTTAGCAGAACTAGAGGAGATTGACAACACCAGCAGACTGCATTTCTCTTGAAAAGGGCTGTGTCATTTATAAAAAGAAGTGTTGATTCAGTACTTTTTTTTCTAAACAATCCCACTAGTAAGCAAAAGTTGCAGAAATTACCTTCGGTAACTGGATTTCTTCTGGAACCCACTGCTGAGTGCTGCCTTCTCATTTGAGGTTAGCTACCCCTCCTCCAGTTCCTGTTCCCCTTGTGGCTGTCAAGCTCATATTAGTTTAGGAGGACTAATACCATCTGTGTCTGAAAGAGATACTCCTACATGGTTTATTTACTCAGCAACTACCAGTTTTACCCTGCCTTTCAAGGCTGGGAGTAGATGAGTAGATGTGAGATGTGGCCACTGAGATCAGGCTGGTGTTTCTGAACTCATTGCGTGGGTAGATTGTGTAAGTAAGAGGTACCTCACTTTGATTTCAGCATTAGTCACTGTGCTCAAAAACGTTCTAATCCAGGTGACTAGTTCTCATTCATGCTGCAGAATTAATTTGAAATATGAAGCAGAACACTTTCCACCTCTCTCATCTAACATTCTTGTTCTTCCTCACCTCATCCCTCAGATACCAGGAAGTGTATGATCATTTAGATAAATCTTTGGGTTTGTTGCAATACGCACCAAGCATATTCACTGTGAAGAAAGTGCTGTGTTATCTACTTATGTTTCTCCAAAATAGTTGAACCATAGTTCAGCATTTGAATGGCAACTTCTTTCTCAATAAACCCACTCCTGTGTGAGTGCACAGTCCTAGCTTCAGAATGAGTGACAAAAATAAATGTTCACTTTTTTTTTAGACCCGAAGAAGCTCCAGGCAAATAAAGCAAGATCTAGGAACGGATGTTACAGCACCAGGATTTCTAAGAGGTGATAATTTTAAGGACAGCCGATCAATCAGAGGCTTTGTTGACCTGTTTCCTACTTCTAGTAGGAAAGTTTCACATGCTGGGCTAGAATCAACTTAACTTTGGTAACTTGTAGATTGTTTCCCTATGACTGATATCAGGTAACAGCTCTCTGATGCTCTGAGAAAGTATGTCTCAACCCATACTTGCTTTCCTTCATGTGAATGTACTGCCATCACATGTCACTGTGAAAACAAAGGGACTTTGGGTTACACTTACTGATCCAGTGTTCTTTCTTGTTTCTTCCTTGAAGTCACAGTATCACAGTATTACCAAGGTTGGAAGAGACCTCATAGATCATCAAGTCCAAGCCATTACCACAGAGCTCAAGGCTAGACCATGGCACCAAGTGCCATGTCCAATCCTGCCTTCAACAGCTCCAGGGATGGCGACTCCACCACCTCCCTGGGCAGCCCATTCCAGTAGCCAATGACTCTCTCAGTGAAGAACTTTCTCCTCACCTCAAGCCAGTCAGCTTGGTGGAGGCAGTTATGGTTGGGATATGCTGTTGAAGATGGCTCTTGTTTCACAGTCTTGAACAGTTTGTAGCACCCAAATGTGGACAAAGTTCAGATGAACAATACCACTGAGATTTGCCAAGTCAGAAATATTTTAAACTGTCTGTTTATAAAAATAGTACAGGCTCACACAGGGGACAAAGAGCCATTTCTATTTGCCTCACAATGATCAGAATAATTCTTCTGTTGGTCTGGCTGTATTAGAATGGTTTTGTCTCCTTACCATGGTTGTTCTTGTAGCATCTGAAAGACAACTATAGGTCAGATTATTATTGTGCTGTAGGATAGAGAACAAAAGGATTATTCTAGCCTCTCAAAATTTACAATCTAAAAATAAGACAGAAGCCATAGCAACAGTAGGAATGACCATGCTAGTTGCTTACACTAAGTCATCTGGTTCCATGTGCTCTGTTAAAGCAGTTGTAGAGGATGTTTAAGGGAAGTACAAAAAAGACAAGGGATGCAAAAGGTGGAGGGTAAAGAAAATAGCTTGATGAAATTGGAAATATAATGAAACAATTATAGAATGGTAGGGGTTGGAAGGGACCTCTGGAAACCATCTAGTCCAAAGCCTTGTTAAAGAAGGTGTGCCCAGATCAGGTTACACTACTGAGATATTAGGTAAATAGGGTTGAATTTTATTTTACATCTGAAGAAACTAAATAACAGAAAAAAGTGTGCATAATATCAGTGACAAGTGCTGGGTCTCATTCTCACAAGCCCAGGCTCTCTATAATTTTATCTAGTTACCAGTAACCTGTAAACCTGTACCTATGCATATATTAAGGAGAGAAACATACAGCAACTCCTCCCCCTTTCTTGTGCTAGCACTCTTTAGATGGTATTCCCTATGCAGTCCCACCCTCCTTTTCCATTATCCCCTTACATGCCTGATGTGGGAGTCAGTTCGTCCCACCATCACTCTTTCCACTAGTCAAACTGTGCCCTCCAAAAAAATCCTGGGGATTTTAAAAAGAAGCATTAGTCAAACAGAGATTACTGGTCAAAGCAGAAATATGAAGATCTAAAACTGAGCTCGCAATGTGTAATCTAACAGTCTTTGAAAACAAGCTCTGAACATCTCTAAAACCTGATGCTTTTTTCTTTCTGTGCAGTGCAGAAGCTGTTATCCAAGGGCTCATGCTCTGTCATGTAGATTTCAGAAAATTAGAGATGGTTGGGAAACCTATTTCTGTTCTGCAACAACTTAAAATACATACATTAAAAAAAAAATACTGGGTTTACTTTCCTGAAATTATTCAGCATCAAAATTTTCACACTGCATCAACTCAGAAATTCAGTCTTGGTTTCTTGTAGTTGAAAAGTGGTTGCAAATGAAAGCAAGGTGTCATTTTTTTCCCCTCAGAATTTGCTCCTTATAGCCATTAGTTGACAAAGACCATCCTAGAAGCAAGCACTGGAAGCTTTTTATTAGAATTCATTTAGAGGAGTTTGTCTTCTCTGTCAACATCTTAGAAACACCCTACTAGGAAAATGTACAAACCAAGGTGTTTAGCTCAGAAACTAATTCTCAAAATAGTAATCCTTTGTCTTATTTATGATGTTAACCAATTTCCAAATGAACATGATAAGGAAAATCTGGTTTCAAATCTGTAGTTCATCAAGTAGTGACCAGCAGGGATGGTGCTGATTTATGCTCTAGAACCTTTCCCCAAAACTTTTGCCTGTGATTAATACTATGTTAAGGTTAGGTCGATTACTTTTCTTCCATCCTGTCTGTATCAAGCTTACCACAGCTTACACACTGTAATAAGATAAAACCAGCTTAGGTAAGTAAATCCATAATCTGACAAAAAGCTGGGCCTGGAGGCCTTTTCCTTAGATTTGGGTCATGATCATGGTCGGACTTACTACTGGCCCATCAAGCAAAAACTAATGATTGTAAAATTGCTATTAGTTACCAGGGTGGCCTTGGGCCATAAGATCTCAGCTAATTTTGAACTCTGCTGATAGATTCCTGGGCTTTGAGTCTGAAGATCAGCAGTTAGCTTTCTGTTAAAGGCAAACTTCACACTAAAGCTACTGACAGAGTAATATTGAATTATGCTTGTCATCCAATATATAAAACTTGGGTGATAATGAAGCACAAAGTTCAAAGGGAAGCACTTGCTTTAAGAAAGTGAAAAAGAGCTTGTCCATTATACCTGCATGAATTGCCATATAGCTATTCGTGGGAAAAAGGCACTTAATATCCACTGTGGAGTTTTTAGGCATATTTTCTATTCCTCAGCCCTAGAAACAGAAGGATATACAGCAGAAAAAAACAAAACAAAACAAACACCTGTTACCCTGAATCTAATTGCTCTGCTTTTTGAGAAGACAAAACTGAGATCAATGCCAGTATCTTCCCACAGTCAGAAAACAAATTTTGCTAGTGTAAGATATTGCAAAGGTTCAGGGACGTTACCACTGAAGATTTTAATTTCACTTTACCTCAGCTATGTGTGTGATCTCCCTAGCTCATGTTTCTCTCATCATTATAAAATTCCACGGTCTCCTTCAGAAAGTCCACATTTGTACATGCTCTCAGAAGCAGAAATGCTCCTCCAGGCTAGTCTTCATTGCTCTGTGCCATGCTATGCAGAAAGACTCAGCTAATTTAAAATGAGTTAACTGGGTTAACCTCTGTGACCACAGCACCACTATGGGTAAATTACAACCAGTAGCAAAGACTTGCTGCAAGAGCGTCACACATCTGTAATAGCTGTCATCTCCTTCTGTAGGTCTTGGAAGGATATTTGGTGTCTCAGACACCACATTAATATAGCTGTGGGTAAACTGATGATCAGTTTTCTTGAGTAACATGTCTCATTGTGTTTCCTCCTCTAATTACTCCTTCTCCTCGTAATTCTTTTTCCCTTTCTGTGTATTACAGTAATTCTTTAACATCACAGTGAGGATTCAAGGACCCAAAAAGCTATATAAACAGGCAGTGAATAATTAAACAGGTCTTCCCCCAAAGGAGAGAGTAGAAGAAAAGTGCCCTCAGACAAAACTCCTGCTTTTTTTGCATTATGCCATATTTCCTCAGCTATAAGGAGGAAGCACATAATGTGCCCTGGTTCAGGACCTGGGTTCATTACTCTTGATGATTATTTGCAAAATCCATTGATCAATGCAATTCTCCTACTGAACCCAGGTATTTGGCAAGGAATGAGTTATTGATCCTCTAGCATGGTTGATTAGAACCTTAACCAAAACTCTCTGTCAGACAAGGAAATGTTAAAGCAATATTTTTCAGTGAGATGTCAAGATGGTTTCTACTCCAATTTTCTGAAACAAGAAAGTAGAAGTACAAAGGTGTTAAGCATGCATCATAAGGGTTTTCATATTTATTTTCTCTTTTGGTAATTATTGTTTTGTGCAACACTCCCAGGCATTGTATTTTTGCTGTTAAAAGAAAAAAAAAAACACCACAGTGAATTTAAAAAGCATTTCACATAGCAAAAGCTTATTCTTTCATGCCACACTTTTTCATTTCTTTCTTTCCCCAGTCTGTAGCTGAGGAAAAAGAAAGTCATAAGCAAAATGGCAAGGGAAGGACAAACTAATGAAAATATCTGTATTTTTTTTTCTTTTCATTTTCTATTCCTTCCATTTCTGGGTTTTTTTTTTTTTTTTTGTGTGAAATGTAAGGAAAAGAAGAAATAGAAATTCTTCTCTTGTTATTTTTTTAAAGGCCATTTTAATTTTTAAAAGTTTCTAACAAAATATTTATAACCCTTTCATTTGCATGCAGAATTTAATCCAGATGTATTTTATTCTGATCATCATTTCAAGTTTAGTGTAAAAATGCATTTTTTTTGCTTGGGAATAAGTGGTGATGTGTGTAACTTCAGTGTTTCCACAAAGCCACTTTTAAAAATGTTGAGGCGGTACACTAAGCATTCCTGATATTTGCAGTACCCTTTCCTATGCCACTAAAGCTGGTGTAACATCATGGTCTTTAAAATAATTTTGGAATTGCATCCAACACATCACAGCTTCTTCATTTGCCTATATTGTAACAGCATTAATTTTCTCAAGTTAGAGAAACTTAAAATTTCCTACCACTGCTCTTTGCCTTATGTGGGCAGGGGGTGCATTGCAATTGATTGAAAGTGGTATGAGACTCACTGTGTTGAGATTGTATTGACAGCTTAATGCTCTGTGGTGTTTATCTAAAACGGAATGAATGGGTGAAATCCTATCATAGACGGTGGCAGGTGCTATCATAGAATCAACCAGGTTGGAAGAGACCTCCAAGACCATCCAGTCCAACCTAGCACCCAGCCCTAGCCAGTCATCTAGACCATGGCACTAAGTGCCTCATCCAGGCTTTGCTTGAACACCCCCAGGGACGGTGACCTCATCACCTCCCTGGGCAGCCCATTCCAATGGCAAATCACTCTCTGTGAAGAACTTCCTCCTAACATCCAGCCTATACTTCCCCCGGCACAACTTGAGACTGTGTCCCCTTGTTCTATTGCTGGTTGCCTGGGAGAAGAGACCAACCCCCACCTGGCTACAGCCTCCCTTCAGGTAGTTGTAGACAGCAATGAGGTCACCCCTGAGCCTCCTCTTCTCCAGGCTAAACAACATCAGCTCCCTCAGCTTCTCCTCACAGGGTTTATGTTCCAGGCCCTTCACCAGCCTTGTTGCCCTTCTGTGGACATGTTCCAGCACCTCAACATCTCTCTTGAATTGAGTGGCCCAGAACTGGACACAGTATTCAAGGTGTGGCCTGACCAGTGTTGAGTACAAGGGAAGAATAACTTCCCTTGTCCTACTGACCACAGTGTTCCTGATCCAGGCCAGGATGCCATTGGCTCTCTTGGCCACCTGGGCACACTGCTGGCTGATCTTCAGCCTACTATCTACCAGTACCCCCAGGTCCCTTTCTTCCTGGCTGCTCTCCAGCCACTCTGTCCCCAACCTGTAGCACGGCTTGGGGTTGTTGTGGCCAAAGTGCAGAACCCTGCACTTGGCCTTGTTAAATCTCATCCCATTGCTCCCCACACTTCCTTCTGGCTACATCCATAACATTACTTTCATTGTATTCCCTGCACTGACAGGCACAGGTAAAAGAGTCACAACATTGTATCTGTAAGCACAAATGCAACAGCAATTCTGTTCTGCTCACACATACAGCCAACATTATCTAATTAAATGTGTTCTCCTCTTAAAAGAATTTAAACAGTTTCTGAAAGCTCCACAAATATACCCTGAACACCATGTCAGACATTGCTGTGTTTGATTTACTGGTCTTTTATGTGCTAGCTTTGATCCTGTTTTTAAAACAATGCGTCTTCACAGTTAGCAAATGATTGATTAGATAAAACACAACGATTCTAAAATACTAGGTTTGTAAAAATGAGAGTCATCATTTTTCTGTGGGCCTATAGCTATTCCTTATGGTAGGTTCTACATAAAAATGCAGTTTTCCCAAAAAAGTTCTGAATTTCTGCAATGTTTGAATGAATTTCACAGCTTGGAATTTTGTTCTTCAAGGCTGATCACGTTGAACTCTGTGAATTGCGAGTGTAACCCTGTGAGCCATTCAAAGAGAGAAAGAAGCCGAGGCAAAAGTTAAGTGTTAAAGATTTTAGATTAAAAGTTAGCCTTTTGCATATAGTGTCACTGATCTATGTACCTGCATAATGTGTGCCCATGCACACACAGTGTCTGTGTATTAGAAACAGATAGACAGGGAAGAAATAGCTATGGAATAAATATTGTATATCTTTGTTTAGAAGGTACTCTCGTTTAGTAGCTGCACCTTAACTATGCACCTTTACTATGCAAGCCGCAGGGGAAAGTAATTAAATTTAATAGCTGCTGCCCTCGTTTTGAAGTCGCCCTCAATATAAAGCTGCACAGGGAAGTAATTAAATTTAATAGAAGCTGCGGATTCTAAACAAAGATATACGGTATAAAGTCCATATAGTTCTTGGAAAGTTAATTTCCAACAGTAGCAGGCCTGTCACTTGAAATATTCATGGTTTTATAATTGTTTGAATCAAATCTCCAGCTACAAAGGGACTTTCTCTGTTTCTGAAATGGAACGATGAAGTTTCTGCGCATGTACTTGGATACCACCGTAACAGGAGTAACAACAACAACAACAATCATAAAAGAATGCAGAACAAAATAAGATTATAAAAGAAGCCCCCCAAAAGTCACACATTAAATATTCCACTCTCATTTTCATCAATCACTGAAGCAATACCCCCTAGATCAGTGCATTAACTTGTTTATCTTTTACAATGAAGAAAAACTTCATAGCTTCATCTTTCATTCCAGAGTGAGGGGAGAAAAAACAAAAGGCAGCCACCAAAATTTGCATGGTGCTCAATTATACATTAGTGAACATCACTTGGCAATCTGTTCATATCAATTTAATTGGATTTTAATACTGCCTCTGATCTTGTTTTCTAATTAACAGCAGTGCCTGGCAATAAAGCAGAACCATGCACCCAGCAACACCTTTGATCTCAACCATATGGAGCTCCTCCGTGCTCTTGAAAAAAAAATTTTTCCCTTGCCGCCAATGCAGGACGAGAGATACTGGGGCCCCCAGATGGCCAAATACCATTCATGACTACAACTTTATTGATTATTTTCTTTCCTGATTGATCCTGATTGAAAATAAATAAAACATGCACTTGAAACTGGATGCAAATTGGTGTCAGAAGCTTGTGGTTATATTGATGGTTTTTTCTGCTGTTGCTTTAGATGACAAGTACTTAAACAGACATTAATTGTCTCAATGGGCTGTGTTTGGGAGCATAACTTTGTCAAAAAGGCCTCTTATTTTGTGTGTAACTGTCCTACTGCTGCTACATTTTTAACTGGGATTGAACAAAGGTAACTGTTCATTCTTTATTTTTCTGATGTTATCATCATAGGCAAACTATTTAGGCCTGATTTGAGCTCAGCAGTTTGATTTATATCTGCTTTTTGATGATTTGCTCTTGACAATTGGTTCTTTTTTTATCTTCTTCTTTTTTTTTTTTTTTAAGGACCCCTAGGTAAAAAGCATGCAGAACAGCACTCTGATCTTTGTTTCCTGCACAAGTCTGTCTTCAAGTACAGTATGCTTAAACAGAATGAATGCAGGCATGACACATTTCACATGTTTGCCATCCAGAGCTTGCAATATTTGTCTGAGATACAAGGAAGTGACTTAGTAGATTCCCTCCTTGGGTTTGAAAAGAGACACAAAAACAATGTTCCAGAACATTAGTTTATGAAGTGGATTTTTACACAAACATTTTAATTGCTATTTAAAAAAGCAAAACAAAAAAAACAAAACAACAAAACTTTTGGCTCTGCTGGGGGGGTGAGAAACTAGAAGGAAAAGTGGAAAAATATTGCTGGCTTCTTGTAACTTAAATATTACATAATGATGGCACAAGGAAAAAAAAATCCTGACTTCTGGTTAAATAAAGAGAAGTCTTCCTTGTCCTTTCACTTTTTATTCTGGACTTACCTTCTTAGCTTGTGCTTTGATTTGGAGGCAACCGATAAGCAAAGTCAGGTCACTTTTCTCTGAAGAAAAGATTCCAGTAGCACACCTCAATGTGCAAGTGCAGAAGCAGGTGCTATTGACTTTTCAGGTGATGCCTTTCCCTTTGTGTTAACACTAACCCACCATAGTGCTAAAGACTGGCTCCAGGGCAGTTGCTTTTCATCTGAGATGCAAACCAACAGGCTGACCAACTGTTTTCATTGCAGAGCTACCAGATCTGTTCAGCCTAGGTCGTAAACTATGTGCTGTTTAAACTGTGTGTGTGCGCTACATGGTGTCATCTCTTTTGGTATCAGCTAAATGCATTACTTTGTGTGGCTCTGAGCTCCCCATGCAATGCTGTTTGTGTGGTAATGAGCCGCTGCTACATACTGACTAATGCAAGTGAAACTGCATTAAGTGATGCCTCTTCCTTCCCTGCTTTGAGATCCTAAGTTGAAAATGCTCAGACGCAGAAAGCTTATTAACTCCTTGATTTCATTGAGGTAATTTATCTTGTCTCTCTGAGCTCATAACTCCATCTCATCCAATGTCTTTACTTTTAAATTTCAACAATTTCATCAAATAAACTTGATCAGAAACTGCATGGTTCCACTTTTGTGAAGATGTGCTGATATGTACCAGACCAAGGCCAGAGCCAACAAAACACTAAATAAAATAGATTGATAGTTGAGATGCAAACAGTGAATCCATGAAGATAACAGGTTCCCTTGGCTACAATTCCAGAACTCAGTTCTTCCTGGTTTTGGGTTGTATTTCACATGTACAACAAATTCACAGTTTTACTACATTTCAGTCAGCTTCTTTAAGTGAGAACTTCGGAGGGGAGAAGCAAGCCTGTCTGCTCTGGGCATAACCTTCCTTTATCGCACAAATAAAGAGTAATTTGAAATCCATGTTCTAGGGAGATGCTGGAAAGCTTCTCCAACCCGATTGTGGTGAACAGATCTTCAGGCAGTTAAGAGGACTCTGTAGGTCAAAGCATCTGCCTTACTGGATTGATTGTAGAAACAGGGTTTATGTGCTTGTATCAAGCATGAATTTAATCTGGATTTGCCTTATTCTTCATTCGCTTTTCAGAATTTCAAGCTACAAAGTCTTGTATTTTATCATGTAGGCACTGAAGGAAATAAATGACTCACACGAAGATAGAAGTTGCAGTTTTCTTTTGCTTTCAATTCTCTGATAAATTAACACAGTACTAGCGTCTATGGAGTGCAGTGACATACACTGATGAGGGAGCAGAGCTGATAAATGTGAGGATTTCCTGTGGCACCCTGCAAGTAAGCGGCTGCTGATTGGATGTGTTGCACCAAGATTACTGCTGTGGTCTATTTGAGCACTAGGTCTCATACACATTGTCAACATTGGTATGCTGAGACACCATTTTGATCTTTGTTGTTGATTTCCTTATTCTGATAACATGATAGCTGCTGTCTTGTTTGCTTCCTCAGCTGTCTGCTCCCAGCTGGGATGAAAATTTGTTGCATTTTCTGTTTGGGTGGGGGGGTTTAATTTTTTTTTTCCCCTTTTCAAACTTAGGGTTATATCTTTTGACTATTGCATGCTTTTTTTACTAACCACTCTACTGTTAGAAATGTGTTCAAGTGTGTCACACCACACACTTCATTTAAAGCAAAGACTTCTTTGCTAGGCCTTTAAAATATTAAGGATCCAGTCCTCAGTCACAGAAAACAGTTCGAGGCACTGATCGACTTCACCTCACTACTGTGAAAGTCTTTAAAATGAGGTGAGTATAAATTTGTGATCATGATTGAAAGTGTGTGGCTAGGGGTTTGAAATGTGCACATAAGGGTACAGTGGCTCCTGTCTGCAGTATGAAGACCACAACAGTACAGAAGATGCTGCTCAGTGAGAATAGATAGACACAAATGTCACACAGAAACCTCTTTCCCCCTTTTCTTTGTTAAGGAAAAATAGAAGCAGGTACATATGGAAATGATCCTGCTTAAGGCTGAGCTGTGGATATGGATTCCTAGACATAAGTGGGGCCTAAGGATGGTTACCCAGCACTGCATCCTGATGCTGGGTTTGTGAGAAGTCTACTCACACAAGAAGGGGTTTTGCTATCCATAAATGCTCAAAGGATCATCCGGAAGAGCAATGAGATTTCCCCATGTGCATGGGATACAATCAGGACTTGAGTGTACCCCTGCTGCAGTCAGCAGCAGCATCCTCAATCAGAACAGGTTGCCCAGAGCTCTGTCAAGCCTCGCTTTGAATATCTACAGGAAAGCGAACTGAAGCACCTCCCTGGGCTATCTGTTCCAGTGTTCCACCATGCTCATGGTAAAAAACTTGTTCCTAATGTCTAAGCTAAATCTGCTCTTCTCTACTTTGAAGCCATTGCTCCTAGTCTTGCCACTGCAATCTTTTGTAAACGGCCTTTCTCCATACTTCACATAGACCCCCTTCAGGTACTGGAATGCTATTATTAGGTCTCCCTTCATTTTACACTCTTGGGTTTAGGAGGACACTGTCTCCAGATTGTTGATGTGATTCTTTCACTATGGCTTATTATTCAGGTTTCCACAGCTGACTCTTCTCAAGTGAATGTGCATGTACATTCCAAACATACTTCTTTGTCTTTGGAAATGTTGCTTATTGCTAAGTGCAGAGAATAAGTAATTTAGTTCTCTGTGTCTCTGTGTGTGTGTGTTCTTACAAGTATCAAATACATTTTTAAAGTGGTCCTAGAAAATGAACATAAGCTTTTTTTTTTGTTATAAAAAATAAATCCAAACAAAATCCAACTTGTCAGGATTATCACAGTTGCATCAGATATCAGGAGAAGGTTAGTCAGCTACCTTATTGACTTAAAACTTTCAATGATGCTCATTACATTTGATATCAGACACAACTGAGAGGTGTCTCCATGTTTTGTCATATGGGATAGCAAAGGTGAGCTGCATACCTGAGTCTCCCAAAAAATACAATTTCATTTTCCCCCTATTCTTCTCTTCTCAAGACATAGACATCCTTGTTAATTGTTTTCAATCTGCTTGCCTAGTCTCGGACTTTCAGATTAGTACTTTAGAGCTACTGTTCACGGTGAAGAACTCCTCTCCCACTTTCCTGCTGTTTTCCTCAGTTTGTGATCATCAGGTTTTCTGTGCCTGTCAGGCTCCCATGTGCCTTTGCAATTCTCCCTCCTCCCTTCTCTTTCATTTAAGCTTACATGTCTTTGTCAGAATAATATCTTCACAAGCCAGTAAACATATGTCTGGTGAGGATGTGCTGATTTTTGTCTCTCTTCCAGCCACTGTATGCCTGCTTTGATATATCAGAGGTGTTTTCATTCTCACTTCTCTGTGAAGGAGACTACAGCCTGGGTAAGTCTCAAAGTAACATTCTCTTCGAGATTTGAGCTGGGCTTGTTTAGCTTGTACTTTGTGCCTAGTGGAAAGTAACGCTGAACTCCAAGTAGGTCTAGGATGGCATTGGCAGCTTTTGAGAGATAGCTGAGAAGGTTCCTTGTATGGCAAACAGGGAATGAACCACTTCCATCTGACGGTGTCATCTTCTTTACAGGGCATGATGCTACTAGCCAGAATTTGTAATACAGGTGTGTAGGATGACACATATACCCTGGAGAGAGGATTTGTGTTCCAGAAGTAGGTCTTTTGGGTTTGTTTGGCTTCATCTTATGATTTATTTTATTTTTTTGTTTAGCAATGGTATGCTTTGCCAGTAGCAAAGAGTCATCAATCTGTGACATTTCCTCCTTCCATCCAGGAAACATACAGCTGAACATACAGGGCTTCTCTGAACTGACATACTTTGTTAAGTTGCGCTCCTTCTTTTACTGCCCTTTCATACCCAAGGGAAATAAAAGACTCACAGGATCATAGAACAGTTTAGGTTGGAAGTGACCTCAAAGGTCATCCAGTTCCAATGCCTCACCATAGGCAGGGACACCTCCCACTAGAACAGGTCGCTCAAGGCCTCATCCAACTTGGCCTTGAACACCTTTAAGGAGGGAGCAGCCACAACCTCCCCAGGCAACCCGTTCCAGTGTCTCACCACCCTCACTGCAAAGAACTTCTTCCTAACATCTAGTTTAAATCTCCCTTACAGTTTAAACTGTCATTACAAGACCTTGTAAATAGTCCCTCCTCAGCCCTCCTGTAGGTCCCCTTCAGATATTGGAAGGCTATTACAAGGTCTCCTCGAAGCCTTCTCTTCTCCAGGATGAAGAGCCCCAACTCTCATAGCCTGTCCTCATAGCAGAGGTGCTCCAGCACTCTGATCATCTTCGTGGCCCTCCTCTGGACTGATTCTGATGGTTCGATGTCCTTCCTGTGTTGGGAGCTTCAGAACTGCACACAGTACTCCAGGTGGGGTCTGCTAAGAGCAGAGTAAAGGGGAAGAATCACCTCTCTTGCTCTGCTGGCCACGCTTCTCTTGCAGTCCAGCACATGCAGTCTGCTGGCTTATGTTGAGCTTTTCATCGACCAAGACCCCCAGGTTCTTTTCCTCAGGGCTGCTCTCCAGCCGTTTACCACCCAGTCAGGATTTATGCTTGAGATTGCACCGACCCAGGTGCAAGATGAACCCCTTGGAATTTCAGGTGTTTTCTCAGGGGGATTATTTTCCAGCAAATGCAGAGTAAGCCTAGACACTTTCTTGACTCTTCCTCACACTTCCCTGCCCCTCAAGACTAGGCATGCTTTTCTGCAGGTGGAAATGCCTTAATATTCTGAATTGTTGTTCCTAAAAGGCTAATGAGTTACTTTACTATCAGCTGTTGGGTGTAAGAAATGACTCAGACAGAAGAGAACTGATTTTTACATTTCCTTTTTACATCTTAACTCAGTTTGTCCTGTTACTTCCCTGCTGATACTTTCTCCTTACTGACGGAGCAAGTCATCCATGTTCTATTAGGCTGAGCAGGAAAAAACAGCTTTTGTGGCTGTCATACCAACCTGACTCCAGAAGGGAAGTATCTAGAATGTATCTATTACATTCTATTACATCTGTTGTATCTTTTGCTTATCGTGCTTCTATTATCATATTTTCTTACTTAATTGTAAAGCTTTCCAACAGTTTTTCATATTCTCAGCATAGGCTGCTACTGGACTAAGACTGTGAGTTGATGGGATAAAATTTGAGTCTTGTATATAAAGTGAAATGGAAGCCACTCTGCCTCTATGTTTTCCCTGTTTTATAAAGACTAAACACAATGTGAGTATCTCAAATTAAAATACGTTTAATTGGACAGCTCTGCTGTCAAATGAAACCTGGGTCAAGAGCTTGGCTGAGTGCTCAGATGTGTGTGTGTGTGTTGTTGTAAGATGGGATACAAAATATATGTGCTAAAATAATATTTCTAAGGGGAGTGAAAGTTTTAAAAATGCTGGGTTACACTTCTAACACAGTAGATGTGATTATGCTGTAATTAGAACAAATTTACATTGCCTTTATAATTCTGGTTACTTATAATTAACATTAATGCATATGAAGAAGAAAACTACATAGCTGAATTGTTTGTAAGTACCCTGTTAGGGCTGGAGCCTATAAACATCTGAAAGTTTACTCACCAAATGTTTTCATTGGCTGGCACTGGATGACTCAAGCTATGAATGGGTGTTTGCAGGCAGCAGTGCATTGACTCTAACCGAAATTAACATGAAGTTAACTTCACTAATAACTTTGCATTTACCTGCTGGAATTACCTTGAAGTTACACTATGATTTTTTTTTTTGGTGGCAATCATGTGAAGAATTGGTTTTGCTACAGAGTTGGTGCACCAGCTATATGGAAAATAAAAACAATACATGTGCAGCAGAATCTCAACCAGCTCAAACTGTGCCATAGAGTGGAGCAGACAATTCTTTGGATACACTTGTTTTGTAAGAGAAATTTTGGCCCAGGAATCTATAGTTATGAAAGGCAATGATTTTCAAAGTAGCTACTTGCAATAGCAAGAGCTGGAAGTTTTCCACAAAAGGCAAGATGCTGCATTTTCAGCCTTTCTCTAAGAAGCAGTAGGTAGCAGAACCCTTTTCTATCCTAACATTCCTAAATGGTAGATGAGCATGTTTGTAATAAGACTCCTTGTGCAGACATCTGGAGTCTCTAAAGAGCTCAGAAGGGAGGAGAAACAGTCTTATCTAAAAACAAGGCCACTTTTTTCTTCTCTTTAAAATATTAACTACTCTTGCACAGGGAGAGGAGAAAGCTTAATCTTGCAAGATATGTGGGGAAGGAGGAAGTCTGCACCTATCATCTGCGTTCCAAAAGTTTATATCCAAATGCTGTTGTGCTAGTTTGAGCCTAGCTAGAATGTTTTGGTGAGAAGAACTGGATAATAGGCTGGGAAATGAAAACAATGGTGTTGTCTACTTCGCTCACAGTCTCGCTGAGATGTGTAAAGAAGAAAAGCAAAACAAAAGATAAAGTCACTTTGCTCTGCACTTCGCTTGGGCACTTCATGCTGGGCTGTTCTTTCAGCTCTTTGACTGCTGGGGAGAGCTGAGGCTGCTGACTGAACTCGATCTTGCTTTCTAACCTCACCCTCCATTTGCTTTGGCTGATTTCACCTTTGTTTCTTAATCCTCTTGGCCGAACCTCCATTCTTCCTTGGGACTGGGGTAAGGTTGAGAGGGGTAGGGGGAAGGTGAGGGGTGGTTGAGAGCCCCTTCTGGGGACTCAGGTTTCTGGGAGGGGAGTTGTGTCTGTATTACCTTTTTCCCTTGTATATTTCTGTCTATAACTGTATATACTGTAAATATCTGCTTGTAAATTGTGCCAGCTGTAAATATAAGCTTCATTCAAATTCCCAGAGCAGGCTGAGTCTAGTCTGGGTGATTTCTAAAGTGTGGGGGGGCGGGGGATAGCCAAACCATTACAGCTGTCTATTTCCAGGCTTTCTGATCATCTCCAATATATGTGACAGCCTTATAGTGAAGGAATATCAGATAAGATGCATAATAGACTGCAGTGCTTCTGAAAGTCTATCATGGCAATGACCATTGAACTGAGGAGAATTTACATGACCAACCACTATAATCAATTAAATCTGTATTTTAGATGGACCCTACATACATATCAATAAGACAAATGGAAATGGCTGTACCGTACAGGCCAATAAGCTGTGCTTCAAGAGGGTTGTAAATACTTATTGACATACAGAGTGTTCAAAATTAACCTTGATTTAATGAAGTAGAAATGGGATTTTGGAGTCTGTTAAAAAATATTGTATTCTGCTAATTACAGTTCCCATTAGGTTACCGAAAGTTATTCTGCAGACAGAAAAGTCTTCCTAATGTGTGAAATCCTGTCACACATATGGTTAGTACTGTGGTTAAGTATGGTGAATGCTTAGGCAAAAATTGAGCTAAAGGGAGCCTTCACAGTAATTTCTTCTCTGCAGCATGCAGATTTATCAGGTGTGAGGTTTTTTTGTGTCTCAGTTTCCCCCTATTGAAAGATGTTGAGAGTGGAAGGCATCAGTAACACAGATGTGCCATGAGAAACTTTCTGGTGTGCGTTGCAAATAGAGTCACGCTGGGAAGCTTCTGAGATTTGCCTCCTTGTAATCTGGGGAGAATTCTTTTATGTATGTGTGCACTATGTCCCTTATGTGAATTATGCACATAGGTACACCAGCTCTCTCTGTGGGAGGGCTGAACAGAGAAATGCAGATTTTGGCACCAGTTGTACACACTAAATCGGGTTGTAGTAGATGTCATGAGCTCTCTGCTTTGTTAATGTTACTTTTATCTCTAAGCATTTATCACCAAGATGTTATACTGCCAGAAGATACTGATTGTTGATATTGATTAGAATTAGTCTTATCTGTTATCACTGAAACAGAAACTTTCAGTGGGCATGATTGGGTTCAATGGGAAGCATTCAATCACTTGAATCTAGATATGTGTTAGCATTTCAGATGCCTTGGTTATCTAAGACATCTTCATGGAGACCTCCAGACCTTTTCCTTCTGGAAGCCAGCAAGGAAAGTCTGAGCCATCTTAGCTGCTATGTAGGCACCAGTCTTTGGCATCCCATCTTATATTGCAGATCCTTTTACTGCTGTCAACGGTGTCAGGAATCTGAAAAGTATCTCCCAAAGTATTTCCACAATGAAGGAGCAGTTGAGTACTTTTCCTTTGCAGCAATTGCTTAGTAATTACAGTTGGTGCTGTTCACTGCTCTGTATTGAAAGAGCCATGGAGCCTCCTTCAATAAAAAGTAGCAAACTGCCCGGTAACTATCACAAGCATTTGTTTCTGCATAGGAAGGAGAGGGTTGCAGTTGCGGGTTACACCAAGACAGGTGAACGTAAAGGAAGTGTGAGGAACTCATCCTCACAAGGATTATTGTACCTTCATCATTTGCATAATTACAAAGGCAACAGCAAGTAGAAAAAAGACGAGTCCAAATGACTATGTAGCAGTTTGTCTCCATCATGCACAGAACAAGGCAGAATCAGTCCTAAAGTCTGAATTTTTAGCTTTCTTGTTTCATCACAGTTTAAATTTCTTAACAAAAGTCATGTTTTCTTCACTGAAAGGAGCTCTTAGATTAATATGTACAATTAAAATTTTAAAAAAGTTTCTTTTTTTTTCTTTTTTTTAAGTCAGAAAACAAAGAGTATTTCTAGATGATATTTTTTATTTGTACAAGCTTCCCACCTTAAGTAAATAGTCAGGATACTTCACATTCCTTTCCTAAAACCAATGGTCTTTAGCATACAGTTTTTCCTGCAAAGGGTTAATTGAAGCAAATAAAGTTCTTAAATTGTTAATAATCCTCCCAATTTGATCTTGTTCTTTTTCCCCCTCAAGCAGTAAGAGGATAAGTACGAGTGATAGCCAGATTTATAAATTATTTCTTGCGAGCTGAATGCTTTAAAAGGGAATATAAAAATCTGCTATGTGTCAGGCGATCCATGGAGGCATTAGCAAGCGTAGCTGATTCTCAGTCCCCTGAAAGCAGGAGTGATAATTTGTAAATCTAGGAACTGTACGTGGAGAATGGTAATTTGTCATTAGTAAGATTAACATGATCAAGGGAATAGAATAGATTATTTACATATAAAATACAGGAGATCATTGATGCGGCAGTGATGAATAAATACATTTTGATAAAATTAAGTCAATATATTTGGGAATCAATACAAGAGTCGTAGCTGTCATGTAACAGTGCAGCTTATTTTTTAATGTTGTATAAAATATATTGCCTATGTGAGAATGATTATATAGGGGTTTTTTTGGTGTTTTTCTGGGTTGGTTTTCTTGGGGGGGAGGGGGAGGGCTTGGGCTTCTTTGTTTAATCTACCTGTAGAGCAATCCTTTTGAAACACTGTACATTTAGCCTCAAATTACTTCTGCTTCTGAAATACCACTTAACATGTAGAATGTCTGAGCACTCGTATACTATTTAAAGGGACATGACATTATTATTGCAGTTTCATATTCTAGTTAATTTTTTTTGTTCAGATAGCTTTGCCTTCTTGCAGAGAGAAACTATCACAAATAATTTAATACATTTTCATCATGTTTTCAATGCTGACTGAATTGCAGTTGCTGACATGGTTCATTTACTTACACAAACTGTTCTTGTGCTCACACAGTTGCTCAAAAATTCAACATTATCAGGTGAAAAAAATTGCATGGAGATAGGAAGCCATTATCCTGACCACTAAGCAATGCAGTATGAAATCTCAATTGGCAAGTTGTTAACTCTGATTTTCAAATACACCATTTGCAATGACTTGTAACTACCTAGAATAAGTGGTTATGACTTTTCCTTTTTTTTTTTAATTTTCTCAAAGCTTCAGTAAACTACACTATCATAGTGTTAAAAGAATTTAAAGCAAATTACTTAAGGAATATTGCTCAAAGCAAGTACTATGCAAGGCAGTAAGTGACTTTCGTGGGTGACTGAGCACTGAAGCAAAGCTATGAGGTTTGCTAATGTGGATGCTGTTTATTTGCAGGAATACTGCCTTGCCACAGGTGTTCTTGACAAAACTAGTTCTTCATCTTGCTGATGTGAATATGTGCAGTGCTACATATATGCAAGCCCAGGGAGATCAGTAGGATTGCTCATGTGTGTATAATTACTTGTGTGCCAGCATGTCCAAGGCTCAGGGCATTGGATAGATTTAACCGTTAAAAGGTGAAACAAAGGCACTTTTGTTATACTTTGTTATGCTGTGAAAAATCACAAGTCAGTCTTAGTTACAGGATTCCTATTATCACAGAACAGGATATCCAAGAAAATAAAACAAACAGAAGACAACATTGTTTTGTAGCAATATGAGCTTTGAATGTTCTCTGCCGTAGGTTGCTCAGACTTCCATTGACATCATGAGTGGGTTGTGTTTAGGTGAATAATTCTTTTGGCAAGGGCAAACAAACGAATAAATGCTCAAGGGAGAGCTAAACTAAAAGAGGATGAAGCCAGAAATCTAGGACTCATGTGTGTAAGGTTACTATGACTTTACACACAGGCATAATATTTCACTCAGCTACATTTTTGCATGTAATCAGAACAACTGATTAGTAAATAAATTAACCTGCAATAACACCCATTTGCTAAACAAACAGAAGGTTCAGAATGCCTCCTTTTGCATTAATATACAGAAATAAATTGAAAGGAAATGGATCGATGGGTGGACAGGAAGATGCAAATAATATTTAGTGTCTGAACAACCATCCCATAAAAATATATCTTAGTAGAGAAGATATACAAGGAAAAGTGGCAGTTTACTATTGCCAGCTCTCAGCAGTGGAGGCTTGGTCATATGGAGATTTCTCTTAGCTTGCTCAAAAATGCACCTTAAAGTCTTCAGTGGCCAGATTGACAACAGTGTGTGCTTGCAACCCAGAAGGCAAATCACATTCTGGGCTGCATCAACAGAAACGTGGTCAACATGTCAAGATAGGTAATTCTGTCCCTCTGCTCTGCTCTGGTGATACCTCACCTGGAGTACTGTGTCCAGCTCTACAGCCTCCAACATAAGAGAGACATGGACGTGCTGGAGAGGATCCTGCCACAAAGATGATCAGAGGGCTGGAGCACATTTCCTGTGAAGACAGGCTGCAAGAATTTAGGCGGTTCAGCCTAGAGAGGAGAGCACTCTGGGGAAACCTTAACTAAATTTCAATAACTGAAGGGGAATTACAGGAAGGCTGGGAAGGGACTGTTTAGAAAGGCCAAGAAGCAAATGGTTTTAAGCTGGAGCAGATTAGATTTAGGTTGGATGTAAGAAGGAAGTTCTTTACAGTGAGTGGTAAAATACTGGAACAGGTTGCCCAGGGATGTGCTTGAGCAATGCCTTGGGAGACATTCAAGATCACCTTGAATCACCTCCCTGGAGGTCAAGATCACCTCCCTGGAGGTGTTTAAAGCCAGGCTGGATGAGGCCTTGAGCAACCTGCTCTAGTGGGAGGTGTCCCTGCCTATGGCAGGGGGTTGGAGCTGAATGATCCTTGAGGTCCCTTCCAACCTAAACCATTCTATGATTCTATGATCATAGTTCATGTGGCCCTGGGCAGCATGATCTAGTTGAAAGTGTCCCTGCTCACAGCCAGAGGCTTGGACAAGATGTCATTTGAGAGTCTCTTCCAACCCGATGCAATCTGTGAATCTGTGAATGCGGCTCCTAAACTAAGGCGTTTGCCCAGAGACAGAATTTAGAAGCACTCCAACTCCACATTGACCACATAATCAACATAGAGAATGAGATCTCTCCACTAACTTTAAAGGTGCATACTGTAACTGCTTGCACAAATTACATACCTAGTAAAGAAACCTAATAGTACTTGGATTAAATTTGGGCTTTTGAAATGCCCAAGTGTGATTTTCACCTTGAAATGAACTTCCTATGAAACTCCTAACAGGAAGTATTGTGATCTAGCTCATAGAGATAAGGATCTGTGGTAACCCTTCAAACAAACTGAGGGTCTCAAATACTTCCACAAGTTGAAGCACTCCCTTTAATAGGCTATTTATTGTGTCCTAATTAAAGATTATTAAAACAATATTTTGAAAGAAGTTTCATAACAGTACAAGAGTGATGTGGATAAACACAAAAGGCACCTGTCATCTACTTTCTTACTAAAACAGTAAATATTGATGATAATTTAGTGCATCTTTCAGAGCTTCACTTTGTGCTAATCGATTTTGCACAATGGAGAAACCAAGGTGTTAAAATAGTGTAATTTTTGCTTTATCTCTGTCTCATTGCTCAAATTTTGGTCATAATGGATGAAAACTGGCCATGCTCTATTAATTGGAGCAAGAATTTCACTGCAGAAATTAAAGGTAAAATAAAAGAGAAACCTGTTAATTTCAAATATGGCTTTTAGACATTAAAACTCTTGCTAAGAAAAGTGATGGTAGCAGCTGTGTTGTGAGTAGTTCTGGACTGTTGTAGGCAATTGTTTTCATGAATCACTTCACAAAAGACAGCTTTAAAATATGTGACTTTATCTGTATTAATGCAAAAGTCCTAGAAAATCTTTGTAAATTATATTGACAACTGTTTTGTAACTTGATGGGTAAAATGTACGCCAACGCCTTTGATATTATTGGAGTGGCGGTTTTTAGCAGGATTTCTGGATTTGTCAGTTTAGGAAGAGTTTCAGGGTTCAACTTGTATCTGAGTGAGACCTCAACACAAGGGGGAACTTCTTTACCGTAAGGGTCACAGAGCACTGGAACAGGCTCCCAGAGAGGCTGTGGATTCTCCTTCTCTGGAGACTTTCAAGGCCTGTCTGGTTGCATTCCTTTGTGATCTGCGCTAGGTTGTGTGGTCCTGCTCTGGCAGGAAGTTGGACTCGATGACCTCCTTGGGTCCCTTCCAACCCTTGATATCCTGTAATCCAGTGATTCTGTGAATAAGGAATGGAAAATTATTTGAAATCTAGGAAATTGAGAACTGTACTCCATTTCCCCTGCCTCTGCTAGCTATGATGGAAAGAAGGAGCAAGGCTCTCAGCTCGAAGTAGCATAGACTGTAAATGAACTCTGTGCAAAGGTGCTGCACTAATCTATTTGATCTTTGACAAAACTCAGCCTCCTGTAAATCTTGTGGTGAAGACTGTGGTGCTCTATCCTTAGGAGAGGTAAATACTCTCTCTGCAGCAATATGCTTCAAGTCCCTTCCCTTTGCTGGTTTCTAGGACTCCTGGATTTCCCAGTAGGCATCATGTTAGAACCCCATAGGCTAATCTCACTGCGTGGCACTTCTATGAGCCTCAAGAACTCTGCAGGAAGTGAATTTGGCTCACAGAAAATCATATGAAACTTTTCTTCAGGGGAAGAAAAGGCTTCAGAGGAAGATGGAATTTTGCTTTCTGTTTTGTGTTTAAACAACCTCAAAATCTCAAATTAAGACACTGTTAAACCTCCTGACTTCCACCTGACTCATGTCAAATCCATGTAATACCTCCAGTTTTATATGATTTAGGAAAAAAACAAACCCCCAAACCCATAAATTGAATCAGAATGGCTTGAAAGGCTGAACTTTAGTGAACTTTAGGACAAACTGGAGCTGAGCTGTAAGCTTCTGTGAAACCTGAAACCAAGCAGATTTTGCCTGGCTTCTTTTGAGGTTCATGAGTTTTGAAAAGACCCAGAGTATTATCATTATTTATCATTTTATCACGAAACTTGCCCTAACTGGTGTTTTCTTTAAAGCATCCATTCTTGAAATGAAGTGACTGTGTGAGAATTTCATCCTTCATTGAAAAGACAGCAGAAGTTTCCAGTCCCTGTGGTTGTAGTGAAAAGCTTGGACATACGCCTAAGTGCACCAACGGTTCAAAACCAAGGGTGAGTCTAGAGAGTCCACTGTGACCTTTATTATTTTAAACTCATAATTTTAAAGTCTTAGCTAACAGGTTTCGAGGATGAAGTCTAGCCTGCCAGCTGTAATTCTACGTTTTACCTAGAGGACATGAAGGAGTTTTTCTCTCTGTCTTATTGGAATGGTGCTTCAGAAGACAACTTCAAAGCAAAACATTAGATTTGGGTATTGGCGAGCCTGCCCCCAGATCTGACAGCTATGGCAGTATCTCTCTGCTGAACTTCTGGATCCCATTGTACCTGGGTTTTGTGTCACCAGTGAGACAAAATACAGAGAAGTGTTACAGTCTTCTGACTCAGACCCATAATAAGTAACCTAATTCCTTATAACCCTGAAGTTTATTTTAATGGTGCTGTTTTCCTTTGAAGGTTGTAGGTAATTCACTCCTCTTTAACAATGTACAGATGGTTTCTGGAAAAAAACCCTTTGTTCCTTAACATAAATAACGCAAATGGGCTTACTTATTATGCCCATGTAGGGCACTGTGTTGTGCTTTTCATTTATTGATTGACTGTGTCATTTTTTTGGGCTTGTGCCCCCTTTGGAATTGTTAATGACTTTTCTTGCTCATGCTCAGAGAAAGAGTTTGTTTGATGCTAAAGCCAGGGAATTTCCTTCGTATCAGAGTCTTACAATTTTACATTAAATACATTTCATGGATGACAAATCCACCTGAATGGACCACATATCTTTCCTGAATTTTGCTCAAAGACATTGTAACTGCTTCTGAAAATCCAGCCTCATAATAAATGTTTAGATCAATAAAAATGATAGTCACCAATGCAAATAATTTTGGTATGCTGCTAGCAGAAAATATATTGGTTGGGAATTTCAGTCACGTTCCCACGTTGTGAGAACTGGTAAGGTAATGGTTGGAATAGATGCATTTTTTGATTTAAACTAGAACAGGTGTCAGAAACTAAAGACCTACTCATTTTTTTTTTCTTGTACAATAGCTGCCCATTTTATTTAGGAACTGTAAAGCTATGATAGTGTTATGAAACATGTGGTAACAAAGATAGCAAAGTTATTGTTTCAGGAAGACTAGAAAATATTCAGTGTTTCCAAAAGGTAAAAGCAACCCTTCATAATTTCATGTTGTATACAAGTTTGTCTTTTCTGGAGACTTATTTTAAGAACCTGATAAAGATAACTAATGTGCAGCTCAGGTGTAAAAATACCAGGTGTGGTAGCCTTGTAGTAACACAACTGCAGATTTAGAATAGAATAGAATCAACCAGGTTGGAAGAGACCTCCAAGATCATCCAGTCCAACCTAGCACCCAGCCCTATCCAGTCAACTAGACCATGGCACTAAGTGCCTCATCCAGGCTTTGCTTCAACACCTCCAGGGATGGTGACTCCACCACCTCCCTGGGCAGCCCATTCCAATGCCAATCACTCTCTCTGTCAAGAACTTCCTCCTAACATCCAGCCTATACCTTCCCTGGCACAACTTGAGACTGTGTTCCCTTGTTCTGTTGCTGGTTGCCTGGGAGAAGAGACCAACCCTCACCTGGCTACAGCCTCCCTTCAGGTAGTTGTAGACAGTTGATCACCACTCTCTGCACGCAATCATGCAGTCAATTCCTTATCCAGCAAGTGGTCCACTCATCAAGTCTCAGTTTTACCAGTTTGGTGACCAGGATGTCATGTGGGAAACAGTCAAATGCCTTACTCAGGTCCAGACACATGATGTCCGTTGCCCTTCCTTGTTCACTGTTACTGTGACTCCATTACAAAAAGCCGCTAAATTTGTCAGGCATGATTTGCCCTTGGTGAAGCCATTGCTGGTTACCACCAATCACCTCTGCTTTGTTTTCCATTTGCCTTAGTAGAGCCTTCAGGAGGACCATAAGCTTGCCAGGCACAGAGGTGAGAGTGACTGGTCTGTTATACAGTTTTAAATCTAAACAATCATGTTAGGGTTATTTGGTGTATGTTTTAAGTCATGTTCCTTATATTATTTTCCCTCCAGAATACAGGATATGAGATTGAAATACTGTGTCATGTGCAGATTAAAGACAAATTACATACAGATGAGGTTACATTTAATTACCTGAAATAGCTTTGTATGTTGAGTGAAAAACACAGTTTTCATCAACAGCATATTAATTATTGCTACCAAAAGCTGTAATTGACTACTGTGTTTTTCAGCTCATGAGTCAGTGGTGACTAAATGTTTACTTTACTGCTCCTAATTGCTTGAAATGCAGCACTTGTTTTTCTCTGGAAAATCTGCAGTCTAAGTTTTGCTCATGTTTTCATGCATATAACATGACTTACATGTATAAATAAAAGCACAGTTTGGCTTCAAATTTCCTAGCAAAAAAAATAGTAAGCTAGGAGTACTAACTGTCTTAGTACCTAATATGGAGGAAAAGGAAATGCCCAGCCTCTTCTTTGTGAGAAGGACAAGGGGCAATGGGTGGAAATTGAGGCATAGGAGGTTCCATGTGAACCTGAGGAAGAATTTTTTCACTGTGAGGGTGACAGAGCACTGGAACAGGCTGCCCAGGGGTGTTGTGGAGTCTCCCTCTCTGGACACATTCAAGAATCATCTGGATGCGTTCCAGTGTGATCTGCTCTAGGTGATCCTGCTCTGGCAGGGGGGCTGGACCAGATCATCTTTCAAGGTCCCTTCCAGCCTCTAATATTCTATGGTTCTATAAATATTATTCCACTTCTGGCTGTACTCTTCCTTATAGGCCCTGTAGAAAGCCTGAACTGGTGTTTGGATCAGGATGCCTACATGCCTCTTTCGATCACTTGTTGTCTGAAATCAAGATCCCTGTGGTAATAGTACTAGCTCATCTTCTTTTTTATGTCAAGCTTGTGAGGGAATGTGCTATACAGGAAGAATGATTAGGACCATTGTAAGGATTTTCTGCTGCAGATATAGTTCTGGAGACACAGAGATGCTGGAAGAGGACTGGAGGTGGAATCACATGCCACAAACACACAAGGATTAGATTCTTCATCTTGACAGGTGACAAGAAAAATATCCTCTCACAAAACCATGAAATAGTAATGTGTCTCTCAGGAGAAGGTGCAACAGGAGGCATTTCTGCTACAGGGAATTTGAGAAACTGGCTGGTGAAATCACCAGCCTTGAACTTGCATGATATCCATTCAGAATCATTCTTCATCCTGTGGGAAGGTTAAAAAATACTGCAGGAGATGGAGTAGAAAAAAAGAGGAAAGTACTGCCCAGCCCTCTCTGAAACTCAGGAGATTAGCTGTTAGGTATCAGAAATAATTATCTATTTTAAAAAGGAGAAAATATAATGGTGAAGAGTAGAAAAAGGGAGAGAGTGGTTCAAAGACTCTGAAGATCTTCCATCTTGTGATTTAATGACAGTGACAAAGACTACTGTTCTGATAAGTTATGCTTTCCTGTTAGAATGCAACCAGCAGAGCTGAGGTTGTTTTCAGCTTCACATGTTTTGGGGGAACATTGCTGATTTTCAGAAGCCTTGGGATCTCTGTCAAGAGACAGACAATTAATTCTTCTTTTGTACCATTCTATTCCACAGGTCTTCTCAGAAACCTGGTAAGACTCTTTATACTCCTGGAACAAGTATTTTGAGTATGGAGGGAACCAAGAAAATCCTGTCCCAGTTACAGCTGATGAAAAGATCTGTAGCACATGGTCACTTTGGTTCACTGTGGAATCGAATATTATTAGAAATTACCACTTGTACCATTGAAAAATAAGTTACATGGACTAGGAGGTTCCTCAGGCGTAAGGCCTGGGGAAAATGAGTGTTGTGGACATATTTCCACTATTTCCAACCTGTCAAAAATGGCATGCATTCCCAAGAGATGCTAACCTGAACATTGCTAAAGAAGCAGTTCAGGCATGGGTTTCATATCAATACTTAAAACCATAAAGTAGAAAAGATGTAGGGGAGTGGACAAAGAGTTTTGTGCTGTCTAGGTAACTACTGCAGTGCTGAGCCACGATGACAAAGATTTGAATACCTCAAACTCATGTTTACAGAAAACAAACAGATTAGGTGAAGTGAGATGTCAGTAAACCTTTCTGGAGTTTAAACAAATCACTTTTACTGAGCTTTTCAGTTGTGCTGGGGGAAGTATAGGCTGGATGTTAGGAGGAAGTTCTTCCCAGAGACAGCAATTTGCCATTGGAATGGGCTGCCCAGGGAGGTGGTGGACTCACTGTCCCTGGAGGTGTTCAAGCAAAGACTGGATGAGGCATTTAGTGCCATGGTCTAGTTGAGTGGCTAGGACTGGGTCTAGGTTGGACTGGAAGATCTTGGAGGTCTCTTCCAACCTGGTTGATTCTATGATTCTGTGATTTATTGTATATAAAAAAAATAATTAAAATGATGCCTGTGCTTTTGATGATTTGTTAGGTGATTGTAGCAGTGATTTGTACATGGCAGAATACTTTTTCAGTAGTGACTGCTTTCCTCAGTCTTGCAAACTCTAGCATAAGATTTTATTAGTATTACCAAGGTCTCATTTCCTTTCCTCCCTATTTTTAAAATGTCTTGTATCAACAACCTTTTTCTCTCACTAATGGCAATGATCTTTATTTTTGTTTAATTACTTTATTTATTTATTTATTATTTGTTTACAGCCACTGTGTAAATTTTTATTGCAGGAACCAGTTTGTGTTCAGATGCAGATTCTGTTCTTAAGACATTCTTATAATGGCTGTTACTATCCTTTTGATATCTCTGTCCTTATGGGTCTATATTTTGACAATTGTTTCATGGGAAAATGAAACATAGCACCATAGTTCTACTTTGGATTCAGAATGCAATGCCAACAAAAGTCATTTGGCTGCATATGAATTCTTCATGAGACTTCTTTTTGTTGGAGACTAATTCAGGAGGGATGGATATATATGAGATGTCATTGTCCAAAATGTGATGTGTCTTTCATGGAATCAGAATCATAGAATCAACCAGGTTGGAAGAGACCTCCAAGATCATTCAGTCCAACCTAGCACCCATCCCTAGCCAATCAACTAGACCATGGCACTAAGTGCCCCATCCAGTCTTTTCTTGAACACTTGCAGGGGTGGCGAGTCCACCACCTCCCTGGGCAGCCCATTCCAATGACAAATCACTCTCTCTGGGAAGAACTTCCTCCTAACATCCAGTCTATACCTCCCCTGGCACAACTTTCTCTCACATGTGCACATACAAAAATATATAGACAGAGATTTGTTGCTGTTCTCACCTCTAAAGATTAACCACTGATTTTCAGTACCCTCAGAACTTATTAATATATTAGATTAGCCCATGAAAAACAGATACCAAAAATGTATTTCTGGCTATTTAGTTGCTACTACCATGAATACGCACACACACACACAGAGTTATGTCCCCTTGCCTATCCTGGATCTTCAGCTTAAAAAAATAAAGTCTAAACTAAAAGAAAAGAACAGTTTCAAAAGAAGGGAAAAAGGGAAAAAAGGACAGGAAAGAACTTGAATCAAAAGCAGAAGTTTGGGTGAAGAATTCATACATTGCGGTGCATAGGTGCCAAAACTTTCCCCGAGTTTAGATGAAATATGTAGGAAACAGATCTCAAAACACCAAAGGGATGAAATTATCACATTTTCCTTAGATTTATGTTTCATTCTTTAGAAGGCTCCACAGGAATTTAGACGCTTGCCTGTGAAAATCCATATTTTGAAACAAGGTGTTTCTTTTTTTTAGAGGAGAAGTGATCTATTAGATCAAGATTTTAAAAGAGAATAATTGTCATGATATGACCCTTCATCAGTTCACAATGAGATTTGCTGGCCTTTTCACCTTCCTTCCACTCCATTAGTATGGCAATATATGGCTTACCACATGAAAGATGCATTCTTTGCCAAGTAAATTAAATTCTTATAATAAGAGACAGAGTGGTCCAGTGGTCAAAAAGTAGGGCAGGCAGCCAGCAACTCCTAAATTTAAATCCCAATACAACTTATGGAATGACTTCAGGCAAGTTATTTAACCTCCTAGTTTCCACCTTTTAAAACTGTGATAATAAAAGTGTTTTTCTGAAGAGC
Source organism: Tricholaema leucomelas (assembly GCA_013400475.1). NCBI lineage: Eukaryota > Metazoa > Chordata > Aves > Piciformes > Lybiidae > Tricholaema lacrymosa > Tricholaema leucomelas. Next base: position 37,893 of record WAAF01000019.1, read on the forward strand.
AATTAGTTATTGCTTGTTCTCTATTCTGAAGAGAAAAATGCCAAACACTGTGGTGGTGCTAAGCCTTAGTAATTCTTACATTCTAATCGTAACAAGAACTCATTGTGATTACCACAGATAGGTAAATTGGTAAGATTGTAAACAGTACACAGTTCAAAAAAATCACCCAGCACTTCCACCTCATAGTATCTGTAAGGGACCTGTCATCCACATAGAGCCGAGGAAGATGTGAGAAGCTCTGAAAAGCCAGCCTGTGGCTTCCCATGGAATTGGCCACCATCTCACAACTACAGCTGTGCTCCTGTCCCCTTGCATGTGTATTGCTAGGCTGTAGTGTGAGCATTTTGAGAGTCAAGCATTGAGATGGCACTGAAGCGTGAAGCTGCTGTTTAGATCTCACATTTTGTTTAGGTTGGATGAGTGTTTGAGAAGGATGAAAAGCAAAAGTTATTACTTCCAAGGATCCAAATGCAACCGATGCCAACTTAAGTAGTTCCAGATCTACTTTGTATAGATGGAAACATAAGAGTAATTTAAGTGTTTTGAGAGGAACATCCACTTCTTCCCAAGCCTACTCTCTGTTGGAGAAGAGCCATCACAAACATGGAGGACATGCAGATCTGAAGATCCATAATTTATGGAAAAGGGTGAAATACCAGGCAGATCAAACGTCTGCTGGGGTGGCTGTTGTCAAGTACTCAAATGTTTAACTTGTCAAAGAGCTGTAGGGTAGATCTGAGGGGAGAGTTTGGCCCTTAGTGTTGCTGGTTTTCATCCCATAATTTCAAGAGTGTTCTTTGTGCCTTGTTTACTGCAGATTGTGATTAGATTTTAATTTAAAAGGCAAGGAATGCATCTTTCATGTGGCAAGTCAGAAGGGCCTTGGTGCTTTACAGTGGGGCTGGGGAGCTGGGGCTGGCGCTTGTTGTGAAGTGGTGGAGAGTCCTGCTATATTGCTCATCTTAAGATGCTGTTTATAAGTAGGTCCTGCTAGTCTAGGGCATAATGATTTCAATCACTTTTGCTGTATAAATAAACAGGGCATTGTGAGCTTACTTGTTTAGGAATTGTCCCTGGCTTTAGTTTTGGCCACAGATTCCCAGAGGCCGGCAACCAATCTAAGCCTGAGGAATTAAAGAAAGAGTCCATCTTTGATTCGAAAGCACCAGGAAAGAAGGGAGGGCCAGTGGGTCTGGAGGGGGAAAACAGGGATAAGGAAAGGAAGATCTTGTATGGGTCCTGTTTTTCTGGCACTGGGGAAGGAGATCTTAGAAGAGTCTCTGGCCAGCCTGCCATGGGCTGACCTAGGCTGATTGGATGCAAAATGGCACCCTTGTTGTCTGATGGATTACAGGCAGCCTGCAGGAAAGGAGACTGCTCCCACCTGATGTGGTCTGGAGCACAGGAGGGTGAGCAAGAGCTGCTGCATGGTTTGCCTGGACATTGTAAGTGTGCAAACCCTGTGGTAAATGTAAAAAGGCAGTGCTCTCTCGACTACAGCTGACTTACTGCAGTTTGTGCCCATGTGTCATGTTCTGTGTTTACTTCTGTGCATCCCTCCGTGGGCACAAACTACATGGCCAAGCTCCCTTCTCAGGCCTTCAGCCTCATGGCCTGCCCTGAGGATAACCAGTGTTTAGGACACTTTTTGCTTTGACCCTGTGGACTTCAGTTAGAAGTAAAGATTGACTTAGAAAACCATAAAAAAAAACAACAGAGACTTCCTTGAAGACAGCAAATACACTGTAGATTTCTCTGACCAGCAATGTGCTTTTATTTTCTTACCTAGTGCTAAAGATATGCAATTCCTTTAGTAGCCTTATTAGGAGATCCTGTCACTCCTGTGTTAAGTGTTGCACATTTGGTGAGGAGCTGCAGTAGTCCCACATTCAGAGCTGCTTAAGGGGACAGAGGCACAAAGCTCTCTTAAATTTGCCAGTTGTTTCTTAAATTCTGGTCTTTCTATACCTGCAGTCTTTGCTTCCTCACTTTCCATAGCCTTTGCCATCTGTCTGGCTGACACTCTGACTATCATTTTATTTGTCTAAGACATGCTCTGCGGCATGATGGAGAAGAATGGGGAGGAGCCAGTAGAGTATGCAATTCCAGTCTTCACACGTCTTCCCATTCTCACTCCTTGAGATCTTAAGTGGCTTTTCTGAGTTGATACAAAATTATCACAGTCATACCAAAATCAGTGAGACTTGCCCAGTGATTTCTACAGAACCAAGAAGTGTCAAGGTGGTGTATTCTAAGGCAAGGAGCACTGAAAATAGACTATGAGATGGGAGAGCAAGTATTCTTGACGCAGTTTCCTTGCAGAGGGAGTGAACACCAATCCTGTATCCACCTAAGCAAACTTTTATTTCCAAGCTGATCAGCTGAAGAGGAGCAGGCGATTATCGTTCTGCTGAGAAAATAAGTAAGAATACTACTAGCTGCAGTCAGAAAGCTGGAATTGGTACCAGCTGGTCTACAGCATGACTAACAGACAAAGTTTAATATATGACTAAGAATTTATTAGGAAATATTTCTTCCTCTCACAACTAAGTGGATTCAGTTTTGTACATTCCCCAAATTGTTTTTAGTATCACTAAATTTCTGGAAACTGGAAACGCATAATAATTGTAAAGAGAACATGAAGTTGCATACTTCAGATATTCCATTTGCTTTCCAAGTTCTGTGTATTTTGTATTGAGAAAAAAGATCTTTCTTTTCTTTTGAAACTCAGTTCAGTAAATATTACAAGTCATACATCTCCCTTCGAATTCCTCTCTTGTTCAAGGATTAACCTCTGAATACATCATTTGTATCTGCATATCTCAAGACTCGCTTTTGTGTCAAATATTGTTGCAGGGAAGGTTAATGAATTATAACTAAAAGGTTGTAATTTGTAAAATTTTGGTTTAAATTATCAAAATTAAAGAAATGGTTTCACTTCTATGTGTGTATAAAATTATTGGACCTTCCATTTAACAACTTAGCTTTCATTTTCATTATCAGAATCATAAAAAAAAAATACATTGAAGTGATATTTTCTTTTTAAAATGCAAAATGTTTCATGCTAGAAGTTCTGAGAAATTAGATTTGCTTTTTCTATTTGCAGGTATAAACCAAATTATATCCACTTCTTTTGTTATTTTTTTTTTTAAACTCCATTTTATTCTCCTTTTCAAATGTTTCCTCTGCTGTTTACAAGCGAGGAAGAAAATGACTACAATTATTTTTAGTGAAACAAAGAGAGAGAGCAAAGAAGTTCAGATGAAAAGTTGTATTTGTAAAGGCAGAATAGAGAAGCAATTCGCATTAATTCAAAGCAGAGTCTCTTTATTAGATTATGGGCTGATTGTGTTTACAAATACACTGCCAGGAGGGTTTTAATTTTGGGGCAATTTCATTGTTCATAGATATATATCTATATATAGATATATATCTATGAAATTATGTGGTTATGTGTTTTAAATGAGATACAGCTCTTTACTGTTTAATGTAATATATGCTTCCATTTTATGACATAGCACAAAAGCAGAGCAATTTTAGAACAACTTAGCTGAAATATCATCATAAATGAAACATGTAAACAATGTTATGTTTATGGACACAGTTTAAATTTGAGTTCATTGGAACTTGGTGATCTCTTTATGCAACAAGGATGGACTTTATTATGAAAGCACAATCAAGCTGCACTACTGCTCCTTTGATTTCAGGCATTCCAGCTTTCCAGGATTTCAGCATTTACTACAGCAAGATAAACACCAGAGTTTACATGCTTAGGCTGACCAGAGCTTTGCCTTGCCCCGTATTCATTCTCTAATAGGAGTCAGCAGTGCACGTCCAAGGGTAACATCTCAGAAAACAGACAAATACAGAATGATTTTTTTCCCCAGTCTACCCTCTCAACTTCATACAATCAGCAATTTAGCTACTTCTTGCAATAGATATTTTGACTAGAACAACAACAACAACAAAAAACCCCATACTTGCACCATCCTATCTGGACATTTTTATCCTTCTGGACCTCATAATCTTCTACAGAAATTAGTTCCAGAATTAAATTTGTGGTTTTTTTTTTTAATACACATTGCTGTTCATTGGTCTCCCCTTCTCTCCCCAGTTTCTATATTAAATTTGAGAGGGTCTATAACATACCAAAATTGTATTTAAGAAGGCAATCCTCTTATTTGGCGTCGAGTATGTTCAAGGAATTTGATTCGAAGCAATTGAGGTCACATAAGCCACTAAGATAGCACATCCATGCAATGAAATAAGGCGAAGAAAGTTGTTTGCATATCAGTGTAAGTACGTATCAGTACATGTAAGTACATATCAGTACGTATCAGTAGGTAAGATATGACCACACCATAGACACAATTGTTGAAATAAGAATGTGGCTGGAAGGGATGGGAATTGAGTATAGGATTGACAATGGCTTCCTGTTAAATCATCAAATATAAACTAAGCTGTAACATGCAATTACATAGTCTTTTCACAAGTCCATTTATGTCATTCAACTCTTTGGGTGTTCATCTATATGCTACTGTGTCTGACTTACTGGGAAAGGCCTTTATGTAAACTTGGAGAACTCTTATTTCATCAATGAGAAACAGTCCTATGAGGAGAGGCTGAGGGAGCTGGGGCTCTTTAGCCTGGAGAAGAGGAGGCTCAGGGGTGACTTCATTGTTGTCTACAACTACCTGAAGTGAGGCTGTAGCCAAGTGGGGGTTGGTGTCTTCTCCCAGGCAACCAGCAACAGAATGAGGGGACACAGTCTCAAGTTGTGCCGGGGTAGGTCTGGGCTGGATGTTAGGAGGAAGTTCGTGCCAGAGAGAGTGATTTGGCATTGGAATGGGCTGCCCATGGCGGAGTCACCGTCCCTGGAGGTGTTCAAGAAAAGCCTGGATGAGGCATTTAGTGCCATGGTCTAGTTGACTGGATAGGGCTGAGTGATAGGTTGGACTGGATGATCTTGGAGATCTCTTCCAGCCTAGTTGATTCTATGATTCTATTTCCTGGAAAAACTAGAAGAAAATAACCAGTGCCTTGCTTTCATCATTTTTAATCTTCATTTGTTGAGAACTTCTATAGAAATGTACTGAAGGACTAGACTGGAAACTCTGACTATGAACATATCACTGGGATTGTTTTTAATCCATTGTAGATTAAATCATAGTCCAAACAAAACTGAGCTGAAACCTCAGGTCTCAATGCCTATAAACTTCCACACCTGTGTCTTCCATGTGTAAATCCATTGCTCACACATGCATCATGGTTGACAGTGAATTTTTTTAACAGCTTCTACATAGGTTATGATGAAATGGATTTCATATTATGCATGTAGCAGAAACGACTCTGTTGTCAGTGCTATGGTTTTTGCAACTGTTTTCTGCTATTGTTGTTGTTACGTTAATTATTATTATTTTTGTTGTTATTATTCTTAACCAGGGTTGACCCAGCCACAAAGGCTCTTTGACAAGTTAATAATTGTTGCATTACTCCTGGCATGTTTTCCACTTCTTTTCAATACTTACCTTGAAAAAGGTTTATGCATTTTCAGAATCTTTCCTACTTCCTCCTCCAACTCCATTTTGGGCACTTTTTGACCTCATAATCTGTCCATGCATGACATCACAATCTGTTGCCATGGAAAAGACCATAATATCAAACGAGTAAGATGGCTAAAGGTTGCCTTGCAGAAGAGAGATAGAGATTTCATAGGAAAAATCCATTAGTACTTAAATATGCTGCAATGGGAAATACCATCCTATCTTTACCCAAATCAGTTACATAATTTTAAAAGGAAGCACTCAAGTCAGCTGAGCTCTTATCTCCTGTCAGAATCCTCTATTTTCAGAGGTAATTGAAGTTTTATAAATATGTGCTCATATATATATATATATATAAACAAGCTTTAAACTGTGCATGCTATAATATCCACTGCATTCCATTGAATCTTTCTTTTCACATTCAGAATGAAATGTGAGAATTTAACCTAATACTTTTGCAACAATCCTGAATCTAGCACAGATTTTCTGAGTGACCCAGGCACTTTGCAAAATGGTAGGCTTGTTGCTATCAGAAACAAAACTAAATCAGTGCTTAAGAATATAAGTAGTGTACTAAGCTGATTCTAGGTTTTCAGCACTGCACTCCTCCGGAGCAAATTGTGGGACACAACCAAAACAGTTGGCTCCTGCAATGAAGAAGAAAGAGAGAAAAGAGATACTGAGAGAAGTCACGCAAGGTCAGTTTCACTGTTCTTTCTCCTGCTAGGAGGACAGGATTGCTTGTGACAATGATTTTTGCCTCAAGGAGGGCTCCCACTTGCCCCTATCACCTGGGTACCACGCACCTCAATGCAGCTGCAGCAGTCAGTCTGGCTTTCTAAGACTGTGGTACAAGTCAAATGGAGAACAGGGCTGTGTCTGTTTTTCCTTTCCAGAAATTTGCTGCCCGAGTTAGTTGCTTGTTTTGGTTATGCCTAGAGCTGAACCTGTACGCATAGCAATTACCCTTTATTATGCCTTTGAAATTAATCATACAGAAATATCTCTGCTTTAATAGTTGAAATATTTTATGGACCATAGGTGTGGCTGCTTGTTTGTGTTTATGTTCCTAATTTGTAGTTTGCAACCTTACTGAACTACTAGACCTCAGAGAGCACCGAGCCATAAAGAAAGGTTTACTTTTCTGTTTGGTGAAGTTTAATAACAATACTACTACAAAATAATAATAACAGCTCCTTAAAGAGAAAAAAATGCCTTCTCTTTGTTTTTGTCAAAATCAGAATGGTTATCTTTGAACATCATCAGGCCTGCAAATGGCCGACAGGATTTTCTTTAGACTTTCAGAGATTTTTTTCCTGGAAGAAAATAAGAATGAGAAGATTTCAGCATCAAAGTCTTAAAAAAAATTAGGTCTGTCTGAAGGCAAAGTATTACTGCTGAAATACTTCATAACTTTTCAGTAGTATTAAGAAAACTGAGTTTATCAAGATTTGGACGCTGTATGTTCTGCAGCTGCCCTCTACACTTTAAACTAGCAATCATCTATATTTTCTGTATAGAATAATTTGTGCAGTTGATGTAACTAGATTCTGCCTGATGTTGGCAAGGATGAAAAATACATCACTGCTTGCATCTCCAAGGTAAATTGTTCTTTGGGGAAATGCGCCTCTGGGGAATATTTTTTTTAGGAGACCCATGAACAATGAGAGATTTTCCACAGGGAATGCCCACAGGGTGAAGTGTACTTCAAAGAGAGAGATCCAAGATGAAATGAGACTCTTCAAAGGCCAGATCTACTTCCCCTCTCAACAAGACAAATGACTTCAAAGGAGAACCCACCAAGGTTGTAAATAACTTTTCCCCATAATACAAAAACCTTATTGAAGGCAAGTTCTCTCAGTAATGTGATATTTTTAAAGGAATCACCCAAAGCCAGGTGAGGTCTAAATGCATCCAATGGCCATCAATATAAAACATTTCTACTTCTTAAGTAAATGTATGACCATCTAGAGATCTTAGGGAGTTGAAATGTGCACTGTTCATTTCCTTCTCACATATGAAATTATAGTAAGATTTAACATTTACAGGTCTGTTGACCTAGGGAACCACAAAAATCTAGCAACGGCTTTACAGACCCTAGAGACCATTTCTATCCAGTGTAGTTTATCAAGTTAGCTACAGACCAAAGGGACTGAGAGGTCCCTGTATTTACATAGGATATGCATTTCACAGCAGCTATGTGATTGAAGTATTTCAGACTCAAAACCGCATTACAGCAACATCAATTAAAAGCAAGTTTTGTTAATAACTGATAAGGATGTTTCACTAGATCAACAGCTTGTAGAAAGAGAGTGTCTGCAGGTGTGCCTTTGTACAGAAAGCAAATTTAAAAGACAACCATAAAATCATAACATGACTGAACAATTCAGGTTAGAAAGGTCTTTAAGAGGTCTCTAGACAAATGTCGTGCTTAGACCAGGGCCACTGAATTCAAACCAGGTTTTGTCCAGCTCATTCATGGAAACCTCAAGGGGTAGAGTTGTGTTTTTACTGATTCTTCTTCACCCTGCTATACTTCGCTGTGGAGTCTGACTCTATCTTCCAATAACCTTTACAGTGGGATTAGTTTCCCCTTACGTCATCTTTTCTCCAGGCTAAGCAAAAGCACTGGAAGAAGAAGAGAGGAGGAAACAGCAACAGAGACCCAAAATAACCCTTGTCCTTAGTGTTACAGAGAGTCCTAAGTGAAGAAAATTACTGAGCCTGTCGTCAACCAGGCAAATGGTAGAGATCCAGATAAAGCTATCACTCTGGGGAATCCAGTTAAATTTGGTAACAAACCAGAAAATAATCCTATGAATAAGCACCAGAAAGATAAATAAAATCCTAGTAACTTTTGTCTACTCTCAGAGATCTACTGTACAAAAAATAATGCTGATTTAATCAGATATATCATAAAGAAATAGTCCCCTATTACCATTCACAGTCTCACACATGCACTGTAATGGAAAGAAGCCATACAGAGTGGCACCAGACTATTGATATTTCTACCATGTTGTTTAAGTAATGCACAGCATTTAATATGTCAAATGGCATGACTGTTAAAAACCCCAACTAATTACTACATACTTTTCTCAAAAATCAATGATGTCACTCAGAAATAGCCTGGACAAAACAATGGGGCTTGTATACATTGAGTAAGAGGCACGGCTGCACTTAGTGCTGTGCTAGAGGTCTGGAAGAGTCTTAGAGGCTCAGCTTCTACTGATTTTAACCTGATTTGCTGAGGAAGGGAAATTATAATGATTATGGAGCAAAGCTGGAGATAGGTAGGTGCAGACTGGACGTGAGGAGGAAGTTCTTCACCATGAGAGTGGTGAGACCTTGGAATGGGTTCACAGGGAGGTGGCTGAGACTCCGTCCCTGGAGGTGTTTCAGGCCAGGTTGGATGAGGCTCTGGCCAGCCTGATGTAGGGTAGGGTGTACCTGCCCATAGCAGGGGGGTTGGAAAAAGAGTCTGTCCAGCAGATCAAGAGAGGTTCTCCTCCCCCTTTACTCTGCCCTGGTGAGACCTCATCTTGAATACTGTGTTCAGTTTTGGGCTCTCCAGTTTAAGAGGGACAGGGATCTGCTGGAGAGGGTCCAGCAGAGGGCTACGAGGATGATTAGGGGACTGGAGGGCATGACTTATGAGGAGAGGCTGAGGGACCTGGGGCTTTTTAGTCTAGAGAAGAGAAGACTGAGAGGGGATTTGATAAATGTTTATAAATATCTGAGGGCTGGCCAGGAGTGGGGGGNGCAACACCTAACATACTGTGATCCTGTGAACTAGATGATGTTTGTGGTCCCTTCCAACCCTGACTGATTCTGTGATTACACTACGTGTATGTGTGTTCAGTACATCAGTATGTCTAGCACATGTTGGCAAAAATCACGCAAATTTGACAGGCAATGATCTCAAAGATATCGAGTTCTTGCAGATTTTATGAAAATTGACAGCTGTGCAGTGTAGAGAGAGCCATAGAATCATAGAATGTCAGGGGCTGGAAGGGACCTTGAAAGATGATCTGGTCCAGCCCCCCTGCCAGAGCAGGATCACCTAGAGCAGATCACACTGGAACGCATCCAGATGATTCTTGAATGTGTCCAGAGAGGGAGACTCCACAACCTCCCTGGGCAGCCTGTTCCAGTGCTCTGTCACCCTCACAGTGAAAAAATTCTCCCTCAGGTTCACATGGAACCTCCTATGCCTCAATTTCCACCCATTGCCCCTTGTCCTTGTCACTGGGCATCACCGAGAAGAGGTTGGCTCCGTCCTTCTGGCACTCACCTCTTACATATAAATAAACATGAATGAGGTCACCCCTTAGTCATCTCCTCTCCACGCTAAAAGTCCCCAGATCCCTCAATCTCTCCTCATAAAGAAGATGTTGAACTTCCTTAATCATTTTTGTGGCTCTGCACTGGACTTTCTCAAGCAGCTCCCTGTTCTTCTTGAGCCAGAACTGGACACAGTACTCCGGATAAGTCCTCACTAGGGCAGAGCAGAGGGGAAGGAGAACCTCCTTCGATTTACTAACCACACCCCTTCTAATACACCCCAGAACAGCACTGGCCTTCCTTGCCACAAGAGCACACTGCTGGCTCATGGCCATCCTTCCATTCACCAGGACTCCCAAGTCCTTCTCCCCTTCACTGCTCTCCAGCAGGTCAGTCCCCAACCTATAGTGTTAGATGGGATTGTTCTTTCCAAGGTGCACAACTCTACACTTGCTCCTGTTGAACTTCATTAAATTTCTCCCTGCCCACTTCTCTAGCCTAAGTGTCTGAGTGGCAGCACAACTCTCCAGTACGTCAGCCACCACTCCACCCTGCTTGGTGAAGCTACTAACCTTCCCAACCCACACTAAGGGAAGAGCTACTGTGTAGATCTTGACCTCAGAGTCCACACTGGATCTCCAGATCTAGCTACAGATTTTCAGATGTGCTCTGTAGCTCATACAAGAAAATGGCTAAGTTTAGATTGATTGAATCCAGTCTGAGTACTTGTTAGGCTGAAAAAATTCTGGCTAGGAAAACAATGCATTGTGATGCTGTAATTATCTGTCACAGATATTTGAAGCCAAATACTGTATATTTTTACAAAAGCTCATCAGTTCTCTGACATGATTAACTTTTAATCTCTTGTGTGGCTATTTATGAAACCATCCATAAAAATACCACCAAACTTCAAATCTTTCCTTCTTTCTCCAAAAAGGAGGCCTAGGAAAAACCTAGATGCAGATTAATCATGCAGTTCTCTGAGAGTTTTGCCCTCAAATACAACTGAACTGTTGAAGTTTCCCCATAAATTGCTTGTGCACAACAAACTTGTATCTGAAGCAGGTATATTGTAGTGATGTTATGACTGAACGCAAAATAGCTCTCATCAAGTGCTCCATGCTGATTCCAATGAGAGGTATATATGGTGTGTGACCAATTATACATGACAGCCCACCATGAAAGACCTTGCAAGGCAGACATGACCCTCCCTAGGTCGATGCCTATTTTTTGCTAATAATTTAATCAAATGATCAAAGAGGAGAGGCTGAGGGAGCTGGGATTGTTTAGCCTGGAGAAGAGGAGGCTCAGGGCAGACCTCATTGCTGTCTACAACTACCTGAAGGGAGGTTGTAGCCAGGTGGGGGTTGGTCTCTTCTCCCAGGCAACCAGCAACAGAACAAGGGGACACAGTCTCAAGTTGTGCCAAGGGAAGTATAGGCTGGATGTTAGGAGGAAGTTCTTCCCAGAGAGAGTGACTGGCATTGGAATGGGCTGCCCAGGGAGGTGGTGGAGTCACCATCCCTGGGGGTGTTCAGGAAAAGCCTGGCTGAGGCATTTAGTGCCATGGTCTAGTTGACTGTCTAGGGCTGGGTGATAGGTTGGACTGGATGATCTTGGAGGTCTCTTCCAACCTGGCTGATTGATTCTATTCTATAAAGGAATGCAGCTGTGCTTATTTGGTTATGTACACTGATGTATTTTGCTTTATGTCTAGAACCAAGCCTGGTCCCCATGAAATGGCATGAAGGATGTCATCCTTGGATTTTGGTGCTGATCATTAGGTCATAGTGCAAAAGGGTAACTTTGTTTTTAATAATAGTAAATAGTAAATGAGGCACTTAGTGCCAGGGTCTAGTTGAATGGCTAAGGCTGGGTGATAGGTTGGACTGGATGATCTTGGAGGTCTCTTCCAACCTGGTTGATTCTATTCTATTCTATTCTAAATTCTCCAAGCATACCTTCAAATGAAAAAAAAACCAACAACCAACAAACAAAAGCAATAACCAAAAATTTACTTCCTGAAGTTCATCAATTGGCACATTCTGTGCATGTATGAAATATATGTTTCATATATATATAATGTTGTCAAATTGCATACAAAGCTCTTACTGGAATTATTAAGAAAGTATTCAGGGGTCTTTTTTTTTGTGTGTGTAAGATGTTATTCAGATAACCAGGTTAGAACTAGTTTTTCTTGGCATGGCTGGAATGACTATCATGAATGTTAATTTAGAAAGCCGTAGCACTTACTGTTGTGCTGGAACTGATAATAATGGGTCAAGTATAGGCTGGATGTTAGGAGGAAGTTCTTCCCAGATAGAGTGGTTGCCATTGGAATGGGCTGCCCAGGGAGGTGGTGGAGTCACTGTCCCTGGAGGTGTTCAAGAAAAGCCTGGATGAGGCACTTAGTGCCATGGTCTAGTTGACTGGATAGGGCTGGGTGCTAGGTTGGACTGGATGATCTTGGAGATCTCTTCCAAGCTGGTTGATTCTATGATGATTCTATGATGAAGATACCTGAATCAGAACATGAGCACCTTTATTGCTTATGGATTTCATTAAAATTTTGCACCTGCTATTTTATGGACACTCTGCACTGGTTAGACCACACCTTGAGTACTGTGTTCAGTTCAGGGCCCCCCAGTTTAGAAGGGACATTGAGATGCTTGAGCGTGTCCAGAGAAGGGCGACGAGGCTGGTGAGAGGCCTCGAGCACAAGCCCTACGAGGAAAGGCTGAGGGAGCTGGGATTGTTTAGCCTGGAGAAGAGGAGGCTCAGGGGAGACCTTATTGCTGTCTACAACTACCTGAGGGGTGGTTGTAGCCAGGAGGAGGTTGCTCTCTTCTCTCAGGTGGCCAGCGCCAGAACAAGAGGACACAGCCTCAAGCTGTGCCGGGGGAAGTTTAGGCTCGAGGTGAGGACAAAATTCTTCACTGAGAGAGTCATTGGCTACTGGAATGGGCTGCCCAGGGAGGTGGTGGAGTCGCCGTCCCTGGAGCTGTTCAAGGCAAGGTTGGACGTGGCACTTGGTGCCATGGTCTAGCCTTGAGCTCTATGGTAAAGGGTTGGGCTTGATGATCTGTGAGGTCTCTTCCAACCTTGGTGACACTGTGTGATACTGTGACATTGAATGGAACTATTCTTACCAAATAGAATGTTAAAAACTGAAAACTTCACATGCACTTTCTTCATGCCATGCATTCTAAAAATTGAAATATATCCATAGTAATAATAAGTAATAAATCAAAGCTGTAACTTTGATTATTATGTTTTCATCTTTACTCTCCCTTGTTTGGAGTTTTACACCCAAAAGATATCTACTTAATCATCAGGTATTATTTTCCACTTCCAGCCATTTACGAAAAAAAGAACACAAATAAGACGAACTCACAGATGGAAATAGCTACTGTTGCAGTACCATCAGTGAATAACCATTGCAATTTATTCAGCAAGCTGAAAGCTGTGCAGTGAAATTAACCTCCAAAAACTTGTGGGTTTGCTGCAGAGGCCTCTGGGGCAAAAAAAATCGTTCTATGTAGGTTGCTACAATGTTGACCACATCCGAGTAGGCTTCATCTGCTTGTGTATCTGAAACCAGCTGCAGCATGTTAGCACTAGCTTCATGTACATGCTGCTGGCTTGGCATATGTGGTTCGTTTTTGACAGAGCTCATTTGTGCAAGGTTTCCAGATCTCCGGTTTGTGTTTCTCATGTGTAGCAGTCAGCTGGTCACTTTGTAGCCTTATTTGTGAATCAGGCCTGGGACTGAGCATTTCTGGCTAAAGAGCATCCCTGTCCGAAAGATTTTCACGCTTAAAGATTTACATTTCTGACTAAAGCCCTGTAGGGAGTTTCAAACTTATAAAAAGTTTTTTCTGCATGTTACTGGAAGACAGAACACTTCAACTGTGTTACAGTTTTCTCTTGTTGATCTGGTTGTGTGTGCTAGTTTGAGCCTAGCTAGAATGTTTTGGTGAGAAGAATTAGATAATTTCTTAGCCTATGATCTACATAAGTAGTATAATAGGAGTCTGTATGTTGTATAATAGGAGTGTGTATGTGTGTGATTGTGTGTTTGTGACAGAAAGAGCTCAGCTTCTGGACTTGGAGCATTTGGGCTGAATGAGTTGCAAGCTGATGACAAATTTGGTACTAATAGAAGAAAATAATGTATGCTACGTAATGAAATTTCTGCTAGAATGTATTTGGCTTTTTTTTTTTGCAGCAGCAGCTGAGTGACTTTGTTGTGTGTCTGACCAGAGGTCACACATATCAGTTACACACTATTTAAAAATGATGCTTATTCCCTGCTGGTGCTCACTTCATTTTCCTCAAAATAAACCACATGAAGAATCAACCCCCTAAGTATGCTTTCAAAATAATAAGGGCAAATATTTATTTATTTATTTGTTTGTTTGTTTATTTCCTGGTTTTTACCTTGTGGCTTCTGAATTTTGCACTGTAAATGGGGCATATTTAAAATAACAAAACTTAGATTTTCACACAGTGTCTTGCCTTAATGAGATGAAATCGCATCTAGACATTTGATACTTCAGAACCTGTGATGTGAAAATATAGCTTGAGTGCATGGAGGTAAAGAGGGTTCATAGGGGTTGTGAAAATTATCCTGTGCTTCACAAAATTCAAACCAAAAATTTTAATCAAGGCAGTTTTAGTGTACATATTACTGCTCCAACACACAAGTACTTTAAGATGACCTTTTTCATGCATAGGAGGAAGAAAACGAAAATGTTTATTTCTGAGAGTTCATGTTGGGGGCAATTGTAAACAGAAGGCATAGTCATAATAGTCAAAAGGAAAATGCATTTTAATTTCATATAATTAGTGATTCCTAAGATACACTAAGACAAAATCCTGCCTGTCACTGAAATACAGGTGGATCTACACAGCTATATGGTAGCTCCTGGGTTGTTAATGTTTGGATTAAGATCAGGAAACTGTGAAAGATGTACTCAGATTAAAGTATTTTATATTTGTTTACTAATTTCCCATTCTGATTTTGTTGTAAGACTGAGTGGAGTTAGAAAGGTTTGAGCTGTAAGCCAGCAGAGAGGAATCTCCAATGCCTCGTCGTGGTCAGGACAAGGGAACCATAGGACAGGGGTCAAATTCCAGGGATCTCAATGAAACATCTTGCCCATATCAGCAAAAAAGATACAAACCACCAAGAACTGAAAAGCATCCAAACGTTTTGCAGTCTCTTGGCTTCTCCTCCAATTTTCTTCTCCACTTACTGCCCAATCCCTACTCTATTTAGTTTCCAAAATCTCACATTATCACAGCCTGGGGCTGTAGGGGTGCAGTGTATGCTGGGAAGCTTGTTTCAGTAAATCTTAATTCAAAAGCTGACCACATCTTGAACAGGACAGAACATTGCCTGGATAACAGATGTAATACATGAACGTTGGCTGTGGTTTTGGTACAGCCATATGTAATATCTGACATGTTTCTGCTTTCTGTTCCACAGAGTGTCTGTGCAACTGGAATATTTTGTACAGAAATGTTCACTATGGGTTTTTTTTTTGTTTGTTTTGTTTTGCTTTTCTACATGTGAATTATTTTTAAACCAGTTTGTGTGTTCATAGTGATTGGTATGTCTGTCCTAAAAGCAGCAAGGGAGATGAGAATTCCTAAATCCTACTCCAAAGCTTTCTGTTTAATTTGGATTTTTGTGCTACATATAAACCAAGTAAAACAGCATTTTACTTACACAGGTGAATTAAATGGAAGATGTGTGGTATTTTGTAGATGTACAAGTGAATTTAGCAAGTTCTTTTTATACCAGTGTACCTACAAGTTAAAAATAGATCTCCTTCCATTTTTGATCCCTCCCTTTATTTATTTGTCATTGTATAACTGTCATTGTTTTCTAAAAATGATATTTCAACAAAGCATTTTAGCAGATGCTTAAATTTAAGCCTGCAGGACCTGGTCATTGAATTGAAATGGTAGCATTTATTTATTCATTTCACTAAATTGGTGGGCCAAGATGGATATTTAAAAAGACCTGATTCAGTCTTATAATTCTTTCTTACCCAGAGATGGGAGTGGAGGAGGTGACAGAAGAGAAACAACGTTAAACTACCAGAAATCTTCAATGAAATATGCATTATTTTTAGACTTATTTATACTAGTCATACCATTGATAAATAAGTGTGTGAGAGACTGGGTTTATTCCTGCAACCAGAATAAAAGGAAGGGTGCAGATCACAATAATAGCATAAAATCTATTCTAAGTAAAGTCAGGATCTTAAACCATCAAAAAATCTCAGTCTCATAGGCCATCAAACAGCTCATTGTGTTTTTTGAACACGCTGTTTTGAAATTAAACAAAAGGATGATTTTTAGGGCATTACTGGAGTTACACAGGTAATTGTAGAACCATTACTTTGAGAACTATATAGGGGAGAGGAAATCTGGATTGTCTGAAAATGATATTGACACTCTACTTTTTGCGTAGGGGTAAGCTGTGTTTCCCATAGAATTACAGTATAGGCCCCCCAAAATATTTTAATGGAGTTTAGGTTAGGAGGGGTCATTAATGATGTTCATTACTAACTTGCTAGTAAGTAAGAGTTCCTGTAAAACAATACTAGAAAAGGTAATAAAGAAGGTAATTTTCTATTTCATTAACTATAAATTTCTTTTAAAGCATTCTTGCCCCACTTCTGATACGATAAGCACTGGTATACAGATTTGTTAGTGTAAATCTCTTGACTTCAGATGCCTGATTGAAATGAAGTCTGTCTAAATCTTGAAGAATTTCTTGGATTGAAATTTTGCTTCTCTTTATATATCATAGCCTGAAAAGCTTGCTTGAAAATACATAAAAGAGATATGGAAATATAGATGAGGATAGAGATTTAAAACGGGAAAAGTAGGGAAAACTACATGAGAAAGAAAGAAAATTTAAACTAACTGTGGTATGTAAAACAAACAGGAATTGATCAGAATGAACTAAAGTAAATGGAAAAGCAAAGAGGAGATGACAGGAAGCCTGAAGGAGGCCTGGAGAAAGAAAACTGTAAGAAAATTATATCAGGGGATAAAAAAAAAAAAGGACAAAGAACAGAAAGAGGAAAGAGAGAGGAGAAATGTAGGACTGGAGATGATGAAATCCATAAACACACCAAAGACATGTTTTCTGATTTTTGTTTTGGTTAAGGGTTTTTGTTTGTATGTTTGTTTGCTTTAACTTTACTTAGCAGCAAAAGTTACATTTTGAAACAGTTGTTATTCTCTGTTTGAAAATGTAGGAGTCTGGCTTCTGGTAAAAGGGTCTTCATACACTTGTGGAAATCAATTTTGCTTTCAACACCGTGACTTACTCGGGTAGGAAAAGAATCGCCTGCCATTGTAATCTTGCTTCATGAAAGCATGATCTGCAGAGAGATGGATAGTGAAATGCTACTAGCTTTACTTCTAAAAATGGTTAGTAATTAAACTCCAGGCATGAACACACACACACACATGCACGCACATACAGACACTCATACTTTTTTCTTCAGACTCTAAGAACATACTAAGTGGTGAGCAACAATTTAAATTAATTTGGCTGGCTTTAATAAGGTATTGCCAACTGCTTTTGTTAGAAATAAATATTTAAAGATCAATTTTCCTATACAACCATAGCTTAGTAACAAATCATTTCAATATGCCAAGATTCCTTTCATTTCTCTGTCTGTCTTCTCCCTCCCTTGCCCTTCCATCAGTGGCTAGCTATTAAAGATAAAATGGTTTTAATCGTTATTATAATAGATCCCTCTGCATGATCATTCTAAGTGGGCCTAATCCTCTGCTTTTCTTATTGCATTGCAATATCCTACTATGGGAATGGAAGGGATGACACAAAGGATTATGACTACTGGGTACAGAAAAGGAAGACCAGAGAGAAAGTTACTCTTTCCAGAGAAGTGCTTAATAAACATTAAGGTTTCACACAGGCTGATAGGGAAATAAAGCCACATGAAATAAGCCTCTTTAGAACAACGTTTTCCACTGCAATTTTACTAAACCCAAAAGTTAATTAAAACACACACACACAAAACAGCCTACTTTTGAGCTCTAACTATGAGACAAGGCCATACTGTATGCATGCAAACTGCAAGAAATAATTTATAGGACAAATTCCCCACAAGACCATTCAGGGAAAGGCAGAAAAAAAATCCCACCCTAAAAGAAAGAGAGAGAGAAAAAAGACCTGGCTCTTGACACTAAAGGCTTAACATCAAATGCGGCCAGAAATCCATTTTCACAGTTTTATTGCCCATTCTGGACGCTTCATTTCAAAGGGAAAGAATTTGAATTCAGACACATAAAATTCCCTTTGTTCTCTTGCCCTCCAGCCTTTGGTGCCAGTGTGGACGGTCCTAGAGGGAGAGGTTGAGATAAAAAAAAACCAACTTTGCAGCTTAGATACCTGGCCTCAAATGATGCCCCTTGGCATTCTTAATTAAATCAGCTTTGCAATAGATTGACAATACACTGTCAATTATAATAATTTATATTAACAAATGGAGCATTTTTAACATTTTGGAAGTAACAGAACTTCAGTAGGGTTGGGGGAAAAATAAAAGAGCTATAAAATGACTCCACATGATGATCACATACAATACAGTACACTGGATTTTAGGTCACATAGTAGCTTCTCTTAACATTGGGTAAAGCTGATGTGATTTTGCATATCTTTCCCCATCTGAAAGGACATTTTCAGTTAGGTTTATGTGGGTCGTTTGTGGTTTTTCTATCGTCTTCAAAACAGAAGTTGAGTGTACTGTAAGGGAATGTAAAGGAGGGGATATTGCATGCCTATGATGGAGGGAATCTTTGTTACAGAGAAAGGACCTGATCCAGAGTGTACTGCAGTGAAGGGAGGGATTCCTATTGATCTCAGTAGACTTTGGACCAGTACCTGCAGAGATTACTTTCACTGTGAGTTCTGAGGTACTTTTGATATTAAAAATCTGTACAGGCATATTTATGAAAGGAAGATATCTCCTTTGATAGCAAATGACATCTCGACTTGTACTGATGAATAAGGTACTTTCTGCTTTCTACAGTGTTATTTCTTTATGTTTTAGCCTCATGCCTCTTTCTATTCCAGTTAATTTGGAATAGATACAGATCAGCTCTCAAGCTTCAGAGTGTAAATTGATCACCTGGAGAGGTCAGGAAGGCATTTTTTCCTCTCCACATATAGCACTGCACAAGAGATTAGAGGTCTGTATAACAATGTCTGTATTTCCACTTTCTGTGGAGTTTGTAGCTATTTTTCTCTTTCTTCTCTTTGGAAGCTACTGGCTGATGTTCATTTTGCTTTAGTGGATAATACCTGACTTTTGCTTCAAACATTCATGTAAGTTGCTTTAGATTTTCCTGCATGAAACACATCTCTTCCATTGGATCTTAGTATAGATGAGTTGCATGTTGGCAGACTGCGTCCTTGTTTGATGGCAGCTAATGCACACTTCTATCTCTGCTGAAGACAGATGTACAGACAACTTTTAATTGTTTGGTTTGATTCATAGAAATGCTGTCACTGTAGCAGTTAAATAGAAGTTTATTGTTAACCTTGAAAAAAGCTCCAACATACTATTTTGCATGAGCTACCCATTGATTAAGCAAGTTCACTTTAAATTCTGATATTTTAAGATGTTGTTGTGACTGGAAAAAAAAATATCAACTGTTGCATATTTAATCATGATTAATAAACTTCTCTCAACATCTTTGAATTCCACATTAATTTGGGAAATTTTGACATTTCTCTCTGCTCTCTTCTGAGCATTAAGGACCTCACAGACACCCCAGCAATCCATTTGTCCAGAACTAGGAGGTAAGCTTAAAAGATAAGAAAGAATCTAAGAAATATATTGTGACCTGAACGGAACTGTGGAAGGATCAAGTCCTGAAATCTGAGAACTGGCCTTCAGAATGACCTGCCATAGGTCCTTCAGAAATTATTCTTGTGAACTGAGATCAAGAGTTTCCAAGGCAGGACCCATCCACCAACTCTTATACAGAAAAGAAAGTGGCATCTCATTTGGTGAGGTCCATTTTGAAGCATGTCTTAAAGGCATCTTGAATTGCAGCATAGAGAACTGCAGCTAGAAGTGAATGGGGTGGTGGGGTGTGCGTGTATGTGAGATTTTAAATCCAGATATTCTGCAGTTGTTTATGTCACTATAGCAGCAAGTAGCTGGAATGTGCATTTCTAAATAAATGCAAAACTGACCTCATTACAGTAACTGATCAGTAGCAGAGATCTCTTGACTAGCTTTAGACATTAGCATAAGATCAAATACAGATCCATGCTGTTGCTGCTGGAGTCAGAGAAACATTCTGAAATTCTTTCCCTTCATCTTTTCCACTTCTGTTTTTCTCTTAAACTGTTCTTAGCTTTCACTCTTCTTTCTTTAAACGACTTTATTTTGTCTTCCTACAAATGTGTATTCAATGAAGGCTATATTAAATCTTGCCTGCAGAGCCAGCAGTTTCCTCTGAATGTGCCTTGTGAGGGCAGTCATTGGAGTTTGCAAAGTATCCCTATCTTTCTTTAATCAACCTCAAATCCTGTAGTAGTGTCAGAGTTGTACATAGAATCACAGAATCATAGAATCAGCCAGGTTGGAAGAGACCTCCAAGGTCATCCAGTCCAACCTATCACCCAGCCCTATCCAGTCACCCAAACCATGGCACTAAATGCCTCAGCCAGGCTTTTCTTGAACACCTCCAGGGATGGTGACTCCACCACCTCCCTGGGCAGCCCATTCCAACGCCAATCACTCTCTCTGTGAAGAACTTCCTCCTAACATCCAGCCTATACCTCTCCCAGCACAACTTGAGGCTGTGTCCCCTTGTCCTGTTTCTGGTTGCCTGGGAGAAGAGACCAACCCCCACCTGACTCCAGCCTCCCTTCAGGTAGTTGTAGACAGCAATGAGGTCACCTCTGAGCCTCCTCTTCTCCAGGCTAATCAACCCCAACTCCCTCAGCCTCTCCTCACAGGGCTGTGTTCCAGGCCCCTCACCAGCTTTGTTGCCCGTCTCTGGACATGTTCCAGCACCTCAACATCTCTCTTGAATTGAGAAGCCCAGAACTGGACACAGTACTGAAGGTGTGGCCTGACCAGTGTTGAATAGAGGGCAAGAATAACCTCCCTTGTCCTACTGGCTACACTGTTCCTGATCCAGGCCAGGATGACATTGGCTCTCTTGGCCACCTGGGCACACTGCTGGCTCATCTTCAGCCTAATATCTACCAACATCCCCATATCCCTTTCTTCCTGGCTGTCCTCCAGCCACTCTGTCTCCAGCCTGTAGTGCTGCTTGGGCTTGTGATCCTCTTTTTTTTTTTGTCAGTATCACTGGACACAATGATGATTTCCACTCTGTGTTATGGTTCTTAGGTAGTCCTTGTTGCTCTGTTCTAGAATGTGTTCAACCAATCTATAATTTGCTGTCAAATCAGCAATGTCTGTCAGTAGGGAATCATAAAATGCTTCAGGTTGGAAGGGATCTGTAAAAGTCATCTTGTCCAACCCTTCTGCAGTGAGCAGAGACATCTTTAACAAGATCAAGTACTCAGAGCGACATCTAACTTCACCTTGAATATCTCTTTGATCTCTTGGGACAAACTGTTCCAGAATTTCACTACCCTCAAAGTAAAAAAAAAAAAAATTTTAAAAAATCTTCTTTTATTTGTTTTAAATTTACTCTTTTTTTTTTTTTTTCAGTTTAAACACATTACCTCTTGTCCTGTTGCAACAGGCTTTGCTAAAAAGATTGTGCTTATCTTTCTTGTAGGCCACCTTTAAGTACTGAAAGGCCACAATAAAGTGTACCCCCCCATAGCTTTCTCTTCTGCAGCCTGAACTCTCAGCCTATCCTTACAGGAGAGGAACTCAGATCGCTTTTGTGGCCTTCCTTTGGACCTGCTGTAACACACTGCTGTCCTTGTGCTAAAGGCTCCAGACCTGGACACAGTATTCCAGGTGATAGAGGGATAGAATCACCTCCCTTGACCTGCTGACCCCACTTCTTGTGGTGCAGCCCAGGATGCAGTTGGCCTTCTGGTCTGTAAGTGCACATAATCAGTTTGTGTCCACCCACGTCGTTCTCCCCACAGGGTTATGCTCAATCACATCATTCCTCATCCCGTATTGATACCCAGGATTGACCTGACTCCAGTGTAGGACCTTGTGCTTGGCCTTATTGAACTGCATAAGGTTCACACATACCCACTTCTAAAGCATGTCCAGGTCGCTCTGGATGATATCCTGTCCCTCTGATTAGCTGAATCAGCTTGGCATTGTCTTCCAGCTTGCTGAGGGTGCACACAATCCTGTTGTTTATGTCATTAATGAAGATATTTAACAGTACTGATCCCAGCATGGACTCTCGAGGGCCACTATTTGTCATTGGTTTCCACCTGGGATGTGACCATCCAACCGATTCATTATCCACTGAACATTCTAGTGGGAGGTGTCCCTGCCTGTGGCAGGGGGTTGGAGCTGGATGATCCTTGAGGTCCCTTCCAACCTAAACCATTCTATGAGTCTATGATTCTATGATTCCACCAATCAGAAGGATGCCGTGGGGACTATGTCAAAGACTTTACAGAAGTCCAGATAGATGACATGCATAGCTCTTCCTCTGTTGATGTAGTCACTCCCTGGTAAAGTCCTTGGAAAAGCCATGCTGGCTGTCTTGAATCACATACTTGTCCTCTGCATCTCTTAGAAGAGTTTCTAGGAGGACCTCTTCCATGATCTTCCCAGGCACAAAGGTGAGGTGGATAGTTCCCAGGGTCCTCCTCTCCACCCTATTAAAAACAGCTGAAGGTGGTCAAGAAAAGCCTGGATGAGGCATTTAGTGCCATGGTTTGGGTGACTGGATAGGGCTGGGTGCTAGGTTGGATTGGATGATCTTGAAGGTCTCTTCCAACCTGGTTGATTCTATGATTCTGTGATTTTCCATTTGTGGTTGTATCAGCTCAGATCCCTTTTAGATGACAATTTTTTATACCTATTTGTTTTTTTAATTTTTTTTTCCCCACAACACGACAGACCTCCCTTGTTCATGGTGAGTATTCCCAAGTGAGTATGGAAGCGTACCTTTGTCCTTGCTAAGCTGTATTCTACTTTTTAATGCTATTATGTAATCCAATTAATTTTGAGGTTTAATCCAAAATGTCTGGACTGTGCTCTGGTTACATGTCATCTGTACATTTATTACTGGTACAGTTTATTCCATCTTTGAGGCATTCTTGAAACACAGTTTTCTGCCAAACTCAGGACAGGCTCCCATGGAACACTCATCCATCCAGGATAGAGGAGTATCTTCCTTTGAAAGGTTTCACTAATGTTTAATTTGCCTGATTTCAATCACAAGCACAGTATTTGGTAAAATCTTAATTGTTTTAAGTTATGAAATTGAGAACTCTTAATCAGAAAAGGGGAGCAGGGTAGGGGAAAGTGACCTAGGCAGCCTGGTGGACAGAAGGATAAGCAGCAATGTGCCCTTGTGGCCAAGAATACCAATGACATCCTGGGGTGTATTTGAAGGAGTGTGACTAATAGGTGGAAAGTGGTTCTCCTCCTACTTTACTCTGCCCTGGTGAGGCAGCATCTGGAGTATTGCATCCAGTTCTGGCCCTTCAGTTCAAGTAGGACAGGGAACTGCTTGAAGGTGTCCAGCACGGAGCCACAAAGGTGACTAAGAGAGTGGAACATCTCCCTTTTGAGGAAAGCCTGAGAGAGCTGGGTCCCTCTAGCTTGGAGGGGAGGAGGCTGAAGGGCAACCTTATTAATGTTTATAAATATGTGAAAAGTGTATGTTGGAAGGACAGAGCCAGGTTCTTCTCAGTGATGTCTGATGATAGGACAAGGGGCAATGGGTACAAGCTGGAGCATAGGAGGTTCTACATGAACATAAAGAAACCTTTTTCACTGTGAGAGTGACAGAATATTGGAACAGTCTGCTGACAGAGATCATAGAATCATAGAATGGTTTAGGTTGGAAGGGACCTCAAGGGTCATCCAGCTCCAACCCCCTGCCATAGGCAGGGACACCTCCCACTAGAGCAGGTTGCTCAAGGCCTCATCCAGCCTGGCTTTAAACGCCTCCAGGGAGGAAGCATCCACAACCTCCCTGGGCAACCTGTTCCAGTGTCTCACCACCCTCACTGTAAAGAACTTCCTCCTAACATCCAGTCTAAATCTCCCCTCTTCCAGCTTAAACCCATTACCCCTCATCCTGACATTACTAGACCTTGTCAACAGTCCCTCCCCAGCCTTCCTGTAAGCTCCCTTCAGAGGAGCACTCCTCTGTGACCTACTCAAGGTGATAGTGCTCTGGCAGGGAGGTTGGAGTAGATGATTTCTTGAGGTCCCTTCCAAACCCCAAAATTCTGCAAGTCTGTGGTAATTCATATCCACAAAAATCTGTTCATTTAAAAATTCTCTCAGGTGGCCAGTGCCAGAACAAGAGGACACAGCCCCAAGCTGCACCAGGGGAGATTTAGGCTCGAGGTGAGGAGAGAGTTCTTCACTGAGAGAGTCATTGGCTACTGGAATGGGCTGCCCAGGGAGGTGGTGGAGTCGCCGTCCCTGGAGCTGTTCAAGGCAGGATTGGACGTGGCACTTGGTGCCATGGTCTAGCCTTGAGCTCTGTGGTAACAGGTTGGACTTGATGATCTGTGAGGTCTCTTCCACCCTGATGATACTGTGATACTGTGATACTGTGATATGACAGGTAAGCTGATCTACATTTAATTACATTGGTTGTAACTTAGAAGCTTATTCAGCTTGCTTATTGGTTTACAAGCCTTCCTTTTCTCCTGCCGTGTCCCCTCTACATCCTTCTTTCCTCCTATTATAGCCTACATTGGAATAAATTAATTTCACAGGAAAATATCAGAATAACTGAAAACTCACTCTTATAAAATGTAGTGCATCTTATATGACTTAAGCTGTATTTGTTTTGGAAGATAAATGAGCTCTCCTTTGGGTGTTTGCTTCTGTTCTAGGCACATATAACAAAAATCTGAACTCTACCTATGAATATAGCCCTCTGTTTAATGTCATTGCTATCTACACTACTTCATGAGGGTTCACTATTTAGTATTTTCAGTACATGTCTTTTATCTCATTTCACCTTTATGTTCTATATGGTTCATCCTACTCAATCTTTTTTTTTTAACATGACTTCAGACAGCCCAGCTGACTAACAGCTTTGTGAGACAATGCAACACCATTCACATACACCAAGCAGTGCTACAGGCTGGGGACAGGGTGGCTGGAGAGCAGCCAGGAAGAAAGGGATCTGGGGGTACTGGTAGGTAGTAGGCTGAAGATGAGCCAGCAGTGTGCCCAGGTGGCCAAGAGAGCCAATGGCATCCTGGCCTGTATCAGGAACAGTGTGGCCAGTAGGACAAGGGAGGTTATTCTGCCCCTGTACTCAACACTGGTCAGGCCACACCTTGAGTACTGTGTCCAGTTCTGGGCTCCTCAATTCAAGAGAAATGTTGAGGAGTGACCTCATTGCTGTCTACAACTACCTGAAGGGAGGCTGGAGCCAGGTGGGGGTTGGTCTCCTCTCTCAGGCAACCAGCAACAGGACAAGGGGACACAGTCTCAAGTTGTGCCGAGGGAAGTATAGGCTGGATGTTAGGAGGAAGTTGTTGCCAGAGAGAGTGATTGGCATTGGAATGGGCTGCCCAGGGAGGTGGTGGAGTCACCATCCCTGGAGGTGTTCAGGAAAAGCCTGGCCGAGGCACTTAGTGCCATGGTCTAGTTGACTGGATAGGGCTGGGTGATAGGTTGGACTGGATGATCTTGGAGGTCTCTTCCAACCTGGTTGCTTCTATAATTCTATGATTCTAAGATAAACAAGATGGTAGTGGTCTCTCTTAAAAATAACCTGCTGCAAATATCTCATAGTGGAAAACACTGTAAACAGAGAAATAATGTGGCAAAATCAACAGCCCAGAAAACCAATACACTTTCTAATGGCACACACTGCTTGAGTAGGGAACATGTAGAGGTATATCCACATTTCTTATGTCCTGTTCATAAGTACTGGAATCAAATTACATTTAGGTCTGTGACAAAGACATACATTTATAACCTAGGGTCCAAGCTCCTCTGAGACAAAACTTGTCTGAGGCCTGTCATACAACATCCAATCTACAGAATCTGGGCAAGAGTTTCCCATTTCTTAGCCATCTCTGAGACAAGTCTGAAGCTGATGGTATCCAGCACAAGGAAAACTGATGGCGTGGTTCATTCAGACATGGCTTGCTTTGATTTCTGTATGCTGCTCCTCCTCAGAATGTGTCTTGGTTGTGGCCAGCTCTGAGAAGCAGAAGGGAACAGGGCTCCAGAGATGACCAGCAGAGATGTGGAACCCCACTCCCTGGAGGATGTCTCATGCCTGTCAAAGCAGGGAGTGTTTTGGCCTGAGGGAGGAATATGCTGAACCCATTAAACACATCCTTCCAAGCTGAAGTCTGGGTGGACATGCACATCCTGCCTTAGGTGAGTCACGGCAAACCTCCACACCTTCCAGCTAATAAATGCCAGAAAGGTCCCTGTTCTGGCACGTTTGGGCTGTGGTATCAGGAGCACAAGGAAGTCACAATTTGAGTGGCAGCTTCTCTAAATCCTTCAGAGACATTCTGTTTTGGCCTGCACAGAGTCAGATGTCAATAGTGCTGAGGTTAGACTGCAAAGTTTGTTGGGTGGATATGACAGCATGCACACATTGAAAAAAAAAAAGGACTTGGCTTTTAGTTTCAATATATGACACTTTTGAAAACAAAACTGGATGTACTTTTGTTTATGTTATATTTTGGGAGATTTTTCTAGAAACCCATAGTGGAAGAATTCTTGCTTGCTCCCTAAAAAGTGTAACATGGCTCCTTATGGATATTGGAAGTCCAATTGTACAAGGCAAACTAAACCTGTTGTCTCCTAGAAGGGGAAGAGATTGAAACAAGCCTATGTGGCTTTATAAGGTCTCTTCCAACCTTGGTGATACTGTGATACTGTGATAACTTTCTCAGCATTGTGATTCCCAGGAAATGAATCCAGAATAAGGTACATGAAGTAAAAAATGTTTTGTTAGCAGTGTGCATATGTAATATTCTTATATATTTGTTCTTTTATTTCCTGGGTAACATCTCACAAGTACCATGAAGTATCTGTATATTTATAAATATTCCACCTTTATGTGTATTATTTATGTGTGAGGAGAAAGTTCTTCACTGAGAGAGTCATTGGCTACTGGAATGGGCTGCCCAGGGAGGTGGTGGAGTCGCCGTCCCTGGAGCTGTTCAAGGCAGGATTGGACGTGGCACTTGGTGCCATGGTCTAGCCTTGAGCTCTGTGGTAATGAGTTGGACTTGATGATCTATAAGGTCTCTTCCAACCTTGGTGATACTGTGATACTGTGATATTAGAAGCTAAACACATTGTAATTGGATGACAACAACGAACCTTTGTACAGTTCAAAAGTGGTCAAATAATTTAGCATGTGGGCACATAATGACATCAGTTTGACTTCCCCTAACTTCAAGAAAATTACAGAAGTGTTGTTGTAGAGGCAATTTGAATATGTAGGTTTGTTTTATGCTTAGATGCATTTTGGAATCAGCATTTTAAAGAACTCATCAAGGGTGAGGAAACATGGAAACTTAATTGCTCAAAAGGAACTCATCAGTTAAAGTTTCTTCCTATTGGATTTTTGTCCTTTTCATATTACATTGTTTGTGAGCTCGGCTGGAGTACTTATGCAAGATTCAGGGGCAAACCCCCTAACATTGTATAGTATTTAAATAATTGAATGCTTGCAGAAAAGTGGGGGGTTGATGAGTCTGCAGTTCTTTATTGAAATCAAATATATTGTAAGCATAGGGAAACACAGCTCAGTGCCCTAAGACAGTCTGGTGTCATGGTCAACATTTGAAATTTGCATGAGAGGTTATTCAAAAGAAAGACAGGAGACTCTCCTATTGTATTAGCATGGTAATGCAATTCTTTGTGTCTATTATCTGGATCCACACCAACTCTCATACGCACAAGGTCTGAGTTTTTATGAGCAATAGGCTTTTATGCAGATATATTTTATTAACCTAATTAAAAGTTTGATAAAAATAAATTATATTTATGTTTGTGTCTCCTATTTGCATTCATTAGGAAACCCAGACCACCTCTGTTGACTTCAGAGAGGGCTGGTCAGGTCCCATCTGTGTAAATCTTGTGGGTTGTCATAGGCTCATTGCATTTGATTTACATGTGAAACCTGCGGACTGAGCACAAATGCTAACCAGACAGCTGATAAATAACACAATACTAAAGCAACACTTGTACATTTCTTTAACTCTTTTCTTACAGAGACCTCCAAATGTTTTTCAGACATTGCTGAGTTAACCTTCGCATCTTGGTACAATAATACCCACGACACCAAAATGCTAATGTTTACACACTTTATTATGTTTATCAGTTTGGTTCCTTGCCACTTTAATAATGGACTAAGACAAGTTTTCTTAGATACAAACCTGAAAACTGCTCCTGTCCCAGACAGACTAGAGGCCTGACTAAAGATCTGCATTAATTGGCAGCAGGAGTTCTTTAAACTTACCGTCTCTCTGTTGGGACATGTCTGAGTAGATCTAATGCGTATGAAACCAAAACAAGCTCAAGTTACCCAGGAAGTGGCTTAAATCCACTGTGAGTTTGG
This sequence comes from Tricholaema leucomelas, assembly GCA_013400475.1. Lineage (NCBI taxonomy): Eukaryota > Metazoa > Chordata > Aves > Piciformes > Lybiidae > Tricholaema lacrymosa > Tricholaema leucomelas. The sequence goes on from WAAF01000019.1 coordinate 66,476, forward strand.
TTTCAGGCAACCAATTTTGTTTCTTATTTGTGACAGGCTAGAAGCACATATACATGCAGTTACCAGGTCTAGGCTGAGGGCTGAACCTCAGCTTCTTGTGGCTGACTTGTTTATACCCTAAATTTTGCTCCAGATGACAAAACTTAAACTGAAGTACCAATTCCAGATTTACAACCATAAATAAAGAAAGATGTACATAAACTGACTGATTTAGGTGTCAAAAGGGTTTAGGTGCAAAAATGTTTATTTCCCACTGTGTAGTTATGACTGCCAGAAGTCCTGCTGCACATCCCAAAAGCAGTTTAGCATGGCAGGGGGTTGGAGCTGGATGATCCTTGAGGTCCCTTCCAACCTAAACCATTCTATGATTCTATGATTCTATGATTGATGTTTGAGAAACTGGTCCCAGATTATATAGAAATGAATCAGCGTTGGTGCGTAAAACTCACCTGGCTAAGCTGCTTCTCATTTGTTTGAGCACCTGATCCATTGTCCAGTAATGCCAGGGGGAAGTCTTGCAAGATGTGTCTCTAGAAAGACGTTGGGATCAAGCAAGATTTCTGTCTGAGAGGAAGAAGGGAATGGTGATAGGGAGGAGAGAAACCACAGAGGCTTTAACAACCTGCTGCTTGGTGCAATGTAAACTAACGACAAACCAGCACACAGATTTGCATGACCGATAGCCATGATCCTTCTGTTGCTGTGTCTCTTCATGCACTTCTGACAGTCTCTAGACAAGCATGTTACCATGGCCTGTCTCTCCTTCATATCTTTTACTTTGTCTTGACGAGCTCCACTGAATTGTATTAAAAATTACTTCGGTGGGTGCTGCATTAGCCCTTGGATTCTCTACAAAACAGCGTTATGCACCTAGGTTAAGCAGCTCCTATGGGGGAAGAAACAGATGCCAGGAGTGTAACAGAAAGGAGCTTTTGAAGAAAAAGTTGTGAAACAGACCTGTTAGCAACTGGTAGTTACAGGGTGGAAAGTCACCTTAACGGCGGGGGGACAGGAACAGCACATTGGGTGACAAGAGCCATGTGCTGCAGTGCTTGTTGCTCATGGGTGGGCAAGGCAAACACATGCCAAATTCATGTCTGTTTTGCAGCATTTGATATGGATCTTAATATAGTTGCTCTTGGAAATATTTACAATGAATGCAAAATCTAAGAGCTACACTAGTTGTTTTGGGAGCATGGTTTTGACCGTCAGTGCTGCACAAAAATAGCCTCTATATAGTCTAATTAAAAAACCTCCAAAAAATATTCAAACCGATAACTGCAAAGAAAAGCAGTGAGATTTAGGTAATGCCAGAACTGAGGTGGACCATTCAGCTTAAATTTAACCCACTTATGCATATGATTTTTATTAATATTAATTATATAATTGCTTTTTAGTTTTTCCTGTAAGCTCCATCCACAGGATGAGTGGTGTTTATGGGATAAGCTACTATTACATAGATTGCTTCATTTCCATTATTTTGTCTGTGCAATTTTAATGTACTTTAATCAATAGGATGTCTTACAGCTGCATTTACTTTACTTTGCCAGTTTCACCTGCAAGTGCTTTTTCATTGCGTTAAGGTATTTCCTGAATGTTTCTGCAATTAGGATGCATGCAGAATGGGTAATTCTGCAAAGCCCATATAGGTGTACCATAAACACCATCATAGCTGTCATGCTCCTAAAAGCACCCATCAGGGTGCTGTCAACACCACATTAATTGAAACCAAATTTTGCCAGGTTTTATTTTCATCACTGCTGGGTCAGATGTAGCCTGGCTCATCAGTAAGCAACTTTTTACAGTCTTCTGGTTTCCTGGAGTTCTAATGTGAAGTCACACATCTTAGGCTATGCAGGTTCACATCCCAGAATATGTTGCTCTGGCTCTAGAAGTATATTGCCACTACATGATAAAGCATAATGTGGCTACTGCATGGTTGCAAAAGAATGCCCATGCCATCACAGTCAGAGTTAAGGCTGATCAAATTAAATGCTGAGGAGCAGGATTCATCAGCTTAGTGGAGCTGTGTACTAACCTGGTATCTCTGCTTGTGACCTGGACTCAACTCACTTAAGTGATCCTTCGTGACATTGCCTTGTGCTAACTTGTGTATCAACTAACAGCACGACTGGTAATGTCAGTAAGAAAGGCAGGGCTGAGCAGAGACTGACACTGCTCACACAATTCAAGTGTTCTTCTCCAGGCTGTACTTTCATCATAGTTGCAAAGCATGGTAGGCTGTGGTACCTTTCAACAACACAACTTCTTTTGGTTTTGTTGCACAGTAGGAAACAACCTTAGGAATGATAATAGAGCCATTCTCCCAGGCAAAAGAAAAGAAAGGGTAAATACTGACTCTCTGTAGGGAGGATAACTTTTAGCTATAGTCCAGTACCTTAGGGAAATGCCTTTGATGTGAGAGACGTTGTATTTTGCTGATGTTTTCTCTTCACCTGAATCATCATACAAGTGACATCCAGACTCTAGGTTCTGGGTTCCACAGGTTGAGGTAGCTGTAAATCATTACATACACTTTCTTTTTGCTGGAATGGAAAAATGGTAGCAAAGTGGTTAAAGTAGATCTGAAGGGGTAAAGGAAGTTGTAGGTACAAGATGTGTTAGGAATGTTCTATGTTTTAGTGGTAACCTGTGGAGGATTGTGGGCAGTACAGTATTCAATATTCCAGAGCTTCAGCTGCTGACATTAATAAGTAAAAAAATTACATCCTCTAGTATATAAAGCTATTCTGGGCCTCACAGAGCACTAGGGTCTAATCACAGCTCAGAATCACCACGTACTTTTCATCCGTAGGGAAATGCAGACTCTGATAGAAAATAGCCTTTATGGAATAGAGCTCTATGAAATAAAAAAATGTGTTTAAAAAATCTGGAGATTTAGGGAATTTTGAATTTTCCCCTGCAAATTCCTCACATCTGCACATAATTTTTCTGTGGAAGAAGGGAAAACTTGAAAAGACAGAACTGGAACGTGGTCATTAAAAAAAAAGAAACCAAAAAGACTCAATGGTGCATAAACGGCTGCATTGTTTGTGAGAATAGGTGACAACACATTCACCAAGAGCTGCTGGTGATTCACTCCCAGGTCGTTCTGATTCATGGGTAATTCACATTCCTCTCACAGTGCTTTTCAATAAACAGCTAACTCTGATCTATAATATAGTCAGTTCTAACAAGCCAGATTTCAAAAGGTTTATCCATCTAGCTAAAATGAACCTCAGTCATCTCTGTGCACAAAACACCCACATAGGCTATTTGTCTTGGACTTGAGTGTTTGGCAAAAAGCCTGACTTAAGCCTAGAGTATGAGAGCTTACTGAAAAACGCTGTCATTCATGGGGGGCCTGGGGGATGGGGGGATGAGTGGGTTGATGTCCAGGACTGACCCCACCCTCTGTACTTAGCTCTGAGCTTCTTGGCAAAGGCAGAGAAACCACAAGACAAGTTTTATCATCTGGTAAACCTGTCACAGGAAAAAAGAAAATTACTTCAATTAAATACTTCAAAAATTATAGTACAGTTTAATTAGGGGCACATCATATAATCACAGCTTTTCCTTTTTTTTGTAGTGTACAAAGTTTACAAAAACCCCAACAAACCAAAAACCCAATTCATTGCTGTTTGCTGTAAGAGCTTTAGGACAAACTCCTGGTAGCAATAGTCTGTCCACCCACACCTGTGGAATATCTGTTAGCTTTGGCTGTTAGAAAACACGGTGATTATAGATCGGGTCATAAGTGAGTTGGGTAGACAGCTGGAGATGGGCAGATGAGAACAACTCACCACATCCCTCTCTCATATGGGAATAAAATGGGAAGGGTTTAGACTGACATGGGATGAAGGAGGAGGGGGTTGAAAAAAATAGGCAGCTTGAAATGGCAGAACCTGTTCCCAGTTCAGATATTGGGACAATAATGACATATGGTCACAGTGAAGGAAACTTTTAAAGCAGAAGGAAATGCCTAGCCTGGTAAGTTGTACCTGCCTCAGACATTTATCTGATGAGTCTGTCTTTTTCTTACATTTTGGCAAGACTTACTCAGCTTGTCTTGCCAGTAAATTCTCATCTAATTGAATTGACAAGCATGGACCTTTATAAATTAAAGCTTCCAATCTGCCTCAAATTCGGATGGTTATTTTTTCATTGTAATGCAATGTCTGCCATATGAGTTAATATATTGAGTCACTTACAGCTGCTGAAGAAGAAAGCTGATAAAACATCTTTCATGGGCAGAGAGTAGACCTATGATCTTCTCACATCATTTTTTTTCCTGGTAGTGTAGTGGCTTTAAGCCTCTCATGTTTGGTTTGGCATGAATGACACCTTTCATTATTCTCATCCCTAATTCTTTTCGCAACTTGAGGCAGTGAGTGCCTGGCTACAGTTTCCACCCATCCATTGTAGTGTCTCATCTGATGATCATGAAGCACTGAGAGCACATGTTGAAAGAGCTCAGTCCTTCAAGTTTTGAGAAGTCCTGTTAGTTGCTGGTCAGCCTCAACTCTCACTATATTCAGCAAGAGTGAAAGCTTCTTTGTGCTTCTGCATTCACAAGATGAAGCTATACATTTGTAGCTACAGTTAGATAATTTAACATTAGGTACTATGGGGTCTCTTCAAACACCTCTGTCCTTTCTTTCCTTTCCCCCCTTTGCCTTCCTAATCTTCTACAATTTACACTTCATGTGAACTTATAAATTTACCTTTTATACTTCTGTTTCTAGATTTCGATCTATTTTATGCTTCCAGAATTTATGCCTGTGTGCATGTTAGTAATTAAGACCATTTTTGAGGGATTAAACTGTATATGCCAGTGAATATAAAATTCCAAGCAGTCTTTTTTTTAATGAAAGACACATCCAAAGCAGTGGCCACACTCAGATCTCTGAGACACAATAATCAGTAAGACATTATGAAGAGTAATGGTGTTCAAGGAAATTATATTTGTACATTTGGTGTGTTTGAACACATGTGCATGAGAGTGTGTCTTTGCCAGAAAGTATGTGCACTCTGTGCATTAATACTTTGCAAATACAGTTGCTATATATACATTTTTTTGAACAGTTTGCCAAGTTTTACTCAACAGTCTCATGATTTTTAAATGACAAATATTTGCTTGGAGGCTGACAACGTTTATGCCAAGTTTCAGTCCAAATTGCCCACTGCAATATTTGAGTTAAGGAGCCATGAAAAATGAAACACATACTGGAAAATAAGGAGGGGAAAAAAATTAGCTTTTGCAGTTTTGCCAGGTGAGTACTTAAATAGTTGATTCTAAGCTTACACAGTAATTTACAATTACAATTACCTGCTACAATCTGTATATTGAATGATGTAATTTAGGAAAGAGTTTTGTCTGATTGCAAGGAGCACTTAAAAAAAGACACTTCTACATATCATGGAGTTTGGAGTTGTGAGTATCAGGATCTGATCCAAAGCCTTCTGAAACAGAGGAAAAGAGACCTGCTAACTGGAAGAGGTTTGGGCTGGACCTGCATGACAGTATAAAACAGATCTTTTTTTTTCTCTACTTAAAAGTAATGCAGACTCACCTTTTAAGTTTTTTAGGTTAAATTCTATCCAGATTATCTTGAGTTAAGAGCTAAGGATCTTTAGTGTGCCATGAGCTATATAATATTAAACCTCTTNCCTGCTAACTTGAAGAGGTTTGGGCTGGACCTGCATGACAGTATAAAACAGATCTTTTTTTTTTCTCTACTTAAAAGTAATGCAGACTCACCTTTTAAGTTTTGTAGGTTAAATTCTATCCGGATTATCTTGAGTTAAGAGCTAAGGATCTTTAGTGTGCCATGAGCTATATAATATTAAACCTCTTCATAACATTAATTCCTCATTGAAAATTCTCCTGTTCTTCGACGGTCACAGTAAGTTGAGTTAGAAATAGAGGCTACAGTCTTTTGGATTTTTTTCCCTGCATACATGTATGGTAGAAAAATTCACTTGTCTCAGTCACCCCTATGCTTGGATAAAACAACCCCATAATCATGTTGCTGTAACCCTAGTCTTTTACCCCATACAGCTCGTATCAGAATTCTTTTCCACAACAGCAAAAATACAGAATGAGTCTCACTTGCTTATATCATAGCACCACAATGATCTCCTTGCAGTACAGAAGTCACTGCCAATCACCCTTATTGGTAGCCACATTTAGAGGTCAGGTCTGGAGCACTTAGAAAACAGAGACTGCATCATCCTGTGCCTGCCATGGCACCTGCAGGGAATTGATCATACTTGATTACAATATATGAAATCCAAGCTTGCAATACAGCAGTTATATTAGAAAGCTTGTATGTAATCAGGGGAAAAATCCCAGTGTCTTGCTGTGTCACAGTAGGGTTGGAAGGTTGAACAGAAAATGTGAGTAGTCTGGAGGTATAGAGGGAGGTTCAGAGATTAGGCTAAGATGGGATCTGCAGGGGCAAAATCTCCTGTCTTGGCATGCTGGCCACACTTCTGTTGATGCGGTCTAGGATGTCATTTACCTTCTGTGCTGCAAGCACACACTGTTGGCTCATGTCCATCCACAAGCATCCCCATGTCCCTACAGGCCTGCTCTCAGTTTCATCATCCCCTGGCCTGTATTGATATTGCGGATTGTCTGAACCCAGGTGCGGGCCCTTGCACTTTGCCTTATCTAACTTCATAAGATTCCCTCAGTTCACCTCTCTAGCCTGTCCAGGTCCCTCTGAATGGCATCCTGTCCTTCAGACTTACGCACCTCATTCCTCAGCTTGGTATCATCTGCAAATTTGTTGAGGATGCACTCAATCTCGCTGTCAATATCATTGATGAAGTTATTGAACAGCTCTGCTCCCAATACAGATCCTTGAGGGACATCACTTGTCACCTGTCTCCATCTGGACACTGAGGCTTTGGATGCAATCATCCCACCAACTCCTTTTCCCCTGGACAGTTCACCAATCAAATCTGTATCTCTCCATCTTAGAGAGAAGGATGTTGTGGGGGACTATGTCAAAGACTTTACGAAAGTCCAGATAGATGGCATCTGTGGAAAGCCACTAGGTTGATGAGGCAGGACTTGCCTATGGTGAAGCTGTGCTGGCTGTTTTGAATCACCTTCCTATCCTCCATGTGTTCCAGTATAGATTCCAGGAGGATCTGTTCCATGGTCTTCCCAGGTGCAGAGGTGAGGCTGACAGGATGGTAATTTCCAGGTTCCTCTTTTTAATCCTTTTTATAGATGCCTGTAATGTTTCCCTTCCTTCAGTCTCCAGGGACTTCATCTGACTGCCAAGACTTTTCATATATTACGGAGAGTGGCTATTGCAAGTGCATCACCTGATTGCTTCAAAACTCTGGGATGCATCTCATTTGGTTTCATAGACTCATATATGTTGACGTTCATCAGGTGGTCCTGAACTTGACCTTCCCTTATGGTGGGAGGGACTTTACACTGCTGGTCTGCACCTAGTGGTCTATCAACTCAAGAGGGGGATGGAGCAAGACTGCCAGTGAAGACTGAGTTAAAAATATAAGTGAGTACTTCAGCCTCCTCCTCATCTGTTGACACCATCTCTCTATTCCCACTCCTCAGAGAAGTTATGTTTTCTTTAACCTTTCTGGTTACTGGACCTGTAGAAGTCCATTTTATTATTCTTTGTGTCCTTTGCCAGGTTCAGCTCTAGCTGTACCTCAGACTTCCTGACCTCATCTCTACACAACTTGACTGTGTTCCTATACTCCTCCCAGGTTACTTATTTGTCCCTGCTTTGGCTGTTTTTGTGGTTGCTTCTTGCTCTTTTTTGACCAGCAGGTCTCTATTCAGACATGCTGATCTCTTTCTATATCTCCCTAACCTGATTTCTTAAACATGGGGGTCAAGAGCTCTTGTGCTCTAATTCCTTGAAGGTCTGCTGGCTCTACTCTGCTCCCTTGTCCCTGAGGATACTTTACAATGGGGTCCTACTTATTAACTCTTTAAGGAGCTAGAAGTTTGTCTTCCTAAAATTTAGAATCCTGACTCTGCTCCTTTCCTGTCTTATATCCCTCAGGACTGCAAACTTCACCAGGCCATGATGACTGCAGCACAGGCTGCCCTCAATCTTGACATCAGTGAAGAGTTCCTTTACATTTGTGACCGTCAGGTCCAGTATTGCATTCTCTCTGGTAGGGCTGTCTATTATCTGGTGCAGAAAGTTGTAGTTGAGGCATTGCAGATGATTCCTTGATTGTCTACAGCTTGCTGTACTGTTTTTTTCCAGCAAATTCTGGGCTAGTTGAGGTCCTCCAGCAGGACAGGAGCTTGCTGGTGTGAAGCCTCCTGTAGTATGAGTAGGAAGGCTTTGTTGATGGGCTACCCTGGATCCAGCTTTTGACCCATTTATGGCAGTTCTTCAATGACACTTTCTCACATTGTATGCCTTTATTGACATAGAGGGCCTCCTTCCTGGCTTGCCCCTTCTGAACAGTTTGTAGCCACCAATAGCTATGCTCAAGTCACAGGATTCATTTCACTGAGTCCCAGTGATGGCCACTGGGTCATAGTTCTCTAACCTCACAGTAGCTTCCAGCTCTTCCTATTTGCTGCCCTTACTGCTTGTATGTGCATAGAGGCACTTCAGCTAGGCAGTTGGCTGCATCACTTTCTTAGAAGAACTCCCCTTAATTTCATTGAAGTATTTCATGGGACTTTTCTTGCTGGATTTTACTGCCTCAGGAGTCCCCACCGAGCCAATCCTCTGTTTAGCATACCAAACCTGATTTCTTCCTCCTTAACCCCACACATCTTGTTTAAAGCCCTATCATTGAGTCCCACTAGTTCCTAGTCAAGGACCCTCCCTCCTGTCTGAGAAAGGTGGCTCCTATCTGGTGCTAGCAAGGTTGATGCCACATAAGCTGACACATTATGAAAGAACCCAGAATTTTGAGAGAGATTTCACCCTACCAGCTTGCCCTGGCTGTGCAAANCTAGCCTGTCCAGGTCCCTCTGAATGGCATCCTGTCCTTCAGACTTACGCACCTCATTCCTCAGCTTGGTATCATCTGCAAATTTGTTGAGGATGCACTCAATCTCGCTGTCAATATCATTGATGAAGTTATTGAACAGCTCTGCTCCCAATACAGATCCTTGAGGGACATCACTTGTCACCTGTCTCCATCTGGACACTGAGGCTTTGGATGCAACCATCCCACCAACTCCTTTTCCCCTGGACAGTTCACCAATCAAATCTGTATCTCTCCATCTTAGAGAGAAGGATGTTGTGGGGGACTATGTCAAAGACTTTACGAAAGTCCAGATAGATGGCATCTGTGGAAAGCCACTAGGTTGATGAGGCAGGACTTGCCTATGGTGAAGCTGTGCTGGCTGTTTTGAATCACCTTCCTATCCTCCATGTGTTCCAGTATAGATTCCAGGAGGATCTGTTCCATGGTCTTCCCAGGTGCAGAGGTGAGGCTGACAGGATGGTAATTTCCAGGTTCCTCTTTTTAATCCTTTTTATAGATGCCTGTAATGTTTCCCTTCCTTCAGTCTCCAGGGACTTCATCTGACTGCCAAGACTTTTCATATATTACGGAGAGTGGCTATTGCAAGTGCATCACCTGATTGCTTCAAAACTCTGGGATGCATCTCATTTGGTTTCATAGACTCATATATGTTGACGTTCATCAGGTGGTCCTGAACTTGACCTTCCCTTATGGTGGGAGGGACTTTACACTGCTGGTCTGCACCTAGTGGTCTATCAACTCAAGAGGGGGATGGAGCAAGACTGCCAGTGAAGACTGAGTTAAAAATATAAGTGAGTACTTCAGCCTCCTCCTCATCTGTTGACACCATCTCTCTATTCCCACTCCTCAGAGAAGTTATGTTTTCTTTAACCTTTCTGGTTACTGGACCTGTAGAAGTCCATTTTATTATTCTTTGTGTCCTTTGCCAGGTTCAGCTCTAGCTGTACCTCAGACTTCCTGACCTCATCTCTACACAACTTGACTGTGTTCCTATACTCCTCCCAGGTTACTTATTTGTCCCTGCTTTGGCTGTTTTTGTGGTTGCTTCTTGCTCTTTTTTGACCAGCAGGTCTCTATTCAGACATGCTGATCTCTTTCTATATCTCCCTAACCTGATTTCTTAAACATGGGGGTCAAGAGCTCTTGTGCTCTAATTCCTTGAAGGTCTGCTGGCTCTACTCTGCTCCCTTGTCCCTGAGGATACTTTACAATGGGGTCCTACTTATTAACTCTTTAAGGAGCTAGAAGTTTGTCTTCCTAAAATTTAGAATCCTGACTCTGCTCCTTTCCTGTCTTATATCCCTCAGGACTGCAAACTTCACCAGGCCATGATGACTGCAGCACAGGCTGCCCTCAATCTTGACATCAGTGAAGAGTTCCTTTACATTTGTGACCGTCAGGTCCAGTATTGCATTCTCTCTGGTAGGGCTGTCTATTATCTGGTGCAGAAAGTTGTAGTTGAGGCATTGCAGATGATTCCTTGATTGTCTACAGCTTGCTGTACTGTTTTTTTCCAGCAAATTCTGGGCTAGTTGAGGTCCTCCAGCAGGACAGGAGCTTGCTGGTGTGAAGCCTCCTGTAGTATGAGTAGGAAGGCTTTGTTGATGGGCTACCCTGGATCCAGCTTTTGACCCATTTATGGCAGTTCTTCAATGACACTTTCTCACATTGTATGCCTTTATTGACATAGAGGGCCTCCTTCCTGGCTTGCCCCTTCTGAACAGTTTGTAGCCACCAATAGCTATGCTCAAGTCACAGGATTCATTTCACTGAGTCCCAGTGATGGCCACTGGGTCATAGTTCTCTAACCTCACAGTAGCTTCCAGCTCTTCCTATTTGCTGCCCTTACTGCTTGTATGTGCATAGAGGCACTTCAGCTAGGCAGTTGGCTGCATCACTTTCTTAGAAGAACTCCCCTTAATTTCATTGAAGTATTTCATGGGACTTTTCTTGCTGGATTTTACTGCCTCAGGAGTCCCCACCGAGCCAATCCTCTGTTTAGCATACCAAACCTGATTTCTTCCTCCTTAACCCCACACATCTTGTTTAAAGCCCTATCATTGAGTCCCACTAGTTCCTAGTCAAGGACCCTCCCTCCTGTCTGAGAAAGGTGGCTCCTATCTGGTGCTAGCAAGGTTGATGCCACATAAGCTGACACATTATGAAAGAACCCAGAATTTTGAGAGAGATTTCACCCTACCAGCTTGCCCTGGCTGTGCAAACTGCTGCACAAACTGTTGTGCCATGCCCTCCCTGCCATGCCATGCCCTTCCTGCCATGCCACGCTCTGTTTGCCCATCCTGTTTGCTAGCGCTCTGGGTGTCTGGTGCTGCCTAGGGGCATTTAAATAGCTCACACTGGGTTAGAGCAACACCCTGTAGCTCTCCAGTGCTTTGCTGATGGTTCCTGCCCGGGGCTGCATGCTCAAAACTCTGCCTACCTGTTGCCAGAAAAGTCTCTTGTCTAGCTCAGTTAGCTCTGTCACGCAACCCTTAGTGATGCTGCTTCTGAGGTGTTGCCTTGACCACTTCGAAAAGGGTCCCACACAGTGTAAAGGCTGGTTAAGGACATAGAAATAGCAAAATGGAAGAATGAATGTAAAGCTGAACTTGCTAATTTTGAGTCCTGTATCATCTGCATCCTAGCTTTGTGTATTGTTAAATGTCAGAGGGCAGAAGATCATAGAATCATAGAATCAACCAGGTTGGAAGAGACCTTCAAGATCATCCAGTCCAACCTATCACCCAGCTCTAGCCAATCAGCTAATCCATGGCACTAAGTGCCTCAGCCAGCCTTCTTTTTGAACGTTTCCAGGGATGGCAACTCCACCACCTCCCTGGGCAGCCCATTCCAATGGCAAATCACTCTTTCTGTCAAGAACTTCCTCCCAATATCCAGCCCATACCTCTCCTGGCACAACTTGAGACTGTGTCCCCTTGTCCTGTTGCTGGTTGCCTGGGAGAAGATACCAACCCCCACCTGGCTACAACCTCCCTTCTTTCCTGAAAAGACCTGCTAGTTGACACAGAACAAGCTGAAGCCCAGTTAATAAAGTTTGCTGTGAATGTACACTTGCTGAGAATTGTACATAAATATTGTGTATCTCCTTCACCTTGTCAAATGCTTTGACAGTGCCAAACTGCACAAGTGAGTACCAAAATATGTAACCAGTTTTACAAATGAGTAAGGTTAACAGGATCTCCCCTACAGAGAAACAATTTCCCTTTTATAGACCCCACCTGAAGCGGGTGAGTGCTGCATGGACATACTCTTTTCAGTCTGCAGCCAACATTTAAGCAATAATTGAAAGTGGCAGTTTTATGACAGATCTTAGTAAATCATGAAACAATTGGAGGGATCCTTTTCTCCTTTCATAAGTGACATACACATACAGGCAATTCACAGATGCAGAACAAAGGAAAGACTCTTTTCAAAGAGCAGTGTGGTCTAAAGATATGACCAATGCTTGAAAATATTAGAAATTTAAATCAAAATGTCTTTTCCAGGTTAACACTTCTGATCTCTCAAATACCAGCATTAAATAAAGTGTTAATGACAGTTGACACAGTCAACCTTCCTGGGCGGCTAGTAACGTCTTACCTCACAGAGCTATAATCTCTCTACATTTCAATTTGCAGTCTTATGCAGAGCTTAGTTAAAGAGATACATGTGTTGTTACTACATTCGGGTCAAACCCTCCTACTATTAAATACAAAAGCAATTTTAAAAGCAGTGATATAGCTGAGATACAAGCCCATAAAACAGAAGAATTCCCAGTTAAATCTATGACTGCCCCCTCTGCTCAGCACTGTTGTGTCTAAACATTTCAGCCCACAGGGACCTATAAAAGAAATTCTCTGCAGTAGATGATATTACACGATCCATGTGGTCATTTGTAAATGCTGTAGTACATATAATGCACCAAGGAATTCACTGAGGTTTTTATATTAGTATCTTGTTTGGTTTGGTTTTCCCAGTTGCACAGTAATGGATCTCCATAGATTGGATTTTTATTAGATTACTACGCTGTCCTTTTAAAGAGGTGGTCCCCTCTAGAGATTGTGGAAAAACAATTTATAGAAGATAATCTAGCCCAAACACCTTCTGGGATCAGAATGAAAGAGAAGGACAAAGTCCTCATTTAATTCTACATCCTTAGGACATCACAGCTAAATCCTTGTCAGCTAAATCAAGGATTCCCAGTCACGGCAACAATCTCAGTTTTGGGCTTCTCTAAAATTATGAAATGAAACAAAGCATAAAAGTGCATGGTGTTTGTAGAAATGAATCTGCAAAGTTATGAATAAATCTGATTGCACTTAGACATTTCCCTGTGGAAAAGTCTCTTTTTAATTTTTTTTTTTGGTAAATGGAAATTAATGACTGCTTTCCTGGGAAAAAAAGAGAAACAGACAACTGTAGATCTCAAATTAACATTTGGAGTATGTTAGTTGCATGTTTTTTTTCCTTTTGACAAAAAAAAGTAAGTTTTTTTTCCAATAGAGGAAAACAACTCACAGTAAGTACTAGCACAAGCTAACAGCTATTGGCATGGAATAGAACAGCTGCCACTGAAGCCAGTGACCTATGGCACGTCCACAGGAGCATTCAGAAACAGAAGCACTGCTCAAGGAACCATGCTTGTAAAACTAAGGGAAAGCAGATTTCTATAGCTCTATACCAACAGAAAATTACCCTTCTACCTGTTGGTTTGCTTTTCAGATGGATCCAAAGGCCTGTGCATTCCTCACTTTTCTTTCTGTGCCTACAGTCAAGGTTTAGCAGTCCCATAGAGGTAATACGATGTTGCCTTTTAAATTCTCCTTTTATTTCTATAATCACAAACATTTAATTATGCTATAACCAAGCCAGTATTTAAGCATGTAATAGGTATATAATGTTCCCTGAAACAAAAGATTTGAAGTCATATAATGACATTGCACAGTATGTAGCTTTCACATTGTTACTCACATTTGCTGCCTAGAACAGTTTTGTTCCCTATGCCCTCTGACTCACACTTTGTGACATAACAGTAAAGAGACTTACTACTTTATGGAGAACAGTCGTCGTGGCAGACAAGCAGGGGTCTTTTCCTCCTCAAACACTTTTCAGCATGACACAAGTGTTAGTTTTGTATGAGCCTTGTAGAGATTGTGCAGCACCTGGCTGCACACTCGGGAGGAATGTGCCTCAGTTTACAGAAGGCTGAGCAGAAGCCCTGTGTGTGCAACGCTATCTGGGGATGCACCTTTGGGCTGAATTGCGTCGTATCTCTTCCTCCATCCCAGCACTGCTTTGTATACCTTCCTCATCACCAGACAAGCTGACATGCAATAACTGACTGTGCAAACCCTATAGAGGGCTTGTCTGTGATTTTTGTAACTATAGGTGTGTATAGGAGGTGGAAAAATACTTTACTGATCAATTACTGTAGGTGCTGAGATTTAACAGACTGTGCATTTTAATACTCAAGCAAATTTGCAGTGTCCAATTACAGTCTCACTGGCACATATAAAGCATTTCTGCATGGCCACATTGAAGAGCTGTGTGAAATATTGAAGTTTTTCTCATTCAAGGGTTTCCCTAAGAAGAGCTATGATGCAAACTCATGTCTCACTTTGATAGTGGTTTCAAATAGCTAATTGTACAATATTACAAACAAAATGATTCAGGTAAAGGATAATGAACCTCTTTTGGTGTGAAAGAAGATGTTAAATGTTTTTGAGGTTTTTAAGTACTATATCAGTTTTTGCAGTACATTTAAAAAAAATTCTTCTTTTAAAATGATATGATTAATGCAAGGTACTGAGCAATACTAGAATGACAACTTGCTGGATAAGGATTTGGCTGGATGGTCACACTCAGAGTTGTGGTCAACTGCTCAGTGTTTGAATCAAGACCAATCACAAGTGGTGTCCATCAGGAGTAGAATCATAGAATCAACCAGGTTGGAAGAGACCTCTATCATCCCGTCCAACCTATCACCCAGCTCTAGCTAATCAGCTAATCCATGGCACTAAGTGCCTCAGCCAGCCTTCTTTTTGAACGTTTCCAGGGATGGCAACTCCACCACCTCCCTGGGCAGCCCATTCCAATGGCAAATCACTCTTTCTGTCAAGAACTTCCTCCCAATATCCAGCCCATACCTCTCCTGGCACAACTTGAGACTGTGTCCCCTTGTCCTGTTGTTGGTTGCCTGGGAGAAGAGACCAACCCCCACCTGGCTACAGCCTCCCTTCAAGAGGGAGACATTGCTGTTGTAGACAGCAATGAGCTCACCCCTGAACCTCCTTTTCTCCAGGCTGAACAGTCTCAGCTCCCTCAGCCTCTCCTAATAGGCCTTGTGTTCCAGGCCTCTCACCAGCTTCGTGCTACTTTAACATCTTTGTTGATGACATTGACAGTGGAATTGATTGCATCCACAGCAAGTTTGGGGATGAGACCAAGCTGTGTTGTCTGGTTGAGACACTGCACAGAAAGGATGCCATCCAGAGGGACTTGGACAGGCTTGATATGGGACCAAGCCACCCTTATGAAGTTCAAGAACACCTGGGTCAGGGCGATCCCAAGCACAAATATAGGCTGGGCAGGGAGCGGCTTGAGAGCAGTCTCAAGGAGAAGCATCTGGGGGTGTGAGTTGATAAAAAACTCAACATGAGCTGGCAATGTGTGCTTGCAGCCCAGAAGGGTTGCACCAAAGAAAGCATGACTACCAGGAGAAGGGAGGTGATTCTCCCCCTCTACTCTGCTCTTGTGAGACTCCACTGGGAGTACTGCATCCTGTTCTGGTGTTCCCCACATAAGAAGGACAATCAAATTGCTGGAGTGAGTCCAGAGGAGGGCCACAAAAATAATCTGAGAGCTGAAGCACCTCCACTGTGGCACAGGCTATGAGAGCTGGGTTGTTCAGCCTCGAGAAAAGGTTCCCTGGGGACCTTATAGCAGCCATCCAGTACCATAAGGGGGCCTACAAAAGGGTGGGGAGGGACTTTTTATGAGACCTTATTGTGATAGGACAAGGAGGAATGGATTGAGGAGGATAGATTTAGACTAGGTATTAGGAAGAAATTCTTTACAGTGAGGGTGGTGAGACACTGCAGCAGATTGCCCAGGGAGGATGTGGATGCCCCTCTGTGGAGGTGTTCAAATCCAGGCTGAATGGGGCCTTGAACAACCTAGTCTAGTGGAAGGTGTCCCTCCCATGGCAGGAGGGTTTGAGCCAGGTGATCTTTGAAGTCGCTTCCATCCCAAACCATTCTATGATTCTAGGATAGGGTTCTTTGATATCATAGTTCTATCATTCTATGAATATATATGTTATCAAAGTTAATCCAGATTTTCTATGCATTTTGTTCCAAATAATTATGATTTCTTCATTTAACAATGGAGAGTACTCATCATCTTCTGTAGCATCTCATTATTAAGAACTTATCAAATACTTGCTCCCACATCTGAATCATAGAATCATAGAATCATAGAATGGTTTAGGTTGGAAGGGACCTCAAGGATCATCCAGCTCCAACCCCCTGCCATAGGCAGGGACACCTCCCACTAGAGCAGGTTGCTCAAGGCCTCATCCAGCCTGGCTTTAAACACCTCCAGGGAGGAAGCATCCACAACCTCCCTTGGCAACCTGTTCCAGTGTCTTACCACCCTCACTGTAAAGAACTTCCTCCTAACATCCAGTCTAAATCTCCCCTCCTCCAGCTTAAACCCATTCCCCATCATCCTGACATTACTAGACCTTGTAAATAGTCCCTCCCCAGCCTTCCTGTAAGCTCCCTTCAGATACTGGATCTTTTTGAAGTTAGCAAATGATTTTAGAATGGAGTTCCAGGAGCAGAATCATTAGGAACAATATGACCAGCTGTTGGCAAATCTTTTCTCTTAATGATGACCACTAACTAAACAGATACTATTTAATCATGAGCTTAAATAACATTGGTTGATGGTGCTGTTGATTACGAGTGAAAAACCGAAATGGTAAACAAGAGTCAGATCACTAGAAACAGTTGAGAGAGTTTGGTGACTGCATTTTACTTGAAAACGTTGTCTTTTGAAACTTGAGCTGAGTAGGGAAACTGTATAAATACAAATTCACTTCATTAGTATATAGGTTTAATTTGGTCCATACCATAGTTTCCTTGCAGTGTATTATCCAGTAAATGAGAAGACTGAGTATCAGCTCTATAATCTGTGATTTTTGGCCTGTGCAAAAGAACTTTTTTTTCATGAAGGATCATATTTATTAAAAACACAGCAGTCAGTGGATTTTAAAACAAAATGTTCCATTTTCTCATTCTGATTAAAAAAAAAAAAATGCAGAAACAGACTTCCAGTGTTACTTGTAAATGTGGCAAATTCAGTCCTGCAATGAATTCAAACCTGTACATTTCATAAAGGCTACTTAGGGACAAGATAGTTTTAGATCTAAGAAACATGTAAAAAATGACTCATTGTTAATAGGGTGAGCTCTTTGCATTTGGATTAGGGTTAACTGACAGTATCCAGTCACCTTTTATTCTCAGAGATTCCACCAGAGAAATGCTTTGTGCTGGCCTGAAAAAGAAAGAATTAGGTGTTCCATTTATACTATTGATCTTAATAACCTCATCTCATAAATACCTGCTTTATGACATCAATAAAAAGAGAATAGCAGCAACTCCTAACAATAGAAATTGTTACTTTGTAATTCAAGCATTTCATTGAGCATCTCAAAGAGACTCCATAGTGGTACAGTAGAGATGTTTTATTACCAGTTTTTAAATATGTGCACAAAGAGACCATTTTTTTTTTTAAACAAGTGAAGATTCTAATTAATTGAGCACACTATAGCTTCTAGGTCCCACAGTTATCACTGTTCTTCTTTTTCATCTCTTATCCTCCCCCTATTCTTCATCTCACATATTAAAAGAAGCATATTCCTTTAAGGGTGTTGGTGGGTGTAGGACTAATTTGTCATTGGGCTGAATTGGATAAAATGAAACAGAGATAATTTTACACAAGGGTCTTACTTCCCTGTTATCCTGCATTAGCAAGCTGCAGATGGAAATTATCTACTCTTAGGGGTGGACTGAGAAATATTCCAAATAGAACCATTCTCGCTTTCCATAGACACCTTCCTGCAGCTGAGCCAGGCCAGGACTGTCTCTGGAACTCTCATCCACCAAAGTCATCACCAGGAGGAAGTAGATGTGGCTCTTCTTGTCTCAACTGAAATCTCCCTCGAAAGCTGAGATCCTTTCACCTTGCACCTCAGGCAGAGGAAGGAAACAATGAGAAATTAAACAACAGAAGAGGAAGCAGAGCCTTCCCTGCAACAGAAGATTACACGCTCATTACGCAGGCAGTGTCCACATTACTGCACCTGAGAAGGGATAAACTACCTAGTACATCTGGTGGAATAGAAGTCTCAGATCAGTCCCAGATGTTTCACAGTGCAGACAGCAGGCTACAGGTTACCTGAGAAATAAATGTGGACTGATCCTGATCGCTGATCCTACATATTGATTTAGGTAAATTTTTAGATATAACTTTGTGTAGACATATTCTTCCTGGTGAATAATAGAATCAACCAGGTTGGAAGAGACCTCCAAGATCATCCAGTCCAACCTATCACCAAGCCCTGTAGTAGTGTCCTTCCAAAAGACTTGATTTTTTTAATTCTTGAGGCAAGTAAAATGTGTTTTGTTTCCCATTGTCTTAATCAGTTCTTGCAGACAACCATCACATAGAATAGAATAGTTTAGAATAGCATAAGAATAGAATAGGTTTAGTTCCTATTGGAAGATATATACAATGGTCACTTAGTACAACAGTTTGCCTACTTTTGTGCTGGTCAAAAGTTAAAGTATATTATTAAAGGCATTGACCAAATGCCTTTTGGCAACCATCCTCACTCAAGCATTGAATATTTGAACGTTTGAAGATGGACATTCAAAAACCCAAGACTGCCTACTTTTTATTACAGTATTTTGCCCATTAGAATTAGCCTGGGATTCTTTCAGATGAGCAATGTCTCAGTATTTAATGATAATTCTTTTTTTTTCCTGTGAAAATCTAATGGGTACATTACAGGCATGTAACATCTACAAATTACAAATCTTGTTTTATTAAAAATTGTAGAACAATAGTGTGGACTAGAGGAGAAAAAAAAATGCCAAATATTCAGTATTGAACTTCTGCATCCTGTACAAGAAATTCCTTGCAGACCTAAATGGTTGTTGTTTTAATTGCCCTTGTTTGGAATTTTTAAGAACCCTTTGTATTAATAGATTAAAAGTGTAAAGCCCCTAAATCTGGGTCTTTGCTCCTCTAAATTCTACCATTTTATTTCATGTCAGAAATTAATAGAGCTATCTTGGTCAGCTGAAACCCCTGTAAATATATTTTGTCTTCATTGTGCTACAATTGCTAACAATTGGACTAGAAATATTTAATTTGTTTTCAACTCTTAGAAATCCGATCACATTGTCATTCCTCAGACTGTGATGCCACTGAGTGTGTGATACATCACCAGAAAACAAAGTCACTTCTTTTTTCCTACTCCAATGATTTAAACATATTGCAAAAAGGTATACTGATACTTGGATATGTATCTTAAAATTGCCTTAAAATACATGGCTAACTTAAAATCCTTGTCCAACCTACAAACAAATCTCCAACAGGAAATTTGAGAGAACCTAGCATTGAGTTTTCAAGTGCTCAGCACCTTTAACGAGAGCCATGTTTTTAGTAGTACCTGAAAAATCATAATGAAGCACCAATTTTAAGAGAATTTAGATACTGTTTGTGCTCCAAAATAAACTCAATGTGTTGGAGGTTGAGCTCTCTGAAAGCTTGTCCCTAGCTTTGGGTGCTACTCACTCACAAGCTGCTTCTCAAGCACTCTTAAAACCGGTGCTGGAGAGCTTTAATAGTCTGGAAGAGGTTTGTGAGCTCTTTAGATCTGCAAATAAATGCAAATGGAGATTTTTTTCTTTTTTTAAACCCGTGGAATACTTAATGAACCAAATTATTTCCTTTCAAGTGTGATAGTAGCACTGAAAGATATGATGATATGACGTTTTATAGTCTCAGATTTCCTGGTTACAAGTCTGTCACAGGCTCCTTATTGAACAATAAACCACTCCTGTTTTACATTCCTGTAAAACAAAAAATCCAGCAGTAGACTTATATGGAGACATCCTTTTGGGATGAACACTGGCTTTAAAAAACATCTTCATGTGCAAATGGGTGGCATTATTGCTCTGTGAAGACATGACCTACTGAGAAGTATCAAACTAAAATGTCATAGCAATTGTGATCAGCTTCTAGAAGTCAAATTATGCTAGGAAATTATGGTATGAAAGAGAAAAGGTATTATTTTCTGCTTTAGCATACTGAATCATCAAAACCTTTAACTAGGTACCTACCTTTCAGCGTGTGGTCTTTCTCAAGCTGGTGGACTGATTTCCATGTTGGGAAAGTATGAGTATGTATGAATCATTTTCACACATGGACTAATAAAAATATTCAGCTCCCTAATCTTAGCAGGTCATTTGTAGGACCAAAATTATCTGTTTAGCTTCCTTGTAAGGTCAATTGGAAAAGTCTGGTTCATCCAGAATATGAGCCAAAGATTTGAGATGTTGAGGAAAGAGCCACAGAGGACCAGCCTTTACCAAGCAACAAACAGTTTCTAATTTTCTGCTGTTTTCTGGACTGAGGATGGCTGTTTTGTGAGGTCATAGACATCTTTCTTTACTTATAATGCAGAGCATGAATTATGCTTCTGGGAGTAGGCATTTAACAGTCATGTTTCTTAGACTGCTTCTGCCACAAGACACCTGAAATTCTTCTTTTCTAAATATATTTTGATTGAAAGCAGCTGGGCTTTGTCCAGAACTCACTCTGGTAGCTCTGTAGGTAGCAAATGGATGGGAATTCTCTGGCTAAAATTTACACTTAATAGTTCACTAGTTTAAATTTCATCATTAACCTTACAATGATCTGTAATTCAGTAGTTAAACCCAAGGTTTATCAAGAAAAAGATGTGGGTAGCACAATCAACACTGGTCAGGCCACATCCTAAGTACTGTGTCCATTTTTGGGCCACTCAATTCAAGAGAGATATTGACATACTGGGATCTGCCCAGAGAAGGGAGATGAAGCTGGTGAAGGGCCTGGAACACAAACCCTATGAGGAGAGGCTGAGGGAGCTGGGGTTGTTTAGCCTGGAGAAGAGGAGGCTCAGGGGTGACCTCATTGCTGTCTACAACTACCTGAAAGGAGGCTGTAGCCAGGTGGGGGTTGGTCTCTTCTGCCAGGCAACCAACAACAGGACAAGGGGACACAGTCTCAAGTTGTGCCAGGAGAGGTACAGGCTGGATATTGGGAGGAAGTTCTTGACAGAAAGAGTGATTTGCCATTGGAATGGGCTGCCCAGGGAGGTGGTGGAGTCACCATCCCTGGAGGTGTTAAAGAAAAGCCTGGCTGAGGCACTTAGTGCTATGGTCTAGTTGGCTGTCTAGGGCTGGGTGCTAGGTTGGACTGGATGATCTTGGAGGTCTCTTCCAACCTGGTTGATTCCATGATTCTATGATCAGAGGTTATTCTGTTAATTCTAGAATGAAGATGTGTGGAACTATGTTAGGATAATGAAATCCCAAATATTTCTTTTGAATAGTTTCAATGTGATTAAGTTGATTTTAAATAATCACTTGAGACATTAATTGGAATTAATGGATGTTTCTAAGCAGTATTTATAACCAGGGCAGCTCAATAATGTTATTTTCTAACTCTAACAGAAACTATTTCCTTGCAAGGACTCATTTGCTTATTGATATTATAATGTTGCTAAACCCAGAGAACTCCCCATTTATCCCACAGGACCCAGCATCTCTGTGGTGGTTTGGATGTTACCCGCCCTACCCCAACTTTGTGAATCACCCAGACTAGATTCAGCCAGCTCTGGAAATTTGAATGAAGCTTATATTTACAGCTAGCACAATATACAAGCAGATATTCACAGTGTATACATTTATATACAGAAATACGCAAAGTAAAAGGTAATACCAAAACACAACAGCCCTCCCAGAAACCTGAGTCCCCAGGAGGGGCTCCCAATTGCCCTTCCACCTTCTCCCACCCCTCTACCTTACACCAGACATTGCCTTGTGCCCAAGGAAGAATAGAGGGTCGGCCAGGGGGGTTAGGAAGCAAGTGGGTTAATCAGAGAGATGGAAAGTGAGGTTAGAGAGAAATGCAGCCCAGAGTATGGACAAAGAGTGACTCCCTTATCTATGTTTGGATTCTTGCTCTTATACTTCTCAGCAAGCCTACGAGTGAAGTAGACATCACCACTGTTTCCCTTTCACAGCCTATGATCTAATCTTTCTCNATATATTTTTCTGGAGGAGAGAAAAGGCCTGTCTCAGATATATAAAGCTTTAGGTTATTGTTTTTAATCAATAAATACCCATCTGCCTGTCTACCTTTCCATCTATTTATCAGTTATGCACTGATACTTCTCATAATATCTGAATGCTTTCTACTTAAAATCATTGAGTTAAAATTTCTGGTAGACATCCTTTAAAGGGCCAAACCTAAATTTCAGGGTTATTTTTAGATCTATTTATTATTTTATTACGACATCATAGATTCCTCCAAAGATTTTATTTTTTGAGGAAATTCAATAATCTTTGTAAGGTAGTTGGGAGGAAACCTCGACAGTGTTTTAGAATATGTCTTGACATCTATGCCAATGACTTCAAGACTTTAAAATAGTTTGTTTCTGCAGAAAGGTTTATGATACAATGGTCCTCAGACTGCAGCATGCCAGAAGTTTGACTGGTCCCCACCTCTTCAGAATTCTGAAAACATTTTATTTTGTTTATTTTATTATGCTTCTGTTGTATGCAAGGCAGTAAGCCAATGAGGATGGACCCAACAAAAGAAGTAGGGCCAGACAATATATGACTGCAGCCTTAGTGCCTGCATCACCTTGAGGCAGAATCTGATAGGCATCAGGAATGGTGTGGCCAGCAGGAGCAGGGAGGTCATTCTGCCCCTGTACTCTGCACTGGTTAGACCACACCTTGAGTACTGTGTCCAGTTCTGGGCCCCACAGTTTAAGAGGGACATTGAGATGCTTGAGCGTGTCCAGAGAAGGGCAACGAGACTGGTAAGAGGCCTCGAGCACAAACCCTATGAGGAGAGGCTGAGGGAGCTGAGATTGTTTAGCCTGGAGAAGAGGAGGCTCAGAGGAGACCTCATTGCTGTCTACAACTACCTGAAGGGAGGTTGTAGCCAGGAGGAGGTTGCTGTCTTCTCTCAGGCAGCCAGCACCAGAACAAGAGGACACAGCCTCAAGCTACGCCAAGGGAAATTTAGGCTTGAGGTGAGGAGAAAGTTCTTCCCTGAGAGAGTCATTGGACACTGGAATGGGCTGCCCAGGGAGGTGGTGGAGTCGCTGTCCCTGGAGCTGTTCAAGGCAGGATTGGACGTGGCACTTGGTGCCATGGTCTAGCCTTGAACTCTGTGGTAACGGCTTGGACTTGATGATCTATGAGGTCTCTTCGAACCTTGGTGATACTGTGATACTGTGATACTGTGATAGTCCTTCTCTCAGGAGGAGTGGCATGCAGTTGGGCTCACATGAATGCAGGAGGTATCATGGTATGATCCACACTGGTTTCCACAGGTTTTGGATCCAGCCCTTATTCCATAGCTGAGTACTATTTCCTGCCTTCTCATTATTATATTAGATTTCCTGCTGGAAGCAGCTGTCCCTAAAATACCTATTCTTGCAAAAGTTAGCAGCAACAGTCATATTGTAGAGAGAACAAAAATGGCTTACAAAGGTATGTTCATGGTATTGGCTGGTACGAATCATCATAGTTTCATTCCACTCAGCACAGCTGTGGTGATTACCACACTGCAGATCTGTTTTTCAGGAGTTTTTTCCTCTCGAGATCATACTTATTCACTTAAGTTGAAAGTGAGCAGGGATTTTCTCCTTTAAATAGAAACCTCACAGATCTCATCAATCTAAACTCAACAAAGGAGAGAAGTCCTACTGAAAACCCCTCATAGTTGGCAAAATAGTTTTTAGCAAGGAAACAGAGAAATTCCCTCATCTCTTCTCCATCACCGCTGCCTCTAATCACAGTGGAAAATATCCTGGAGAAGGCAAAGGCATTCCTCAGCTCACACAAGGTAGTTTTGTTTCCCTGCTGGCTGCATTTCTGCAGAAATTAAAATTGTGCCCCTTAGTAGTCCACCCTGGAAAAAAAAAAAAAAAAAGGAAAAAAACGATTGCTTTGATGTGCAATTGGATCCTATTCTGTCTGGGATCCTGATGTGCCTGTTGAAAGGGGATAAAACCTCTGGGGAGTGTGGCAGAAGAAACAATTCCAGAGCAGAATCAACACACCTATTCTCCCTTGCTGCTGCATTTTTCCAGCAAGAGCAGGGTCGTTCACTACTCAAATGTCTGATTACTCTGAATATAACAAAAGGTTTAGTTTCCTTGGGAGTCCAAATAGCCAAGTATGTGGCTGCATGTGCTGTTCTTACTCATAAATGCAAATGCTAACCTATAAATCTTTCTTTTTACAGTACTGTAATAACATTGTATCTATTTAGCCTAGTACAATACCATCACAATAGCTTTTTCATTGTGCTGCATTCATATTAGACTAATATAATGAGATGCTACCACAATACCATGAAATAAAACGATGTTCTTGACGTATTTCCAAAACATTTGAACACTGTTTCCAAATCGACCTTGTGAATAAATTAAATAAGAGCTTGCAAAAACGTCCTCTAGCATTTTCAGAATGTATGCAAATGCAAGCTTGAATGTTTACATGTTTTTTATAGTGTCTGGGATTATGCAGCGTATTTGTGCACATGAGTGTTGTCTCTGGGTGTATTTGTCATTTGTGCTCAGTGGCTTGCACAGAATTCTAGCATGATTTGCCCTTCAAGTTGTCCAATTCTTCCTCCTCTCTCTGATGACCTGCATATTAAACTTCTCTTCTGTAAGACTTCAGATTTCACTGGCCCTTTCCATTTGTCATATGAATTATAGTCACTCAGAAACCTTTCAGTACTGTTGTGTTCAGTGCCTACCCTGACATCGTTCTCTGAACCATCCAGTGTTGCTGACTGCAGATTTATAAAGGATACTTCCTTCAAAGGATCAATATACCTATGTATCAAAATACAGCTGAATAGTCTATATGAGTCCTTTGAGAGGCAGTCCTTTAGGGGCAAAGAATTCCAGGGTGGCTTGACATTCGTCAAGAAGAAAGTGTCAAAGACACAGAAACAGGATATCCTCATGTGCCAAAAGACCAGCAGGAGGCTAAGAAGACCAACCAGGCTGAACAGAGAACTTCACCTGCAACTTAGGGAAAAAAAGGACAGTTTGTGGCATCTGGAAGAAGGGACAGGCCACTCATGAGGTCTAAAAGATGTGAGGCTGTATAGGGAGAAAATTAGAAAGGCCAAAGATAACTAGAACTTACTCTGGCTTCAATTATTAGAGACAGCAAGAAATATTTCTACAACTAGATTAGCAACAAAATGAGGACTAAGGAGAATTTCTATCCTTTAGTGGATGCAGAGAAAAACAGTGACCAAGCACAAGGGAAAGGCCGAGGTACTTAATGCCTTTGTTGCCTCATTTTTTTGTAACAGAACTAGGCATTTTCTGAGTGCTCAGCCACCTGAGCAGGAAGATAGGGAAGGAGAACAGAATGAAACCCTGTTATCCAAGAGGAAACGCTTATTGACTTGCTACACTATTTGGACCACACAACTCTATGGGGACAGATGGGATCCAGCCAAGAATACCCAGCGAGTTGGCAGAGGTGCTCACCAAGCTATTTTCCATCATTTATCAGCAGTCCTCACTAACTAGATAGATTCCAGCTAACTAGAGGTTAGCAAATATGATGGCCATCTACAGAAAGGGCTGGAAGGAGGAAATACAGACCTGTCAGTCTGACCTCAATGCCAGGGAATGTAATGGAGCAGAACATCCTGAGTGCCACTGCATAGCTGCTGCAGGACAACCAGGAGATCAGGCCCAGTTATTATGGATTCATGAAAGGTAAGTCTTTCTTGACTAATCTGATCTCCTCCTATGACAAGGTAATCTGCTTAGTGGGTGAGGAAAGGCTGTGGACATAACCTACATGAACTTTAGTATAGCCTTTGATACCATGTCCCACAGCATCCTCTTGGAGAATATACCTGTTCATGTCTTGGATGGGGATACCCTTTGCTGGGTAAAAAACTAGCTGGATGTCTGTGCCCAAAGAGGGGTGTGAATGGAGTTAAATCCAGATAGTAATTGGTCAAAAGTGAGGTTTCCCAGAGATCAATACTGGGGCCAGTTCCTTTTAATATCTTTATCAGTGATTTAGAAGAGGGAATTGAGTGCATCCTTGGTAAGTTTGCAGACTACGCTAAGCTGGGAGGGTGTGCTCATCTGCTTGAGGGCAGAAAGGCTCTACAGAGGAGCATAGACAGGCTTGATTGATAGGCTGAGGGCAATTGTATGAGATTCAACAAGGACAAGTGCACTTGTGTCATAACAACCCCACACAGTGCTACAGTCTTGAGGAAGAGTGGCTGGAAATCTGCCTGGCAGAAATGGAATTGGGGGTGTTGGTTAACAGTTAGCTGAATATAAGCCAACACGTCACACATAAACACGAGGAAAAAAAAGTCACTGTGAGGGTGACAGAATGCTGGAACAGGCTGCCTTTTGGGGGCGTGGTCTCTTCTTCTCTGGAGATATTCACATCCTGCCTGGATGCACTCTTGTCTGATCTACTTTAGGTGATCCTGCTCTGGCAGAGGGTTTGACTAGATGATCTTTTGAGCTCCCTTCCAACCCCTAACATTCTGTGGTTCTGCATGTCCAGGTGACCAAGAAACCAAATGGCAACCTGGTCTGTATCAAGAGTAGTGTGGGTAGGAGGACTAGACAGAATGATTGCATCCCTGTATTTGGCCTGGTGAGACTGAAACTTGAGTACTGTGTTCAGTTTTGGGACCCTCACTACAAGAAAGACATCAAGGTATGGGAGTAGGTCCAGAAGCAGCAGCCCAGAGAAGTGGTTGAATCCTCATCCCTGGAGATATTTAAAAGATGAGTAGATGTGGCACTTAGTGGCATGGTTTAGTGTTGGACCTGGTATTGTTAGGCTAATGGTCTTAAAGGTCTTTTCCAGCCTAAATAACTTTGCAATTCTATATATGCTTGTGGTTCTTATGCTGGAAAGATGGTTCAGAGTATTGGAGTAAGACTGAAAACTGGAATGAAGGCTGAAGGACTCATTTTCTTGGATGACACCATTGTAATGATTTCTTTCTTTATTTATTTTTAAATTTAATGTCTCAGTCACAGTTGATTGAATGAGCTAAGTTTTGCTTACCTGGGAGCAAATAGTTGGAGGCTCTCAGTAGCTAATCTCTTGTTATTGATAGACCCATAAGAATTTTACCCTGGTGATGTGTCCCTCCATTAGAAAATGCACCATTGTGTATATGCTGTAGAGTGAAAACAAACTTGCTTTTTTACCATTGTCTTTCCCATATCTGTAGACTCATTTATGGATCATCAGGGATGAACTTATCCTGAGCTATAAGGTGCAGTATAGATTTGTGGTTAATAAAATCCAAGAGACCGTTATGACCATATTGTCTGTTTTCCTACATAACACAAACTGAAGAACTTTGTCCAGCTATTTGTGGCTCCAACATGCAACCTCTAGCTGAACCACGCTGTGCTTTTTAGAAAGATATCTGGTGATTGTAATAACTCCTGTTTCAAAAGTGAGCCCTCTAAGTGGAAGGACCTTGCAGGAAGCCTCAGAAGACTTCTTCCATTGATGGACTAGCACATATCTTTCCAATACTCCCATTGAGGCATCTAATCCAAATCTCCATGATTTATCTTTGCTGACTTTAATGGGCCTCACAAAGCTAGTTTAAAGTAATTGATTGTGAATTTCAACCAGCGTATTCTTCTCTTACACTGTAAAATTCTACTGCAGACAGAGACTCAGTTGTCTTTCCCCAAGACACACTAGCATCATTTCTCTGAGTTGTCGTTGGCTGGCAATAACAGGTGGGTTGCTTCTAAATGCCCCTCTTGATAGATGCTATTTTACTTGACCTTTCTGAAGAGGAAATAGCGCATATGTTTATGAGAAACACTCTGACACTATTTCATGGGAGAACGTGCATTGTTTGTACAATGACAATGGCAAATGGGAAATTTTCCACTAAGCACTTTGCCAAAAGGTAATTATTATGGTTGGCTATATGTCTTGTTTGCCTGTTTTTCCAGCACAGTGGAAATTTTCATCTTCCTGGTGGTCACAACCATACCAGAAACTGGAAAAATCTTGTATATTTCAAGGCAGTCTGCTGCTTGAAATACGGAATAATATACAACTAAAGAAGCATTCAAAGCATATGTGGCCGCTCTGCCACAGTGCCCTGGTTCAATAATGGCAGCACGTGGTCATCAGCATGCAAACACCAATGTGGTGGACAGCAAAGTGGCGTTTATTAACGTGTAGCATGGGAGTATATAGGATAGGTAGCAACATCACTTCCTTCTGCTTGCATCACAGACAGGAAGGTAAATATAACAAAGGAATCATAGAGAAATCATAGAGAGCACAGAAAGGAGCCCTATCTTTCCGTGACATCGCGCCATCTTCAGATCGCCAGACCCTAACTGCAACAAGCATATGCATTTAGAGCTGAAAAAAAAAAAAGCACAAATATAACTAAAGCAAAAAAAAAAAATGTTACTTTTGGTGATTTTTTTGGCTATTTTTCTATTTTGTTTTTGGTTTTGTTTGTATTCTGAGTTTCTGTGCACATGCATTTTATAGAACATGAAATCAACCAGTAAGTGCCTCTTCTGGCTTCCTCCCTCTCAGAGGTGCAACTGAGATGTTGGTTTTAATGTAGAGCTGAAGTCTGGAAGCTATGATTTGTTCTTCAGTATACTGCTGATTTACAATGTGACCTTGTTGTGGAGGCAGGGAATTAATGTGGCCGAGTCAGGAATATATATAAAAATAGTTATTTTATTTTCCCCAAAACCCACCCCCAAAACGATTACAGAAATTAATTTAGGTTTAATTAGCAGATTCAGTTAGGTTGAGAAGATCTATAAGGATACCATAGGTAGATTTGAGTATTTTGGAAGTCAGAAGTTGGAAAAGGCTAAGCTACTAAACATAGCATCCCCCACTATTAATCAGGCTGAGCCAAAGTTACTCACAGGTGAGTCGTTCTGGCTGAGAGAAAGGGAGGTCCAGATGCTTGTCCCCTTGCTGTCTTTCAGAGACCATCCGAGGGTCTTTAAGGCCTAGGGAGCCTGCATAAAGGGTGCTTAAGGTGGAAGCTGTCCAAAGCAGGGACGGTCCTGTCCCTCAGGAGCTTGTCCTTCGGAGTGCCAGGGGACTCCTTCTGCAGAAGCTCTCCAGGCAGGGGAGAACTCTAAGGGGGGAACCCCAAGGTGGGAAGTCCCCCAATATTTATA
This sequence comes from Tricholaema leucomelas, assembly GCA_013400475.1. NCBI lineage: Eukaryota > Metazoa > Chordata > Aves > Piciformes > Lybiidae > Tricholaema lacrymosa > Tricholaema leucomelas. Next base: position 96,051 of record WAAF01000019.1, read on the forward strand.
CTCTTCCTAGACAAAGAGTTGAGTTACCACTTCCTAGGCACGAAGACCACAGCAAATCCCCAGCTCGATTACAGCACAGGCATCTGCACAGCACACCCCTCATGCTGGAAGGGCTCTTTGCTCCCCCTCTTCACGCCTGCAGGGCAGGGGAGGGGAAACAGGTCTTTTCGTGCCTTTTCCTCTCCCATTCAAACCACAGAGGGAGAGGAGTTTTGGGGTATACAGGACTCCAGGACAGACCTTGAGTAAATAATTTCTCTGCTCTTCCTCAGCTGTCAAAGAAGAACACTTAGACTTTTGTAGAACACTTAAAATCAGTGGGATGAAGACACTATATATGTCCTTATTGTCCTTATTTTATTATTGTTCATAATAAAACTGAGGAAAATGCATGGGATTTGGTTTACTTGTAATCTTTGGAAAAGTGAACTTCAAGTAAATGTGTTCCTAGTTGCAAGCCGCTTTGTTTGCAGCAAATACAGCTGTCCAAATGGACAGTTTCCTCAGATGATTTGCTCTTGGTGGTTACCTTTTGAACGTCATTCATCCCTGAGACCATTGACAATAACTGGTTTCCTTTGACACCTGATGTATTTTTCGTCTCCTCCCTTCAGTTTCTCTTTGGAATGTATGCAATCCAAAGACAACTCTGTTTTTCCTCTGTTTAGCAGTTTGCCATGCATCAATGCATTAATTATAGAAACAATGGACAGTAAGGTTAGATTGATTATATCATGGTGAGAAATGCAGGGTTGAGAATACTGCTGTTGTGTTTGCAGCAACACTAGAGGAGAGACCGAAGAGTTGATCCAGCAATAAGATAGATATGTACCAGAGGGGAGAAGATAAGACCTCAGTCCTGCTACCTGACCCTCATAGTTTGACAGACCACAGCATGCAAACAAACTCTCTAGGATATCAGTGAGGTTTGACTCAACTCCATTGGGCCACCCACAGACATGCAAACCAGAGAGAAGCTGCCAGCAGTGAACAGAAGTGATAGTATATGATATAGAGTTTGACAGTGCTAAAGGCAATCATGGTGTGGGCAGCAATTCTACTCAGTTATTACTCCTTGCCTTGCAGCTGGGAGAATTTATTCCCTGAAGAAGGGGACCTTAAATGCAAGACCTAATCATTCAGTAAATATGTTCTTGAACAAGTGTTTATACACCTAAAGAAAGGGATAGAAACAATTAGCCCCATACACTCCAGAGCACTTTTTCTCGTGCACTCAAATCTCCTTCCTTCCAGTAAAACTTCTTTGCCAGAACTTCCCCTCAGACAAGGGCAATACTCTTTATTCATAAAAAAGAGCCAGGCCTCTGATTTCTGCTTACCCTGCAGACCCTGATCTGAGATTAATGTAGACTGCAAGATTCCTTTCAAAGAGCTGGCTTCCTATTTGAAGAAATTATGCCCCCTTATCATTGATCCAGACCAGATTGGTTTTATTAAAAACAGAAGGTCCTCCTGCAGCATGTGGTGATTATTTAGCACTATGCATTTTTCCTGTAAATACCATGAAGGGCTGTTAGCCCACAGTTTGCACATGAAAAATGCTGGACATCCTGCAAAAATTAATACTCCTTCTTCCGCTTTTAATGTAATATTTTGAAGTCCTTCAAATGTGAGGGGATTTTAATATAATGGTAAAAAGAAAACCTGTGAGATCTCTCTTCTTCCTCCGTGTATCGTAACATTTATTCACATTACAGTAGCATCTGGCAGTCCCAACTGACTTCAGCACCCCAGCAAGCTAGACACAAAATGAGAGACAGCAGTGGGCTCAAAAAAAGGTAAGAAAAATCTTTGCTCACTGAAACTAAGGTAAAGCTCCCATAAACCAGCGAGGCTGGGATTCAAACTTACAGACAAATTAGTCAAGACAGACAAAGGGCGGAATGGAGAAACTGAGACCTGCAGAGATCTGAATCTGAGCCCTACACTGAATCCTCTATATCAAAACATAGCTGTAACAGAAGAGCAACCATTCCTCAGCAGAAGAACAACCTTTCAAGTATCCTGTCTCTGGAAGGGGCAGTAATGAAAGCCTAAGATAGCACAGGAAAAAAAGCAACTATGAAGAGGTCTTTCCTTGGTACATTCTTTCAGTTTCAGTATTGAGATTTGATGAGGTTTGAAAGCATTCAGGTCATTTAGATCACAACGTTTAAAGGGTAGTCTCTCTGCATGAGTTTAAGCCCTCTCTGGACCTGTAATACACCTCTGGCCTTGACACCTTCCATAGGGGAACTTCAGCACCTCTGCTGAGAAGGTGAGCTTAAATGTGCACAAGGTCACACGGGTATCGGTGAACTAGGCTGGAACTGAACTTCCTGCATTGTGGGAATAATTCTTTCTGTTCACCACAAAGGCATCGTTTCTTTCATCTCAGTTTCCAAAGCAATACTGGCAAATAAGAACCAGCTCTGTTACATCCTTTTAATGATAGAACCTCCTGACTGGGTTAAAAATTGCTATGCTTTCAATTCCCCAGCACATCTCACAGCAACGATTGTTTACAGGTGGGGACTGGATGCACAGGAATCAACCATTTTGTTGCAGATAAAAAGAATTTTCCTGACCTATTTGTGTCAACATTGTTTGATGATAGCATTATCTTTTTTCCAGCCTTTCAAATGTCTCATTAGTTTAATGTCTCGTTGTGGAGTAGACTACCACAGAGCACATTTTCTTTCCTCCTGTACACACTTCTGGTCTTACACTACCCCATGCAACTGTTTTCATTACTTGATTACAGCAACACGTGTAGGATCTACTGTACTAGAACCTGTACAAACCAAAGGGAAAAGGTGGACATGGTATGGAAAGACACACATGAAGCAACAGATTTGCACAATAAGTGTGTGACAGGGCCAAGAGTAATTCTAGGATCTCTGAGTATCAGAGAATATCAGGTTTTATTTTTGGGGGATTATGGTGTCTTCTACCTTTCATAAAATTATTTCCATTACATATTTATATAGAGGCATAATTTGAGACCATTTGATCAGACATAGAAAATGGGTTAACCTTCTTCATCATCAGTTGCTTGATATAAATATTCACAGAATCACAGAAACATCCAGGTTGGACCTACCCAGTCTCACCTTTAGGCCATTCCCCCTTGTTCTGTCTCCAATCACTTGTGAGACGAGACCAGCACTAGTCTCCCCCCAATTTCCTTTCAGGTAACTGTAGACAACAATGAGGTCTCCTCTCAGCCTCCTCTTTTTCACACTGTCTTGTTAGCTAACTGGTAACTATATTTTCTTTAAACCACCTAGTTCCCCTTTAATGTACATTATTAAAATCCCTCCTTCCCTCTTTCCTTCTTGTATAAAGGCAAGGTCCCAAGCACGGAGACTTTTCCCCTGTGGGAAAAGGCTGTTATACACAGGACTGGCATCGTTTTACCATTCTGCACATAAAACTGTATCATTTCACATGACGGTTGGAAACAGACCTTCTATAGATTTATGGCAGAGGTGGACTGATACCACAGAGAGCATTTGGTTCTGTGTTTCTTATATGACTCATTTTGCTGATATTTCCATTGAATGACCTCTCTTATTTATCCTTATCACACTTAATAATCTCACTGCTTGAAAGCAATGAGAAGATTCTGTTAATGGTAGAGCAGCCCCACACTGCAAGTTTGAGACAGCTCATTTGCTCAGATTCCCACAACACAGTTCCATCCAGACATTGCCCATTATGCAGAATCTCTGGGAGTAGAGCTGTCTCAGCACAATATTTGGGATATCATAATGGAAAGTGATTTTTATATGGGTATAGTGCTAAAATACTCATGTGCTTGGACTGAATATGGAAAACTGGCCAGCATCAAAGGAGATACATAACCAGGAACTTGCATTTGGCTGCCGCTTGCTACTTACACAGAGAGGGAAAAGTTGTGGCTGATTCTACGCTCATTAATAGCAGATCTATACACAGCTGGATCATCCTCTGTACAAAACATGATCTAGCTCAGGTATGAGAACTTGACAGCACTTAAGTCAAAATAATCAAAGCATACAGTACAGTGTTTATTCTGGCCTGATGATAGCTGCAGGAAGACAGATGATAGCTGATCTAGCACAAAATCAAGCTTCTGAAACATATCAAACAAGTGTGAATTGGCCAAATGAGTTTGTACTAGTTCCACATTTTGCCTGAAGTGTCAATAGCATTTTTTATCTATTAAATATGCCTTTAAAACTGTTTGTGTCACCTTCCCAACTGGAGCTAACAAAGAAATAGACTTTTTCATTTGTAACTTGTGTATGCAGAAGTGGAGCTGTGAACAAAGAAACGTGCTGCCTTGTGTAAGTGCAAGTTAAAAAGCAATCACAACCGAGCAAAATAAATTAAAAATAGCTAACTATTTTTATTTATTCGGCTGTAATTTCCTCCTATAGAATCATAGAATCAACCAGGTTGGAAGAGACCTCCAAGATCATCCAGTCCAACCTATCACACAGCCCTAGCCAGTCAACTACACCATAGCACTAAGTGCCTCATCCAGGCTTTTCTTGAACACCTCCAGGGACAGTGACTCCACCGCCTCCCTGAGCAGCCCATTCCAATGCCAATCACTCTCTCTGTCAAGAACTTCCTCCTAACATCCAGCCTATACTTCCCTCGGCACAACTTGAGACTGTGTCCCCTTGTTCTGTTGCTGGTTTTCTGGGAGAAGAGACCAACCCCCACCTGGCTACAACCTCCCTTCAGGTAGTTGTAGACAACAATGAGGTCACCCCTGAGTCTCCTCCCAGCTAAACAATCCCAGCTCCCTCAGCCTCTCCTCATAGGGTTTGTGTTCCAGGCCTTTCAGCAGCTTTGTTGCCCTTTTCTGGACATGTTCCAGCATCTCAACATCTCTCTTGAATTGAGGGGCCCAGAACTGGACACAGTTTATTTACCTACTAGATGATAGTGAAAAAGAATGATGCCACAAACAAACATACCTTCCATATTCACATTGGAAAAATAACTTTTTCCATAAATAGTGGAATAAATTCAGTCTGTGTTTCAATATATAGGAAGATAAAAATATTTTGTGCCCTACACTTCTTGCATGGCACACTATAATAGGTTCTCCCCTACCTCTTTCCCTTTATTTTGTTCCTGTTGAGCAAAAAACATCACAAGCTGCAGTTGATCAGCCAGCTGGCCATTGCCAAACAGAATGAACAACAAACTATTTTTGTCTTTTTCTTCACTAGAGGCATCAGTTTGATTTCCTCTCTCCACTGATTTTCATGAATATATTGTAACAATATTTTTTTATGATTTTACATGTCAGTGGATTTATTCAGGAAAGAAGTTATTCATGGGTGGGGACAACGAGCTAGCCCACCCACATAATCACAGTCTTCTTTCTTCAAGGAAACAAGACCAAAAAGTCCAAGTTATGAGTGGAATGTATTCAATTAGCAACTTCTGTGATCCTGCAATTGATTCACAAAGGTACTTAGGAAAGTATTTTTCATCCAGCTTCTTCTGTTCAGTTTCAGTTTTTCAAATTCATAAACCTGAACTATACAGCTTTTGAAAAGACATAGGTGCACTGAGATTGGACTTCACAAACACACAGTAAGGGATCTAACTAGATGGGATATTTGATTTAAAAGTGCAACCACTCTAGTTCAGCCAAAGGAAAGACATGTACAGGTGTAAAAGGCATTTTATGTTGCAGTTGATCAAAAGCTGAATTTCCTTCTGAAGATAGCCAGCTTTATTCATCACTTCTGCATGAAATGTAGAGTGATTTTGCTTCCAGTGTTTAGTTAAATGCTTATAAATAAAATAGGATGGAGCAAGCCCTGAGTGAATCAAGAGAAAACACCCAGCAACATAGATTCATAAAGGAAAAGGTGGTAGCAGACCAGCTAAAATCCCACCTATCTCCTCAGTTTTGCTGTCCATCTTGCAATTCTCACCTCTGTGAGGTTGGGGTCCATGAAGCAGAGAATCCTACTCTTCCCTGCCTTGTAAATGCTGTCATCATTCCAAATTGAATTAGGAGTGGTCATAGCTCAAAGGGTTTTGGGTTGTTAGTGAGCAACAGATCCTTGAGTCTTCATGTCCTTAGGAAATTCAGCCTTAAATCTCCCATCCAAATGGCATGTTTTCTGACTAGAAAACATTGCCTCATGAAGCCCTCTTAACGAAACTTTTCCAATGTAGTGTGTGAGGAATATTCACACCATACTGGAGTCCTGCAGTCTTAGTTTAAAGGTGATCTCTAGGGAATTGAACCAGGTTGATATTTTGCATATTCCTGACATAATACTTCTTCTGAGGCTTATAATATGATCTGAGATGAGAGAGAAAAAAAGAAAGATAAAATAATAACACTCTCTCCTATTTCCCTTCTTTAAAGTGGCATAAAACTTCCCCTGTATTAATCCCATTTGTAGGGCTTGCAGAGTTGCAAAAATAAGGGAAGAGGACAAAATGTAATGTGAAACTATGGAAGTAAATCTTTGGGTTATTTCATTATTTGATCTTTTCCAGTTTTGTCTTTTGATTTGAAGGGATGTATGACACTGATTAGACATTAGACTCACTCTTTTATCCTCATGAAAAAAGTACTTTGGAAGCAGAGACACAGCAGAGCTCCATGTACTGGGGAGGGCAGAAGATTATATACATAAAGATGTCTAGAGGTAGAGCATTAGGCTGAGCTTTATCTTCTTCTGTAGTGATTCAGAGATATGTAAAAACAACTGTACACTGTTCTCCAGACTTATTTATCTTTTCCACATAATTACTTTTTTCCCTCTTTCAATGAGAATTAGGAGTGCTCTTTCTTTTTTGTCTTCTGATTCTGTCAGTTTGAGTTGTTGAAAGGTGCCAGATTGACTGTGCTGGAGATTAAAATCCTTTAATTACCCACCAAACAGGTTATGTGCGGACAATAGACATGTATGCTTCCTCATGCCACCCTGCTTGTGCACGTAACCCAGCTCCTGAGGCCCAAGACAGAGTCTCTCAGGTTTGTCACGTGAAAGAAAAAGCACAAGACCAGATCTGTACCGAGTGAAAACTGATATTGCTCCAAAAACTTGCTCAGCTTTAAGCATTGTATCTTTGATTTGATTTAGACACTCAGGAGAAGAAATACTCAGTGGAACTTAGCTCTCTGTGAAAATGACTGGTTCTTTCCAACAAGGAAACTGACTAATACCACTGACTGAGTGGTGTTCCTCAGGGATCAGTACTGGGACCAGTGCTGTTTAACATCTTTGTCAGTGATATGGACAGAGGAATTGAGTGCACCCTCAGCAAGTTTGCAGATGACACCAAGCTGGGTGGCACAGTTGACTTGCTGGAGGGCAGGGATGCCATCCAGAGGGACCTGGACAGGCTGGAGAGGTGGGCCCAGGCCAACCTCATGACGTTTAACAAGGCCAAGTGTAAGGTCCTGCACCTGGGTCGGTGCAATCCCAGGCACAGATACAGGCTGGGTGGTGAATGGCTGAGAGCAGCCCTGAGGAGAAGGACCTGGGGGTCTGGGTTGACGAAAAGCTCAACATGAGCCTGCAGTGTGCACATGCAGCCCAGACAGCAACCCTGTGCTGGGCTGCATCAAGAGCAGTGTGGCCAGCAGGGCAAGGGAGGGGATTCTCCCCCTTTACTCTGCTCTCCTCAGACCCCACCTGGAGTACTGTGTGCAGTTCTGGAGCCCCCAACACAAGAAGGACATGGAACTGCTGGAGCCAGTCCAGAGGAGAGCCACGAAGATGCTCAGAGGGCTGCAGCAGCTCTGCTATGAGGACAGGCTGAGAGAGTTGGGGCTCTGCAGCCTGGAGAAGAGAAGGCTTCGAGGAGACCTTAGAGTGGCTTTCCAGTATCTGAAGGGAGCCTACAGGAAGGCTGGGGAGGGACTATTGACAAGGTCTGGTAATGTCAGGACGAGGGGGAATGGGTTTAAGCTGGCAGAGGGGAGATTTAGACTGGATGTTAGGAGGAAGTTCTTTACAGTGAGGGTGGTGAGACACTGGCACAGGTTGCCCAGGGAGGTTGTGGATGCTTCCTCCCTGGAGGTGTTTAAGGCCAGGCTGGATGAGGCCTTGAGCAGCCTGCTCTAGTGGGAGGTGTCCCTGCCTATGGCAGGGGGTTGGAGCTGGATGATCCTTGAGGTCCCTTCCAACCTAAACCATTCTATGATTCTATGATACCACTTAAATGTATTAGGTTGCAGATAGTCTTACTGTACTTGCTAAAGTATTAATGCAGTGTGTCTCTAACATTTGAATTTGAAGTACCTTCCATCTTTAGATCAGACTCTGTAAAATAGCACTTCCTTAACTATATTCCCACTTTACTTAAACCTAAATCCTCCAGTTTTGGTGTCTCCAACTAATTCAGATAGATCATCAGGCTTAATTTTATAATAATCTTCAGCTAGTTTAAATACCTCAGTCATGTCGCCTCTTAATCATATTTATTATTCTTCTAAGACTAAGTAATTCTCTCCTCATCTGTAAACTCTTCCATTCTATTTATCAACTCAGTTGCTTTGCACTTCTTCTGCCTTAGATTCTGTCTTCCTTTATATACATTGACCTTATTTAAACAGTGTGGGCCACATTCTAATCTTAGTCGTGGCACTCTAAATCAGGAGTAACTGACTTCAGTGACTGGTTTCCATTTGATGTCAATGGTTTTACTTCAGATTTGATCTGCTCTAAGTGAACTCCCCATCTAGCATTCTAGCATTATAGTGTTGAAAACTTGAAACTCCTAATACCCTTGGTTTTTTTTTTTTTAACTAAGCATGCTCTTTCGGAATCCAAATACCATTCTAAAAATCATAAGAGAAATTTAAGTGAAGAGGCCGTTTCTTACTTATTTTCCATCTTAGTTGGTGTTTATTGAGTTCCTGAAATCTCTGCTGGTGTATGACCACCTCAGGTAATGTGAAAGTTAATGTTTTGGTTTTTTTTATATGTTGTGAGAGTGTCAGTCCAAGTTTGTGCCATAAACTTTGGAGAGTGAAGGGCCAGCACAAATACCAATGTCTCCTTTTTTACCTACACATATTTTCTAGGATTGGCTTCCTCATATATATTTATATATGAGACCTCTTTCTACCAGAATGCCCCAAACTTGAGAAAGCAATCCAGAACATAATCGTTATCATATAATATTCAGATATTATACTACTGGTGAATGGATTTAGGAACTAGAGACCGGGATAAACTGGTAGTCCAGGTCAATGCTCTCTAGTGAGTTCCTCCTATCCAGTAGGAAGCTAAGAATTGGCTTCATCTCAGTTTACACCCCAAAGATAAGCAGAATAACTCATTCATAAGGTTATGTGCTGGGAGAGAGCATAGCCTCTGGAAGAAATTCAGAATAAAATGAATAACTGCTCATACTAGCAGAATTCCCCATATATGAGGGATGGGATGTCATCTAGAGGGACTTGGACAACCTAGAAAGGTGGGACCAGGTAAGTGAACTCCATGAGGATCAACAAGAGCAAGCGCAGGGTTCTGCACCTGGGCTGGAACAATCCTCTCTATCAATACAGACTGGGGGAGAAGGTGGCAGGAAGCAACCCTGCAGAAAAGGACTTGAAGGTGCTAATGGACAAGAAGCTGAATGTGAGCAGACAGTGTGAGCTTGCAGCCCAGAAGGCCAATTGCATTCTGGGCTGCATCAAAAGATGTGTTGCCAGAAGATCCAGAGAGGTGATTCCATAACTTTATTCTGCTCTGGTGAGACCTCATCTGGGTACAGAGTCCAGATCTGGAGCCGTCAATATAGAAAAGTCATGGACCTGAAGGAGCAGGGCCATGAAAATGATCAGGAGGTTGGAGCACCTCTGCTACGATGACAGGCTGAGGGAGCTGGGTTTGTTCATAGAATCATAGAATCAAACAGGTTGGAAGAGACCTCCAAGATCATCCAGTCCAACCTAGCACCCAGCATTGTCCAATCAATGAGATCATGGGGCACTAAGTGCCTCATCCAGGCTTTTCTTGAACACTTCCAGGGACAGTGACTTCACCACCTCCCTGGGCAGCCCATTCCAATGCCAATCACTCTCTCTGTCAAGAACTTCCTCCTAACATCCAGGCTAGACCTCCCCCCAGCACAACTTGAGGCTGTGTCCCCTTGTCCTGTTGCTGGTTGCCTGGGAGAAGAGACCAACCCCCACCTGGCTCCAGCCTCCCTTCAGGTAGTTGTAGACAGCAATGAGGTCACCCCTGAGCCTCCTCTTCTCCAGGCTAAATAACCCCATCTCCCTCAGCCTCTCCTCATAAGCCTTGTGCTCCAGGCCCCTCACTAGCTTCTTCACCCTTCCCTGGACATGTTCCAGTACCTTCAGCCTGGAGAAGAGGAGGTTCCAGGCGGAGCTAATAGCAGCCTTCCAGTACCTGAAGAGGGCCTATATGAAGAATGGAGAGAGACTGTTTGCAAAGGGGCAATGGCTTCAAACTAGAGAAGAGAAGATTTAGATTGGATGTTAGGAACAAGTTCTTTACTATGGGGCGGTGGAACACAGGAACAGGTTGCCCAGGGAAGTAGGTGGGGCCTTAACCCTGGAGATATTCAAAGAGAGACTGAACAGGGCTCTGGGCAATCTGGTCAAGTTGAGGATGCCCCTGCTGACTGCAGGGACGGGGTGGACTAGATGACCTGTGGAGGTCCCTTCCAACCCAGACCTTTTTATGATTCTGTGATTTCTTCATATATTCTTTCCAAATGATTTATTATTATCCCTCTCAAGAGCTTACATCTCAGGAGGTAGTGGAGCAAGCTATAGAAAAGGCCTCACTGATCTGAAGATGAAAGCAATTGTGCTAATCTGCATTACTGCCTGAGTGATACTCACTGATCTACTTGCTGGTAAATCTGTGTGATGGTCTATTCCACCAAGGAAATGATAAAGGCACTCATCTGCTGATGATGAGTGTGGTTGTAGAGAAGAGTTTGATGATGTGAAACTGGGTCCTGCTGCTCTAGTCCATATGAACCTATTCTAACTACTGATACCCTGTTCAATGCTCCTAAGAATTCAGGCCACTCCAGATATGGCTGGCTTTACATCTATGTATTCTTCCACATCAGAGGGCCACAAAATGGCTAAAGGAAGTCACTTTGCCAATCCACTGCTAAGGAAATACATGGAAACTCATTAAGAATGCATAGTGATATAGCACAACACCTGCTGTCATCAAATGGGGAAAAAAAATCCTAGATCTAATTGAAGCTTCAGGGAGTTACTTTTTTTAAGTAGGGAGAATGCAATTACTCAAACTTCATCACTGTTCTACCCAATGATTTTTAATTACCTTATTTTTATGTCTCTTGTGCAACTGCTCAGCTCTAGGATCATTGCCTCTCCTTTTCTGCTGACTGTGAGAGCAAACTGCTGAATATGTGACTGGTTCTGCAGGCCTCATTCAGCTAGATCTCAGCAGGTCATTATCTAGATGTGTCCATTCTCCAGCACCTTTGTGAAAATGGGAAACGGTGTTGCCCTTGTGTTACAGATGGGAAATATGAACATTAAAGCACTTGTCAAAAGTTACCCAGGAAGGCTAGGACAAAGCATGCACTCTGTTTCATTTCTTGAAGTCTATGACAGTAATGCTAACCCTCATGCATCTGTTCTCCATGAATCACTAAACCAACTCTGTTACCATTTTCTCTGAAGTTAGTTTCATGTAAAAATGTGTACATATGGCACTTCTGGACATGGTCTGGTAGTCGTGGTAATGCTGACAGTTGGACTTGATGATCTTAGAGATCCTTATATCAGCTACATATTCCAGCTCAAGAAACTAAAGGTACATTGGTGGGAATCTTTAAGGGTCTCACAGATATTGGCAAACACCTATGACATGAAAGTGGGGGGTGGAGTGTCTGACACACTGGGAGGCTGTGCTGCCATCCAACAAGATCTGGACAGGCTGCAGAGCTGAGCGAAAGTGAATCTCATGAAGCTCAATAAGGAAAAGTGCAGAGTCCTGCATCTGTGAAGGAATAACACCAGGCACCGTACAGATTATGGGTCATCCTCCTGGAAAGCAGATCCATGCAGAAAAACCTTGGAGTCCCAGTGGACAGCAAGATATCCATGAGATAGAAATGTGCCTTGTGTCCAAGAGGCCAGTGGCATCCTGGGGTACATTAAGAAAAGTGTGTCCAGCAGGTCTAGGGAGGTTCTCCTCCCCCTCTACTCTGCCCTGGTGAGACCACACCTGGAATACTGCATCCAGTTTGGGGCTCCTCAATTCAAGAGAAAGAGGGATCTTCTGGAGAAAGACTGAGAGAAATGAATCTGTTTAGTCCTGAGAACACTGAGAGGGGATCTTGCCAATGTCCATAAACATCAGAGTGGTGAGTGTTAAGTTGAAGCTGTCAGTCTCTTTTAGATAGTGCCCAACGATAGGACAAGGAACAACAGGTACAAGCTAGAAGACAGGAGGTTCCACTTCAGCACAAGGAGACACTTCATTATGTTGAGGGTGATGGAACACTGGAACAGATTGCCCAGAGAGGTTGTGGAGTCTCATCCTGAGACTTCCAAACATGCCTCGATGCATTCCTGTGCAGCTTGCCCTTGGTGATCCTGCTTTGGCAGGGAGGGTTGGACTCGATAATCTTTGGAGTTGCCTTCCAACCCCTAACACTCTATGATTCTGTAATGTGTCTTGGAGTTTCAGCCCCGTACCCAAACCATCACACCCCATCACTTGCAGAATTTGTAGAGTAGCCAAGTGATGTAAACAGTAACAGCTATAAAAGCCCAGCATGTAAGTTTTCCATTGAATGTTCTCTTCTACTGTATTTCACCCGAGACAGGCTGTATTGTGAGGCTTCAGATTAGAGGAGAATGAAAAGAATATGGAGTTACCAAAAGAACACTGTTGGTGAGCTGAGAGAAGGAATTCTCAGGGGGAAAAGGGGTGGGGTGAAGGGAAGAGAGAAAGGAAAAAAGAGATTCTGCAATGGTAATAATCTGGCAGAGTCCTACACTGACATCTGGATAACAAAGGATTTTGTGACCTGTCACTTCTATAAAGAGAAGCACACGTACAGAGTGACAGAAGCTTGGGCCTCAGGTTCTGAGGTCCCTCTCCCATTATCAGGCAATGAGCATTACATTCTTCCTTGGATAGTGTTTGTAATAAAGTCTTATCCCACATTGTTTACATCTGATGCCTTTTTAGAACAGACTACTCTTTTAGTCTTAAACCATCCCATTATTTTACTTTCTTTTGTTACATGATGAGTGGAAACATGCAATACAAACTTTTCATTTCATCCATTTTTATAGCTGTACTCAGTAACCAGTCTTGATTATTAACTTTGAGCCTTATTCTGCATCAATCTACTCCTGTGCTATGTTCTCAGGCCAAGTCGTCTAAGCAGACCATAAACCAGATGTGATTCTTAACTTTTTCAGAACTTAATTTTGCCACTTGGTTTGGATCACAGAGAAGTTTTCAGCCTGCAGTCTTTGATGCCTTATGTTTGCATTCATAAAAGTTATATAGAAAGTTATAAAAGAGTGATAAAGGCCTTCCAGTTTTACCACCAAATGGAAAAGCTGTCCACACAAAGAATTTATAACCATCTTGTAACAATTTCTAGGATCCAAAATCATTTTAGATGATTATGCATTAGAGATGTTGAAAAGAATGTAAACCTACCAGTTTCTATGCAAGAATCATGACAGCTGACTCTGTTTCCTGCTTTTATATACCAAAGGTCTGTCTTCAAACCCCACTTAAATGCTGAGATACATTGACTTCAATAGGACGACTTACGTGGGTAAGGAAGATTTGAATGAATGAAAGCTTCAGGCGTGGGATCTAAGATCAAGAAGCATGAGAGCCTTTTAGTTAATTCACTTCAGCATCACTAATACCAAGTGACTGAAAAACTTCAGTTACGATTAGTGACATTGGGAATTTTTCTCGAAAGATCAAGTCAGGATTCCTTGTGAGTCTTTTTGCCTTCTTCAAGATTGTGACAGTTACATTGAGAACATTAAAAAAAAGTAGTAATGTAAAAAAAAACCCCAACATGCATATTCAAAAGCTAAAAGGTGGTGAAACACAAATTTTAAGCCAAGCTTTCTAGACATTTAACGTCGTACAGGAAGCTTCTTTTTGGAAATGAGTGTATTAAAACCGTGAATGCTTCCAATGATCTTTTTTGTATGTGAATTTTGTGACAAGGCAACAATTTAGTTAAATTTTATCCTATGAGCCTTAGCAAAAATAAGGTTTGTAGAAAAATGCAATGGTTTTTTAAAGGAAAACTTAGAAAAAATCTTGTTCTCAAGGGTGAGAGCAACAAATAGCCTCATTTGCACCATCACCTCATCTTTCACTAGTATCTTTTTGGTAGACAATGTAATTTTTGTCTCAATTTAAACCCACCCAAATGTGAACATAAGTTAAGAAACACTGATGCACAGAAGGAAAAATTACACTAACCTCTGCATTTGATAGGGTAGCGCTTTCACTTGGCAGGTTACTCATAGTAATAAACTCTTTGCACAACAAGTGTTGTTGCAACACCCTGCTATTAACAGTGTTATTTCATGCATTTAATGACAGCTAAGCAATGGAAATAATAAGGCAATTTACAAATACTAGGAAAAAAAAAGAATTTGTATTTCCTCACATATGTAGGGTATGTTCTGATCCATTTATGTTTCTGCTGAGTTCTACTGAAGCATGAAAAAGGTTGTAAATCATATTTGACATACATCCCATGGGTCAGCCACCACTCTTCTAAGATAGCTGAATGGAATGGAAATAACCACTTTCAGAGGCAGAATATGAGAAAGGAACTGTGATGTACTGTATAACGTAGAAAACCACCACTTAAAAATGATCAGCAGCTTAAACTCAGGTGCTTGCACTACCCTTTTTTTCAGTCCAGGTGAGGAAATGGTAGGACCGAATGGCTCAGCATCAATCCTCCATGAGCTTTAACATTGTCATTGGATGGGCCCCAACTGAGTCAGAGGGTCAGGAGTACAAGGAACGATGCTCTAAGAGAGGCAACTGGGCTTATCAGTTCTTATTTCTGAGGACCAAATGACATCTTCTTCCAGCATTTAAAATTCAGAACTCTCTCCTCATTCACAGTATGACAATGAAGATATTTGATACTCTCATGGGAAGAGAAGCCCTTTGAGGAAGTATTATAGAAAAGGTGAAGTATAACTGCTAATCAATTCTAGTCATGTTGTAGACTCTACATGAAACTACCAATGCAGACATAGTTCTGCCTCTAGTGAAGAAGATGGCAAACCCCTTCCCATTCCAGTGGGACTAGGATCGAGCCTTGACAGTGTTTGGTGTGCTACCTTCTCAACCCCAGAAGCATATGATGAAGAGGCTTTCATGTGCCCAGGCAGAAATGTTATGACATTCAGTGCATCTGCAAATGGAATGGCTGTGTTTGCACCTGCTCTTTTGTCTAGGCTGCCTTTTCCTATTTCAATCAAGTGCCACCCATGTCCTCTCTTTTCTCCAGCTCTTAGACATTTGCTATAACCAAGAGAAAAGAGCAACATCCCTTCCTAAATAGGCATGTAAGTTGTTATTTGTTGAGGTGACCAAAAGTGATGACAACAAAAAAAAGGCAACGCCTGCTGCTTGTAAAACTCACCCACCCTTTTCTGCTGAACAAACTGGCACTACCCATGCCAGAAGCAAGTTCCTATGGCATGCATCTATCCCATGTTGCCTTCATGTACTATTTGCCTCTCAGACACAGTATCAGTATATAGGACAGAACAGAACCTTCTATGCATGCATGCTTGCACACATGTGTATGTATAGCCATGTATATGTATATTAATGCATTCATTCATTTGTAGATGAAGGGTAATCAACAATGTCATGACGTCATGGGGGCCTTTAATTGCACATCAATCTGGACTCTGTGCCTTGATCTGCAGGCTCACATTACTGGCAATAACATTTCTGGTGTAATCATGCATATACTTCTTATTCCTCTGGCCAGGATGAAGCTGTAGGAGCTAATGTATTCTGAGTCAGACCAACTGCCGCTCATGAAGGGAAAAAAAGACTTGCTTGAGTAACCGTAATAATTGGAAAATTATTTTGATAGCCTGAAACAATCTAATATATTACAGAATTTTATTAAAATAATATCAAATCAAATTAACTGCTATTCCATAATGAATTAGGTAACAAGGTAGGCAGATATTAATCGGCCTTGGCTCCCAGGCAGGGGAGCCAGGAATTTATTAGCTCTTGCGGCTTGTGTGAGGGTGAAGACAGAAATCAGTATCACAGGCTGCAAGGGAAGCCCCTGAGACAGCTGAGCTTTTACTTTTTTTTCACTTTCACTTTATAATCCATCATTAAACACTTGTATTTCTTTTATGTAGGGTCTTATGAAATTTTTAATTTTTTAATTGCTTTGTGATTTAATAATGAGGATTTTTTTTGGTGCATGTGTGTGTGTGCATAGCATGTGTAACTCGGTTGCCAATATTAGAATTAACTCACTTTGTCCACCTATGTTTCTGCCCAGGGCAGAGCAGTTGGAATGAGATGATCTTTAAGGTCCCTTCACCCCAAAACATTCCATAGTCTGTGATTCTGTGAGTCTGTGAGTCTATGACCAATGTCTATGAATGAAAAGTGACTTTACAATTTGTCTAATTACCTGCAGACTGATTGGCCAGTTCATGGGCACTGCAGTGTCAATAGTCAGATTTAATTGGCTACCGAACCTAACCTGTCCTATTCTGTCCTGTACTGCCCTATCCTATCCCAAAGCGGGAATGGAGAAACAGTGGACAGGAAGCATGGAAGAAAGGACGAAATAGAATGTGGTGTCATCTAGTGAGCTCTTACTGGTAGTTACACTACACACTTAGGAAATCAGAGAATCATAGAATTGTTCTGGTTGGAAAAGACCTCTAAGATCACAAGGGTGTTCATTGTTCATTGCCTTTTGTTGTCATCAGAATCTGCTGTGATCAGTAGTAACATTATTTCACGCTGCTTTGTACAGACTGCTGCTCATTCCTGGACAGGTGATAGCCCTAGCAGCTACATGAGTAGCAGAAGGCTGGAATCTGATTTTTTGTGATATGTTTTTGTTTGTACAGAGAGACAGAACCCCCTTAGTCTGAACTGAGACAGATGAAGCTACAAATCAAGCGAGTACTAGCAAGAAGAAAGACACTTATCTGATTTTAAACATCTCCTGAGAAAAAACAACTTTTGGAGGTTAAGCTTATTGAGTCATGACAATGAGTGTGGAGTGGTGTGCTCTTGGGAGGGTGGCTGTTTTGGGTGGCTGATGGAATAACGGCAGTGGATATAACAGCAGAGGCAGGAGTAGTGGGTAAATTGAGCAAGAGAAAACTGTCAGTAAAATCCAACCCTTGTCTCCTTGGGATAAACTGATTTGGAGTTTTAGATTTGGAAAATAGGTGAGGAAATTGAGGTGAGAGGAGAAAATTATGTCTCTATATCCTCTGGCTATTGTATCGAAGGCTGGAGGAGCATATCTGTCTTTGTACCCTGTGCCAAAAGATACCTGAGGTTTGTCCTTGGGACCTCTCAGCCAAAAGGAGGATATGAAGCTTGTGTACCATTTCCACATCCCCACATTTCAATGTTTTAAAAAAATGTCTGTCGTTTTGATTTTCATACATTTAGAGACAGAAAGAGGCCAGGGCTGCTTGCTTCTTCCAGTTCTGCCTCTGAGCAGGGACAGCTGAAGTAATTTTTGTGGTCTTGCTTGGTAAGAGAAGCAAAGTGAACCTGGTGCTGCTCTGAATCACAGTCTCTATGTGCCCCACTCCACCTTGCTTTCTACAATTTTTCTCATAATTCTGGTCTGTGGTGACTGCTTCATAAACAACAGGCCTTCCTAGCACTGATATTTTCTGTTCCTTTCTTGGTTTGTGTCTGTGGAAAGAAAAATAAAATAGAGTAGGTCAGAAAAGCAGAACCCTCCAGAGTCCATTCCAGACAGAGCACAAACTTGATTGTGCCTAATACAAAGTATGAAACCAATGAAATCTGTATTGCAAAGCAGCACCAGACCTATCCATTACACCTCATCCAGGCATACTGCCCAGACGCTGGTCAGATGCCTTCATTTCTTGTATTATTTCTGTCATGCTTTCTCCTCGATTTGCTCAGTTGACATTTTCATTTGGACATGGAGTTTCTTGAGCATCCCAGGGAAAATCAGTAGGACACCAAGGAGAAGTATCTGTCCTTCTGGCAGAAGCCAGGCAACAGAAGGTGACTTCATTGTCTATGTGCCAGTCATTTAACCATTCAACACGTCTATTAGCAGAACACATTGCTTTTCAAGATAATACACTCTTTCCTAGATAATACACTTTTCCAGCCAAAACTTATGCATGCTCATGATAGAAGAGTATAGTGATGAGCAGGAGAGTGCCTAGATAAGGCTGAAGTAACGCATATCCAGTTTGGGAAACACTCACTGATGGCTGAAAGTGCCTATCAGCTGCAGCTGCAGAAGCGAAAGAAAGGGTAACATGTTCCTTAGAGAGCTACATTTTTCTGGGGTTAGTGAAGTCCACTTCAGGCCTTTGAACTAAAAGCCCAGCTATATCCCAGATGAGAAATTCAGTATTTGTCTTGATAAATGTAAGCACAGGATTTTACTCTAAGAACTGTTATTGTTCAAGTTTGAAAGCAGTGCTAAAGAAAAACATCTCTCGGTATTACAATTGATTTTGGACTTTTGGTACATAAATCAAGTGGGAAAATGTGCCTCTTTGATGAGATGGGATGTTTGATGTGTGCTGTAGCAATGTAACTTGTGACAATTAATGTCTTGCCCTTGTCCTTTGGCTGCTGGACTTTGATTGTTATTTCTGGACATAACAATCTACTCCTATGTAAAGAAGACTGCATAAAGAATAGTTCTCTAGTAGGCTGAGGACACAGTTCCTTAAATCTCCCCACCCTACTACCTTCATCTTACAAGCCATAGCTCCAAACTGAGAGCTGTAAAGTAAGTACCACAAGGCTCAGAGAACTTGGCTGCTGGGAGATACTGCAAGTTGCTTACAGTATCACAGTATCACAGTATTACCAAGGTTGGAAGAGACCTCATAGATCATCAAGTCCAACCCGTTACCACAGAGCTCAAGGCTAGACCATGGCACCAAGTGCCACGTCCAATCCTGCCTTGAACAGCTCCAGGGACGGCGACTCCACCACCTCCCTGGGCAGCCCATTCCAGTAGCCAATGACTCTCTCAGTGAAGAACTTTCTCCTCACCTCGAGCCTAAATTTCCCCTGGCACAGCTTGAGGCTGTGTCCTCTTGTTCTGGTGCTGGCCGCCTGAGAGAAGAGAGCAACCTCCTCCTGGCTACAACCTCCCTTCAGGTAGTTGTAGACAGCAATGAGGTCTCCCCTGAGCCTCCTCTTCTCCAGGCTAAACAATCCCAGCTCCCTCAGCCTCTCCTCGTAGGGTTTGTGCTCGAGGCCTCTCACCAGCCTTACATATCGAAGCTGATAGAATCCACTTCTGTATTGAGGAGCAGGGATGAGGAAGCTCTAGTGGGAGGCCCTGGGTTGTCTCCTTCTTCAGTTTGCCCGAAAGACTCATACTATTCCCATTCAGCTCATGTCCATGTAGCAGAAATCTGGAGCATCAAGATATACAGAGACCAAAATTGGCAGCTGAAAATTTCTAGCTGCCAGGCAGTTCTCCATCTTGCCTTAAAGAGATATCTGTATGTATTCCAAGGTATTAACACTCACACTTTGGAGGTGCGGTAGCATGTGTGCCTTTTGTTTTTCATGTTTTGCACATAAATAGATCCAAAATGAAATTAACAACTCCCTGGTTGATAATTACTTTGAATGGAATAATCTCTGATTTACACAAGCCCACTGGTTAAAGAGACAAATAAGAGAACTTAAATTAAGACTGAGAGAAATAAAGGTCAAAAACATAATGGTTCAAAATGCATGTGAGGACAAATTGGCTTTCTGGATGCATCTTTTTCTACATTTAGTTTTAAAAAGTCATAGTATGGTAGTTTGAAATGGAATATTTTTATTACATGCCATATAATTGCCTGAAATGATCTCCTAGAGTGAAAATAGTAAGCACTGATTAAAACTACTTAATAACAATTTTGGTTTTGCCATCTCCTTCAAAAGGTTAAGTGACAATTTGGTTTTGCCTGCTTTAGGAGCTACATAAAGGTGAGGAGGTTTGTTTCAGCCTGATGGAGATGAGAGAATAACAGAAGGCTTCTAGGGATTAGTGATGAAGATTTGGGAGGCATCTGCCTGGGAATCTGAATGTGTTAGCTCTCCCAGGGCCCACAAAACTGAAGTCTGGACTGGGCTCAAATCATGTTTCACACAATTCTTTTTATCAGTTTGAGCTCTGTGCTTCTAACCCTTTTGAGCTCTTTTTGGGGTTTAGAGTGAATTTAAATGCAATAAAGCCACCAAACTCTATGTAAACAAATTATCTTCTCCGTCCCTTTCCATTTGCATTTTGTGTCTTACCTCATCCTGGTTCTTGAACAAAGCATCCAGGTGACAAACACAACTTCTATAAGGGACATTAAAACTCTTTTCAAATACAGCCAGATGAATGACTGAAGGCTAAGGTAAGAAACTATTAAACCCATTGATGTCAGTGTGAAATCTCACCGGTTCAGAAGTGTCTGAAGCTTCTTCCTCTTTACTGATTGTTCATTAGCCCATTTGATACAAGTGATTTTGATCTGATTTCCGTTAAACATAATCAAAAGTCACCACCACAGTTGACAAGTCCTCTATGCAAAATAAGTCACAGGACTGAGCTGCTCATGTACAAAAGAACATGGACACCCTTTCAGCTTTAGACTCCCCTTAGAGATGTAGAACACCCTCTGAGTTGTAGAGTTAATACTTGTAGTTGCAATTATTAACTCATGGGCAAATAGGCTCTATTGCACAAATATCATTCTATCATAGCTGGACTGAGCACATGAGTAAAGCAATCACTAATCTTGCAGCAGTGAAAAGACCATGCTGAATACTTACAGATCTTTCACTTCTTTGTCAGCTGCACTTCCCTGTGTTAAAAGGCTTCAGATTAGCAGTTTGCTTATGCTACCTGCTCAAGTATTTAAACAGTCAACAGAGATACATTCAGAATTTGAGAGTTATTTAGGTATTTGGAGGCTGTGGGACCTTCTGCTGCAGAGCATGCCTATCCTGGGTGTTGTTGCTGTAATGCTGTCAGTGGCCATTTTGTTTGCCTTCTGCAAGCTGCAGGCTTCCATTAAGATGAGTGGTATATAATGTGATTGACTGATGCATCTTCCTAAAGGGATAGAGCTTTAAAAATAAGAGTGAATTCTCACTTACATTGAGGCCATTTTACATCATTCTGGCAAGCATAAGAGGTCTTTCAAGTGGGTGTAGAAGTAACTTATGGACTGTTTGCACAGCCAGATCAGTGTGAAGCGACCTTCATGTAAATGACAACCAGGGCCCAAATTGTTAAGTTACTTTTTTTAAAGATCCTAGTTGGCTGAGGTTGCTTTGAGAGTGAAAGTGAAGTGTGTGGGTTTTTTTTTCTTTTCTTTATTTTTTTTCCCCCTTTTTCTTCTCAAATTAGTCAAATGGGGTTGATCGCTTTAAAGGATGGAAGAGTTCACCACGGCTCCAGAAAAACATCAAGTATGAGAGCCTAGATTATGTCAGAAGACATGCAGCAGCCCACGCATTAGACTTGAAATCTGTGCTCGCACCTGCCCCGACTCATTTTTTTTCCCTTTGCATTTATTGAGATGACACAATGTCAACAGAATTCTGCAAACTTTATGACAAAATTGTGACAGATCTGCAATGGCAGAATGACTTATGGAAATGTTGAAGTGGCTTCTCAATCAAGCCTCAGGATAGCTTGTGACTCCATTGTCTTAGAGGTCAGAAGCCAGGCTCCACCAAGGAGAGACATCACTTGATTCTGGTCCAATTTCCTGACATATGCTGGAGGTGGGAGGGGAGAATCAAGGCTTTTAATTACTCAATTCCTATGTTTTCTCATCTGCATTCCCCAAGATAAAAACATTTTCCATAACATACTCCATTGTTTGCAATGTGGTGTGGTAAGTTTTAGAAAATCCTAAGATCTGATTTCTTGTGGTTTTGGCTATTTAAAATAATTTTTCATTGCCTGGAACAAAATAATGGATTGCCACGGACCTAAGAAGGTAGGTAATACTGGGCTGGTAGCATTTCACCCCCAGTTCATCTCTATGGTCATAACTTCACTGAATATAAAAGAATGTAGGGTCAGACCTGTTGCACACTGTGAATTAGACAACTAAAATAGGCCATCCAAGCATGGATGGACAGGCAGAGTTTACTGACTTGTGGTAACTTGCTTGCCCCAGTGGAAAATATCTTCTCATTTCCCTTGCTTTTGGTAGAATTTCTCTTGCTTTTTTTCATATGCACTTTTAATGTGATTTTCCTGAGGAAGAAACTACTTTATTACATAAACTCTTTAAATAATGTGCAAAGATATGGTTGGAGAGCTCAAATTTATTGGGAACAAAACCACATTGTTCAGTGAGACTGGCAAGAGTCTTCTGCACTCTGCTTTGTGTCTATTTTAAATATTGGATCCAGGGTCACGATCTTAATCTGGTGAACTCTTCAAGTACTACAGTGGACTTCAGGTGGCTTCTTTTCTTGTGACTAACTGCAGCCATGTCCTTCAGAAAGGCTTAACGTATCTGCCTCAGGAGTAAGATTTGAGAAAGCCACGCATGGGAGAAAGGGAACATATGAAGAAGCAGTCTCAATTTCTTTCTCAAGCTCTAAATTTTTGACAATGCAAGCAATATTTACCTGCTGGAGAATGTTTTCACCTTTTCTTAACAGCATTTTGGAGTGGAGAAATCCGGTCCAGGGCTAAGAGGCATTATTTTTTTTCTTCCCAGAGTATTTTTCTCATTGTAGTTACCAAGTCCCTCTCACCTTTTCAGATTTGAATGCACCACGTTTCTAACCTGACTTCTCCAAAAAGCAAGTAGAAAATTGTCTTGTGAGAATGGGAAACTATCAGCTTCAACAGCTAAACAGGGATGATATGACTCACAGTGCGACTGCACTCCCATGAAGGGTAGAGACCAGAGAGACAGACAGCTATGAGCAGTCATACTAGCTCTGCAACAGAGACAACCAAAACAGCCAAATAAATCTCCCTGCTTACCTGCCTGTTTCTGTCACTGCTGAGTACTGGACCTGAGGTACATTAAATGAGTGGTGAAGAGCAAAGCATTTGGAGCGTTCGTTACCTATTTGTGCTGGCAACATTGGGAAATGCTTCTTTTCCATTCTCAGCAACCTCAGTTCAGCAGCAGGCTTGGCTACTGAGATGCAGTGAAATTTAAAACTGAGTGTAACACATTTTAGTGATTTTCCTTGCAATGAACCTCTTCACATTTTACTGAAAGAGCTTAAGAAAACTTGAATGCTTCTGTACAACTTTAGTGTGGCAGGCAGGTACCATGACCATCACTTGCTTACATTTAATGACTATAACATTATGGTACTATTTGTTTATTTAAAGATGAACTTTTGTGCTCAGTCAAACTTTAGACACATTATTTAAACATAAGCCAATTTGCCAATCATGTATCTACGGCTATTTTCCTCCATAAATAGTTAATAATTGAAGATAAATGTTTGTAAACAAGACATTTTTTTCCTCAACATTAATTTTCTTCACCTGCTCACTCATACTAAGAGGTCATTGTAAGCTTCTAGTTTTAGAATTTTATTTTGGAATCTCTTTTATTTTATTTGGGTATGTCCATAACCAAACAACTCAATGAATGAATGGCAAGAATTCGGCACAAATCATATAAAAGAAGAGAGAAAAAGATAAGGAAGAACATATTAACAGAGATTCAATCTTCTGATCGAGAGGGAAATGAAACCTATTCTTCACATAGTGTCAGATCAAGAGGGATTTACAGTGCTGAATTATTTTTTTAGCCCATTGACTTATCAGGATAAACAAATGAGATGCATTTCATCTGGCTAAAAAGCATTAGAGCTGTACCTGTTACTCTTCATTCTGATTTTAGCATTCATTAGTAGTAAACTGGTTTTCGCAGGTCAAACATACCCCACTTCAGTTGTAGGATCTCAGAACCCTCAGTTTCTCTTTTCAACACTGCTGGAGAGTAATACTGTGAATAAGTTTGGCCAGTAATAAAATGGAAAAGAAAAAATAAATAGAGTGCTGGAAATTTTATTGTCAAAAGTGACTGAAAACTAGAATTTTGGTACATTTTAAAAAGACATGAACACATTTCTGCTCAGCTAATGTGAACTGAAGATACTTTGAAAATTTTATTGAATGTGGAAGATTATGTTCAGGTCCCTGAATCAGTTTGAACTGAGATTTATTAAATATTCATTGCAGAAGACAAAGTCAAGCAGAGTAAGGACTTTCCTTCACCCCATACAAACATCCTACCCTTGCCAGTAAGTCTCCTGCTTGCATGCACAATGATATACTGATGTTTGCCCCTTTTTTGCTGTATGTCTTTCCTGTTTTTTTTCTCTCTCTTAAATAACAGTTTGCAAGCTGAAGTAAAAATTGAGATAGGTCAAAGGGAAGGAAATGCCTGAAATTTCCACAGAAATGTTCTACTTTCACTCTATTTTTGACTAAAATTAAAGGTTAATATCCACAGCATTAGTAAAGTTTTTACCATTCCTTCCCTGGAAGCCTGAACAGATTGCTGGTATGTGGAGAAAAATCTAAAAGTTACTAGCTTTTGACAATATTCATGGTGTCTGGTGCTTGATAAAAGTAAAGATTTTCAACAACAAAAATATGCATATCACTTTATTTTTAAAGGTGTTACTGTAGAGAAACACTGCTTTAAATTGCTTGCTGTTGGGGACAGGACAATATGAGAGTGGATTCATAACTTATTCTTCCAGCATATTCCTACTCTGTTCCTAGAGGACCTTATGTACCATATGCCCTAATTGCTGATATACCATTTTTTTTTCTTTTGAGGTGCTGTGTGCATGTGACATTGTTATGATTTGATGACACAGAGCACTGATCAGCCTCCTCTCAAATGGAAACTTGTGAAAGTCAGGCATGAGTCAATACTTTCATGGGAGACACAGGAAATACCATAACACAGAGATATAGAATCATAGAATCAACCAGCTTGGAAGAGACCTCCAAGATCATCCAGTCCAACCTATCACCCAGCCCTATCCAGTCATCTAGACCATGGCACTAAGTGCCCCATCCAGTCTTTTCTTGAACACCTCTTGGCCACCTGGGCACACTGCTGGCTCATCTTCAGCCTACTCTCTACCAGTACCCTCAGGTCCATTTCTTCCTGACTGCTCTCCAGCCACTCTGTCCCCAGCCTGTAGCGCTGCTTGGGGTTGTTGTGGCCAAAGTGCAGAACCCTGCACTTGGCCTTGTTAAATCGCATCCCACTGGCCTCTGCTTACCCTTTCAGCCTGTCCAGGTCCCTCTGCAGAGATCTCCTACCCTCCAACAGATTGACACCTGCTCCTAGCTTGGTGTCATCTTTAAACTTACTGACGCTGGGCTCAATCCCCTTGTCCAGATCATCAATAAAGATGTTGAACAGGGGAATGGCTACTGCCCAAATCCATGATGTGGTGGGAAAACTGGCTGGGTTCTGTTTGTTTTGAGACTTGAACTGCATCAGTACTCTTCTAATACTGAACTGCTAGGGACTGTAAACACCAAAGAGTAGCAGCCACCTATTTGCTTTGCATTGAACCAGGTGCAGAATCACTCTAGAATAATAGCATTAGAACATACACACAAAATAATAATAATAATAATAGGATGGAATTCCTTTCCCACTTGTATACATGAATTTTCTATTTCAAATAGTTACCCCTTTTCCTTCAGTAGAACCGTACCTGAATAGTACCTGCCAAATATTACAGGTACACTTTCAGGTTGAATACGTGCATCCAAAATGAAAGCCTCTGTCAACTCACCTTTCTATGCTTCCTTGGTGACAGTGGTGTAGTGTTGGGCAACTAGGTTAATCCAAACCATAATTATTTAAACATTTATTGTTTTATAACCATCTGTTAAAATTTAAACACATTTTAAAGCTATTCTAGCTGCCTCTGTTAACTCTTATACTATCAATAGCTGAACTGGAAGGAGTTAATCACTTCTTCTTAATTTTCTTTTATAAATATGTGATTAGCCTGAATTATTAGGAAGGCACAATAGCTTTATTCTTCCTGTCAACTGTGTGCGGAGAAGTCGGGATTAATAATCTCCAGGGATCAGGAGCTGATTTGGTGGAGGCAGGCAGGAGGACGGCTAACTTTTGAACCTAAGAGGGCTTTGCTGGGCAAGGGTGACAGCTGTAGCATCTTTAGCCTGGATTTGAATTTGAATTCTATCTACAAGTGCAGCAATGCTATGACTTGGCAATATGTTATATTAATCTTTGTGACACAAATGTCGAGAGCTTTTTGTTACATGTCCTCAAAGAGATTTAAGTAATTAATGTTAAATTGGTGATATAAACCCTCCATTCTATCTCTCTCACTAATTCTGATCTAGTGTAAATAGACAGAAATATTCACAGGCCAATAATCCCAATGCCATTTAGGAGTTTTGATCTCTTTTTAATCATGAGTGTGAGGTCAATAGGTGCTGCAAGATATTTGTCTCTGAATCTGAAACAGTTTATATTGAAAACACATTGAAAAATCAGGGATGGGACCTGAATGCATTCTCCTGCTGAGAAGGCCATATACTATTTCATACTTCAGGCTTAAGTGAGAAAATGGGCCAATGTGTCAGAATTTATCATCTTTTCAACACAGTTGTGGGCTATTAAATGTTTATGTAGCAGATGGGAACAGTGCATAACACACATGCCACACTGGGACAAGAGGAAAGGAAGTTCTCCTGCCTTCCCCCTTTGCTATACTATAAACCTATGACCCTATTGCCCAGAGGCAAAAAAGCTACCTGCAGAGATGTCAGCAGCATGGAAAAAAAAATTCCTGCAAAGCACAACCACTCTGCTCTGCAGAGATGTCTTTTTAAGTCTGTTAGGCTTTTTGTCCATTTGGCGCAGTCTTGGCAAAAAAAAATATGATAATAATAAATTGAGAAATTATGTTAGGCATGACTGGGGCATAGGTATAAAATAAAATGAGTATATTAAATTAATGGAAAATAACTCAGGATAGAACATGTGGAATGAACTTGCTGACAACAGAATGCAATAGGCCAGGGAACTGATGAGAAAGGCAAACTATGAAAAATCCCATTTCTTGGGAAAGTTCAGGTAGAATAGCATATTCAAGAGGGAAAAGTACTCCTGTGCTAAACAGGAGTCTGGACCTAGAAAGAATTTCAATGGCTTTTTGCTTGACATGTACTTTGTTAAGAACTGGCATCCATTTTTCTCAATGGGAAAGAGCTGAGAGAGAAACCTCTGCCTGAGTTTTTCAGTCAATTAGCATATTCTTTAATTAATGAATTAAATTAGAGAATTAAACTTGGGCAATTGGTGAGGATAGATAGCAGCGTTGTAAATTTTACACTTTGGGGATCTTTTTGCTCTGGCCTTTTCCTTCCTAAATGATTGGTTAATAAATCTGACTAATGAAGCTTGCAGATAAAAGGTAAAATTTTCAAATGCATCTAATTGACTTAGAATCCAAAGCCAGTGGGATTTATTGTCCTTAAGTCATTTAGATGACTCTGAAAGTTTTACTCATCTATTCCATTGTTAACATTGATAAAATAATGAATGCTTACAGCCACAAAAGGGGAAAAAAAAGAAAGGGGAAAAAAAAGTAAAAATAAAATTACTTATGGACTTCAGAAACTGAGCTGATCAGAGGAATACCTCCACAGATCTTGTGGTTGAAACTGTCTTAGGAGGTCCTAGAAGCTTATTTCAAATATGCGTCAAGTAACAAATGACTGAACTGGTGCTCTGTTAATGTATGATGCTCTGTAGCGTCTTATCATCTCACACTGAATCTTGGGATCATTACCTATATGCCTGTGCTGCTGGACAGGCAGTTCCTAAGTCAATGGTCTGTCTTATTTTCCCTCCATAATGCTAGATATAGATTGTCTTTGCCTTTGAAATGTTAATTTTCTTTTGAACAGTGTGTTTTAAGACTCTTCCTAGTGAGACGCGTTTTTTCCCCCCAGATACTTTCTTTGTAGTTTCTTGAGAAACTGATGGGTTTGTAGAAAAGTAAATGTAAAATGATTCAGTATAAAATGGCTAAATGACAGTTCAGGCTGCATGGGTTATGGAGCAGAAAAATGCAATACTGTAGGTGATATAAGCAGGAGCATGAGGAAACCATGAAATAAGAGAGGTTCCATGAGAAGACTTTGAGGTTAGAATCATAGAATTATAGAATCATAGAATCAACCAGGTTGGAAGGGACATTCAAGATCATCCAGTCCAACCTAGCACCCAGCCCTATCCAGTCAACTAGACCATGGCACTAAGTGCCTCATCCAGGCTTTTCCTGAACACCTCCAGGGACGGTGACTCCCCCACCTCCCTGGGTAGCCCATTCCAATGGCAAATCACTCTCTCTGGGAAGAACTTCCTCCTAACATCCAGCCTATACTTCCCCTGGCACAACTTGAGACTGTGTCCCCTTGTTCTATTGCTGGTTGTCTGGCAGAAGAGACCAACCCCCACCTGGCTACTGTACCTACTGAGCTCCTCTTTCAAACAGACCTACCTGTGCTCAAGGAAAAGCTAATATTGGATTCTTCCTTTTAAAATGCTCTTTTTGGTTTTGCATCTTGCTTTGCAGACAGCTGCTATTAGTTACTAGTACTTGTAGGAACAGAAAAAGAGGGAAAATACTGCATTAAAGTGTTCTGTTTCCTTTCACCAAATGACTAGTAAGTTCCTAGTTGAAGAAACCTTTATTCCATCAATTCTCCTCCTATCTTCCCTCTAACAATTTTTTTTCTGCCTTACACTTCCAATTCTTTAAATACATGTCAGTTCACTATTTATCTTGGTCCACCCTTTCCTTTCCATTGTAGTTAGTGCCCCTTTTCAGGACTTTTCCAAACAAAAGTGTCATTGTGCTAACATAGTGTGGTCTCTGCTAACAGTCCAGTGACAATCAATGCCCTTTTTTATTTAGAAGTTTGTTACAAGTTATGTTCTCCTCGTATATTTTGCTGGTGAGGACCAGAACATCTCACAGCATAACTGAACAGACTCCCCTTTGAGTTGTGCCAAGCAGCAGAATAGCCCTGGCTTACCTGGTCTCCCACGACAACAGACTTGATGGCAGCCAAAGAGATTGCGAGGCAGCTGAGCGTGACAGCCAACATCAAAGTGAGTATGCCACACCTTGATCCAGGCTTCACTCTACCTGCCGGGGCAAACTCATTAACGTGACCACCCTGAGAATTCAAAGGAGCAAATGCACACAGGCACACAAAACTCAGCCACTTAGGTTTGAAAATGAAAATAGTCTAGACAACTTTGCTTCAGAATTCATTGCAGCTGACCTAATTATTTGGATCCTGTGCCTTATCTTGCTCTTTTGAAAGAACAAGAAGAACAGTGAATTTCACTTAATAGAATAATTGAATGTCAAAATTCTGGTGTGTTGGGTTTTTTTTTTACTTCACCAATAATGTTTTAGTTAAGCTGTGTCTCTGTAGAGCTGCTAATGACTGTGCTGCTCACACAGTATATCAGTTAATTCTTTGTTTACTTGCTGGACTATTTGCACTAACTTTTGCTGATGAAGATTTTGTGTATGTGCATATGCCGTAATGGTTGTTTTTTTACCTGTGGTGTCTTGAGCTGTAAATAAATTCTCCCTTTCATTCATGAAGAGGAAGATGATCAGAGGGCTGCAGCACCTCTGCTATGAGGACAGGCTGAGAGAGTTGGGGCTCTTCAGCCTGGAGAAGAGAAGGCTTTGAGGAGACCTTAGAGTGGCTTTCCAGCATCTGAAGGGAGCCTACAGGAAGGCTGGGGAGGGACTATTGACAAGGTCTAGCAATGTCAGGACGAGGGGGAATGGGTTTAAACTGGAAGAGGGGAGATTTAGACTGGATGTTAGGAGGAAGTTCTTTACAGTGAGGGTGGTAAGACACTGGAACGGGTTGCCCAGGGAGGGTGTGGATGCTCCCTCCCTGGAGGCGTTTAAAGCCAGGCTGGATGAGGCCTTGAGCAACCTGCTCTAGTGGGAGGTGTCCCTGCCTATGGCAGGGGGTTGGAGCTGGATGATCCTTGAGGTCCCTTCCAACCTAAACCATTCTATGATTCCATGATTCTATGATTTGTTACATGAAAGAACTACAGAGAAGTAGAGGATAATTAAGATATGAATTGATTGGAGCAACCTAGTCTTTTTGTGTTCAGATGGTCACATTTGTCTGTGTTTAACTAAGGTAGTGTATAGGAAGCATTCAAATTTGATATAGTTTGAAATTTGCAGGGTGTGAGCCTATTTTATTTTTGCAAAACTGAGAATTATCTGGTTGCAGAGCTTAGCCATCCAAATTGTACAGAATTTTGGGACTGATAATGCCATTTGTATGAACACGGTGAGCCTTGCCTCCTAGTAGAAAGGATGGATGACATTTTGATGACTTCAGTGGTAAAGTGGCTGTAAAAAGATCTGACTAATACAAAATGGAAGTTTTGTAATAACTTTAATGAGCTCCACAATTTCTCACATTTATAGTGTCTTCCATCTTGTAAATCCCTAAGCATTTCACAACAATATAAAGCACCAGTGAAAAGCAGCTACCTCTAGGGCAGAAAGTGGTGACCAGATGGCTTCTAGCAAAGTACATAGCAGCAAAACAAGAAACAAAAGTAATTTTGGCCAAGTAAACCGGATTAAAATTTTAAAGTAAGTATTGCATTGTCTAAAGGAAGTGCTTTGTCAAACACTGTGCCTTTTTCTTTCCCCTTTAAAGAAAGCACTGTGAATAAAGAGCATGTTCTGGTTATTAAATGATTTTTCTATCTCATCCTTTTCCCAGCTGTGGTCTGGAGTACTTTTAGTAGTGGGTTGTGGAGACTTTCTGGTCAGAGTGCCGAGACAACTTCAGTTTTAAATGATGTTTGTAGCTTCATGTAGCCTCACCTAGGATTTTTCTACTGCCTCAGCTTCCACTGGGCATTCTGGCACCATATGGTGTAGTAGGGCTTGGAAATTCTGAGGATATAGGGTGCTCAGAAAACTCACCGTTTTTTGGTCAGAGCCAAATCTAGGGCACTTCTGCAGCTTGCATTACCAAATTCTGTGCAGGAGAGCACACAGGCTAAACAATAAATGGCATTCAAAAAGAAAAAGAACCCCCAAAGCTACAAAATATTTTGGCATGGTAAGAACAGCACCATTAAAAAGGGATTGATCTCAAACTGACTCCTAAATCCTTACTTGGTTTTATTTGGACCTATTCTGACATATGTCAGTGGAAACAGAAAAGGGGACAAAAGGAGAACAAGAAAGGTTGTAATTTGTTAACTTCACAAGTTAACAGGAAGAAGGGAGGAAGAGAAGAAGGAAGGGAGGGAGGAAGAGAAGAAGAAAGAGAGGGAGGGAGGGAGAGAGGGAGGAAGGGAGGCAGGGAGGGAGGGAGGGAGGGAGGGAGGAAAGAAAGAA